>JAXQQM020090778.1:0-377763 GCA_034641835.2 Pinus albicaulis
AAAGTTGATGCTACCTTATACCATCAACTTGTTGGTAAACTTTTGTATCTAACCCATACCCATCCCGACCTTTCCTTTGCCGTTGGTTTTGTTGCTCGGTTTATGCACCAACCTCATGAAAGTCACTGAAAAGCAGCTAAAAGAATACTTTGATATATTCGAGGTACAATTCAGTTCAGGATTCATTATAGTGTAGGAGCATCTCCCTTGTGGATTATTTTCACTGATTCTGATTGGGCTGGAGACCATGATGATCGGAATTCCACTGTGGGATATGTATTCACTCTTGGTTCAGAACCTATTACTTGGTCTTGTAAGAAAAAAAGTGCCATCACCCTTTCTTCAACAGAAGCAGAGTATCATGGTGTAGTTTAAGCTAGCAAGGAATCCATGTGGCTTCATCAGATCCTATCTAAATTTGGTCTTCATCAGCAACATCCAACTACACTTTGGTGTGATAATTAGAGTGCCATTCAGCTATGTAAAGATCCAGTTCAGCATCAGTGTATGAAACACATTGATCTCCACATACAATTCATCAGAAATCTCATTCATGATTGTGTTCTTGAAGTGCAGTATTGTCTGACCAATGGTCAAGTAGCCGATATCTTTACGAAGGCTCTCACAAAAGCGAAGTTTACCAAAATTCGATCCATGCTTGGAGTTCAGGAAACTTGTCATTAAGGGGGGATAGGCTCTAATGCCTCCTTCCTTCTCTGATTGTGTCACTTTTTTAAATTCTTCAATCCTATCCCAATTTGTTCTTAAGTGGGGATGTTAGGATATTTCGACACATAAGAAATAGGCTCCTTTTGTGTCACCTTTGTAAATCCTTCAATCCTATCTGAAGTTGTTCTTAAGGGGGGATGTTAGGATATTCTGACACATAGGAAATAGTTAAGAATAACTTAGTCTAGTTAGAGTTAGGTAAAGTGTGTTTCTTTACCATGTACATTTTTAACTTATAATCTGATGGTCACAATTTGTAGTGATCCGACGATTATCTCTCACCTCGGTATTAATGGAACTTGATCCATGGCTTAACTCTAGATTGGTCCATGATCTATATTTAAAGAATGTGGAGGGTCATTTTTCTAGTAACCGTTTATGAGAGAAACATATGCAGCTTTTATTTTATATTAATAAATTCCCTGAAGTGGCTGCGTTGGCTCAGGGCATGGACTGTTTCCCTCTTTGAGGGTTTTAACCACGTGATTATACTGGTGTACTGATTTGTTATCTATTTGTGAGTGGTGACCTTTGGTTCTTGATCTACGGAACTTACCCTGTAAATTCCTACAAATATTTATCATTAATAAAATAACTACTCAGATTTGGAATATATCCTTGCAAAAATGGAGCAAAATCTACATGAAAATATAGCCAATAGTAAACAAAATAAATAAACGAGGAAAGCAAATTTGTAATGCACAATTCACGAGATAAATCCATCACAGTTTAACAACAGGAACCTGTTACACACCTGATAATTTTCAGTACAAATTTTAAATGGCATGAGGACTGGTAACCGAGCCAAAAAAGAATCCATACATGGCGCGGAATTACACAGGAAAATTACAACCAGAAAAACAAACCTCTTTTAACGGAAAGACTCTACATAAATTAAACATGCCTGTTATGCAACAACATTCATGGGTCAACATTCTGAAACTTGCAGAGTACAGAGTATGTATAATTTAAGGAGAGTTTTTAGGGCTTGTATCAACCCTCAGGCCAAACTTCCTTAAGTCTAACTAGAAATACCGAAACCCGGAAAGATATTTAAAATAAAAAACCATTCCAATCGTTATCAAGAAAATATGGCACACCCTTGTAGAAGTTAGCCATTTCAAACCTTTGAGAGAAACGTACGTGGAGTAAAGCAAGTAAAATCAGAATCCGACAGCAAGAAGGTGCATAATCTGGGGGATAGACTCTGAGAAGAGTACCTCGAAAATTCTATCGACGGATTAGGTTAGAAATTTGATTTAAAAACAAGAAAAAAATTAAAATAAACTTACAACAATGCAAAACCATAGGAAAAACCCAACCAAGTAGCAGAGGGTTGTTGCGGTCTGCATAAAAAAAATACAAGTAAGGGATTAAGACCCAAACTCCTCTCTACAAAGCATTGCGAATGTAAAACTGAGCCAACAAGGATGAAAACTTACCAAGATGAGAGGTCACACTCCATCATAGCACAAAAGGCATCCCTGTAGCTAGGAGAGGACCGGGAAAATGAAATTCCTACCATGCCAATGGTGAAGTTGGTACTAAGTCTGATAATGAGGAATCAAAATAAAGTAATGAACAAAACTAAACTCACATTTGGATCAAGGGGTTACAGAGCGAGATCACAGCTCGGGTGACATAGAATGAGAAACAAGACGAGGGTTTGGGGGTAGGAGCTTACCCTAACCACCCTGAGAGCAAAACTAACTGTCGATTTGGAGCAAGATCCAAGGAGAAGAACCCTCCACCGCACCACCTCGGGTTCCAGAAATCTATTCATGAATCCCAATATTCATTACAATATTTGTATGAGCTAAGTTTCATTTTAATGATATTATGCGAGATCAAATTAACGAATAGGTACTTCAGATTTGGTTTATATGGTTGGTATGTTAGATTAGAGTTGTCACGTGTCATACCTTAACCTTTGACAACTTATACCCTGTTGATAGGTGAAATGTATCCACTTTTAATCCATAACCATAGTCGCAATTGGATCTGATAAATATGCACAAAATCCAATCAATATATGTATATGTTGTGATGTGACAATTCCTGTGGTGTTTGATAAAAAAAAATAAGGTGGAATTCACATTCTCCGATTACGCATAATTTTAAATAAAGTAAATAAATGTGTTTCGTATCTGTGCGAAGAGTGTATAACGCATAGATAATTTTTTTTTTATGTCTTATGTTTATGAGTGTTACATGTGGTATTAGAGCCCTCAAGTTACTACACTAGAGCTTGAGAGGGCACTATGAATGCATAGACTATTGCAGAATCAGTAAGTGAGGGAACTGTCACAATGAGAAGAGTATATGAAAGTAAAATGCTAGAAATATTTACAGGGGAAACCGGTCCATACCAAGATCAAAGGTAAACCAAGAAATGTGGGTACACCTGGGATTCAATCAGCCAAAACAAACAAACCATCTATTAGTAGAGAAATAAATAAATAAATCAAACGTTTTTAGAATCTGTATAACAAATGCAAACTGAAATGGAACGCGTGTGGATAAACAATGAGCAATTGATGCTTGAGTAAGATAAGATTTTGAAAATCTTATTTGATAAGAAAAATCTTAGGGCTTCCAAGTGTAGCCTTGACCATGAGACTCGAGGTATGAGGGAGCAACAAGAATTTACAAAAAATAACTCGGAAGCCAGTCATATCGTGAAGAGGGCCAGTGATGACGATGGGGAGGATTCAGGAACAATAGCCGACTTAGAAAGGTATAAGAAGCAGAAGTTGGAGCTGCAAGGAGAATTTTGTAAAATAAAACCTCTATACTTTGATGGAAAAGTGGGAGAAGCAGTAGAAGCTTGGGTGATTGAAATGAAAAAAAAATTCTAGGTTGATGACTATAATATCAACCTTCGATGTAGACTAGCTATTTACCAACTATGGGAAAAAACCACCCTGTGGTGGGAGGACATTAAGCCGGTGCATGGGATTGAGGAACAAAATATAACGTGGGAATAATTTCAATGACACTTCAAGAGTACGTACCTAACAGATCATTTTTATGATGAAAAATCTAAGGAGTTCCATGATTTTTTATTAAGAAAACTGACAATGCAGGAGTATATTACAAAATTTACCTCCTTGCTGAGGTATGTATTGTATCTCTGTGAGGAGAAAGACAAGGTGCAGTGATTCCTTAGTGGGTTTCCTACCTATATGAAGGAGAAAATTGAGTTTGATAGACCAAAAACAATGGATAAGACAATAAAGAAAGACCTCATGTGTTATCAACAGTCTAAGAAAAAAAAAATGGTAAGACTTGGCCCCTAAAGAAAGGACATAAAAATTTCTCTGAATCGAGACATACCAAATCTGCCAGTTTCAGAAATGCATCAAAATTTTCTACAGGTAAGATACCGAGAAAAGGTGAGAAAAGACCTAGATGGTAGACTGGTACTAAGCTTCGGGAAGCTTGAATAAAACTAGAAAATATCCAAGCACATAAACCATCGCTATAGTGACAGGGTTGTGGGGAGGCCCATTCTTTCAAAAACTATCCTCATCCAAGTCAAAGCATGTGGATAACCTGCAGGAAGCATCAACCATGGGAGACGTGGCCAGAAGCCTACCCCATATCAACATAACATTGGAGGATCGTTAGGTGGAATTTCATCCCTCAATCGTGGCACTAGAAGGTAAGATACTCAAATGACCTATCTCCATTCTAGTAGATATGGGTGTGACTTTGAGTTATGTTAGTCCTCAAGTAGTAGAGAAATGTTTCCTAAAAGCTAAAAAATTTAAAATTCCTTGGTTAGTACAGCTAGCGACAAGTACCAAGAGACGGGTAAATGTGCAAGTACCATCAGGCTTACTTGAGATAGGGGAGGCGCGAATTAAAGTTGAGTTGAATGTTCTACCCTTGGGGTCATCTGATCTATTGTTAGGCCTGAACTAGTTAGAAAAGAACTAGTTAGTAGTTGAATGCTATTACCAAACTGAGACTAATTGGGCTACTCAATAGTCAATCCAGTGTAACTATTTCAAACCACTTAGAGTTGGAATTTAGCCCTTCCAACCACAAAAAGCTCTCTCAGGAAAAGTTATGATCTTCAATAAACAATTCTTAGAAAAAAAATGGCTAACTCCTAAACGTATTTTATATGATTTTTTGCATGTGTAAAATGAGTGAGGGCTACCATTGGGCATGGAGTTAGCATGAAAACTTAGATACAAACAAGAATAATTCATGGAAGCTGAGGCACATGAGCTCTTACAAAAATAATTATAATAGCAAACATAATACATAAAGGAAGTTGGAGCATAAGATTTATGAATTTCAAGTAATTATGTATGAGTAATTTGAATTAAAATTGAAAAGTAAAGGAAACAAGCACATAAGATCCCAATCAGAATATTAGGTCTGAACAAAGTCTTCTACAACTATGTATTCATTGTGTGAAATAAAATTACATGGTAACATAGTCATCTACATCCATCCACCCCTCTCTAACTCTAAAACTCTCTCATTTATAGAGTGAGGACTCACACAAATGTTTTTCCACCTTGCTAGCTTCGAATTCCTACCTCAGAGACCTACTTCAATTATGATTACATCACTTGGAGATTTCCTGGGGATATTTTCTCTTTGGCAGAGTTTGAATACAAAATGGACTCTTCTTTCATTAAATGGCTCAACAAATCCCTTTAGTAATCCTTATAAAATGAAACCAACTAATTTGTTGAGATTATTGGACTTCTTATGTGTCATTATGGCACATGGATGTTGAGTTGGACCTCTTCCAAGTCAAATTTTAAATTTTTTACACAAATCTAGTTAGTGAAAATTCTGAAAAATAGGCCTTAAAGACGATTTCATAATTTACAAACGGTGATGGAACTACAAAACATGAGAGAGGTATTTTATAGGGGCTTGTGCTCAAGGAAAAAATCCTTCATATTTCTAAAATGATTTTTCATGTGGTCATAAATTGAAGTTTAAGTTGACTACTAAAATAATCATGTACAGGAAAGTTCGTAGCGTAGTTTTTGTAGTGTTTATATTTCACCACCTTATGCACTTTTTCTGACTTTTCTACGTATTGGAGGGACTTTATTAGGTAAAATAACGTAAACACATGCCTTCATTCACCTTTATCATGATTTTTTTTTGGAAGTTTCACCTCAAAACATTCTACAATGAATTCATAGCGAAAAATCAGATTCAAGTCTGGAGCTTGCCACAAACTTGCCTAACTTTTCTAGATTTTGAAATTTTTACTCTTTATCTCTAAAAACAATGCTTACAATTCTATAAATAATTTGATAGAGTATCCTGTTACGCAAGAAAATCCCCACTATGGACAAAGGCGATCCTTGTAGCCCTAGGGTGGGTCTAGCAACAAGGGAACATGTTAGTTTCTAAGTTCCTATTTCATAAATGAAATGTAGATTGGAATAGATTTCCTACCTCAATCCAATGCTCTTGATGTAGTACGTTGCAGAAATACCTTGATCCTTGTCCTTTAGTCCTTGCACTCCATTGGTAGCGATATTCACACACCTCCACAAAGATAAAACAAAAACTAAAAGAATACGAGCAAACACATTCATCTACAACTATCCAACTAGTCAAGGAGAGTCAGAAACTTTGGAAATTAACATAGAAAAATATGGAACTAGAAATCGGTCATGTCATATTAATATATAAAAGGGAGTTTTCAACCTGCACCTTGATACTATAGAACTCATTTGACGGGTTCAATTAGGCACGTGTCAAAGCATTCATTTGTCGATTCGGCTCAAAGAGGCGAAATGCTCAAACCCTCTCTCACAACTATGGACTATTCTCTGCTACATTCTGCACACTAGCTCTTGGTATATTTTAGCCAGCAGAATCAATGGGATGAAGAGGAGTTCATAGGAGTGGAGAAAGATCTTTGGGATCCACTTATTTTGGAAGAAATTTCTATCCATTTGGAAAGTTGCAGTTTTGTAGGAACTAGAAGGAAAAAGGGAGAAAATCGACCACATCTAGTCGAAAAAACATCCATGATTCTGCTCATGAAGCTTATATATCTTAAAATCTTCACCATATTAAAAACCATTCCAGTATTAGCTCAGTGCTGGAGTCCTTCAGAGATAGAGTGACCACAACGTGAGGGCTAGTGTAAATATGGCCATGGGCCCGAGGACATAACTAAACCCCAGCGCCGACCCAAAAGTACATGTTTTTAAGGGTCTAATTTAGGAATGGTCCACAGATATTTTGTTCCTGGCATGTTAAGGGATGCAATGAAATTCATCATGATGTGTCATAGTACACAAGGGTCACACTGATGGTCCTCCAGTATTCGTAATAGGGAATGTAGGGACGGTGACAAAATGTTCTGTAACAAATGCCCCCTAAAGCATGAAGTTCGAGAGAGAGGGAGGGGTGAAATGCTTTATGATAACATGCCCAAACCAAAATTCTGCCATCGGAGGACCTACAAGATCAAGTACAATTGATATCTCTGATACATGAGTACGAGGCATGGGCGCAACCATCCATAATAGAGAACATGTAATAAGATCCATGGTATGGGCACAACCATCTAGTGAGAAGGATAATAAAATAGACTCAGGTATGGTCGCAACCATCCAATCAAAGAGTCATGCTTACAATCATGACATACCAAATCATCCCGCAACCTGGATTTCATCAAAAAAAAACCAAGGTCTTGTCCTCCATCCTGACCCGAACAAGTACAAACTCACACATGTGAATGAATGAGCTGAAGACAAACATGTAAGAAAGTTGCGTAATTACCAGCCGATGATGGAAGTTATTAACAGGCATGAGAGAAACCACCAATAATGACAATGGTTCTTAAGGTACTGCTAGTACAATCCACATATTGTGAACAATGAACTGGAGTTGAACATTCATGAAATCACCTGATCCAAGGCCAATGGTGAGAACATATCATTGAATGCAAAGAAATTTCCATTGAGGCATGCAAGCTCTAAGGTACTAAAAGGGAGTCTCTGATCAATTTCCTGGATAATGATTTGAAGTCGACAGGAAGTGATCAGTCAAAGGAGGGCCATAATGTTTCCCACCATTAGGGTAATTTTGAGTTCTAAAATGGGCCTCCTACAAAAAATGTACAACCAAAATAAACTTTATGAGAACCAATAGGATTTAAGATGATGATTTCAACCATGGGGGATGATTCACCATTTTTTGAGTAAAAAGTTAAAAATATTAAAAAATAATAAGATAATAAAACTACTTTTTCAACTCGTATGTTCAACTTATCTCCTTAAGGGTTTACTCAAATTTCGAGCAGGAGTACTCGTTAGATGAAAAATTTAAGTCCTTGTCCAATGAGTACCCATGTTGCATACTTTTGATGGAACCTGCTACATGAAAAAACTTGATTGCAATTATGTTTTCATGTATTTATCATTTTTTGTTTAGTAGAGTCCATCAAAAGTATGCAACATGGGTACTGCTTGGATGGGTAATTAAATTTTTCATCCAACGAGTATTCTTGCTTGAAATTTGAGTAAAAACTGAGGGAGATAACTTCAAAATACAAGTTGAAAAAGTAGTTTTTTCTATTTTCCCTCTAAATTTTGATGATGTAATCAAATATTATTTTATTATTTCCAATATTATTTATAATTTCTTCAGGAGGCCCATTTTAGACCTTAAAATTCCCCGAATGCGTCATCGCCAGTAGACAGAGGAATAAGATGATAGTGAATCGAGATGGACTTGAGGATCAGGGGTTGAAAACTGCAGAAGGGACTTCTCTTGAACATATTGATGGCACGACTTTGGAATATGGTAATATTTGACATCAAGGGATCTGAGGTCATGGTGACGAGGCAAAGAGAAGATGAGAGGTCAAAGCAGATAAAAAAAACCCATGGAAGCAAAATGACAAATGTGGGATCTCCCCAGCCCGACAAGAGCTACAGAAAAGTGTCATGTTCAAGAGCAATATACTACCGACACAACTGATAACTAGTTCCATTTCCCCCCACCATTCTGCCGAGTACCTTAACTATTTTTGGAAACAATCTTCAAGGGGATATGTAATATTCCCAAATGGGAAAAGAAAGAATATAGTGCAAAATGCTGGAACAATATTGCAGATCATCATTTAAAAGCAAGAGGCCAATATGGATACCTTTCATATGTTATAAAAGAAGCAAAATATGCATAAGAAATGGGCCATAAGATGCATAACAATAAAGTACAAGCCTCCAATGAACAAATCCCTCAATATGAGGTGCTGCAATCATGTAGAAAAAATGGAAGACCCTTACAACATTATTTTATTAACTCTGCTACAAAAAATGATTATAAATCAGATATAGGGCTGATATGTGCCTCACAATATAGATCTATATCATATCTGAGCACTATACAAGCTCCTCTAAAGAACCCCCTTGGGGTTTTCAACAAAACGCCAAGTACAAGTTGTAGACCTCAGGTATAAGACTACAGATCTACTAAAATTTACATATCTGGAAAGTATGGCTGATCTGATATGATAAATAGAATAGCCTCCTCAAATATATACTCAAAGTGAAATGCATATCCCCTTCACTAGAAATTCAACTCTCCAAATGGTGTGCTAAACCACCCTGAAACTCCTACATAAATAACACAGATCTGGAAGTAAACTACACTGTATGGATGAATAAATAGTTGGCCTGATGCCAAGTTTAGAAAATGAGATCAAATCCCTTCAATACTATCCTCCAAATGAAGTGGAAACCCCCTCCACTGAAAATGAGCACTGAAATGGCCTAGATATGAAAGATGTAGTCTTCACATGCTACAACTTGCGAAAACAACCAAAACCTCAATAAGATATACACTGTAGTTGAAAGAAGAAGCTTGGCCCTAAGCCAGATAGTGGACAATGCAATACAAACTCTCCCAAGAGCTACACAATGGGAAGAGGTGGGATTCCCAATCAGGAACACCCAATGCTAAACAACATTCAATCTCAGCTAAATAGCAAGAGAAAGATATATGTCTAAACAGACCATATATTCAAAAATATCATATACATCAACCCCCCTCTAATTCTTCCATCCTCTTCCATTTATAATTCAAGAGCTTGCAAACCCTAAACCACATCCAATGTTAGCACTCCTTTCACACAAAGCATCTCCATCTAAAACTGCACTGTATTTCATTGATGGCCACTCCTCCATGACAACGTTGTTGATTTGGTCAAGGTTGACCCAGTCAAAGTGATCCAACCCCTTTCACACCAAATGTGCTTTAATTAAGCTGCCAAGATTTGTCTCTTTCATATTTGGCATTGATTTTTTCATTATTAAGGAGAATTATCGACCTCCTTTGCCTTCTTATTCTTTAAACAAAGAAATAAAACAAATTTGAATATTCCAACTAGATCATGGCTAATTGGGAATATTACACTCCTCACTTCCCAAATGTTGCTTACCCTCAAGCAAGTAACAAGGTCATTCTTGAAATTCTCCACCATTGGTGACACCAACATGTGATAAGCTTCCCTCATAAGCTAAGTGTCTACAAATCGCTCCCTCCATGAATTGCTCCTCCAAAGTTCTCATGAGATGCAAATAATCCATCCCACAAGGAGACAATAGTTCACATGAAACAAACATGGCTTGCCCAATGTCGTCCCTGAAACATGAAGCATAATGAACATGGAGAAACTCTCTCCCATAGGTCACATACATTCCTCCCATCCTCCCTCCCAAAATTCCCATAAAAAGTATAAGTACATCATCAATATATGGGATCAAAACCAAGTACATGCAAACATAAATTTGTACAAACGGAGGTGGGTGGTAGTCCCATTTATGGAGCCAGCATAGTAAATATCCTAACTGCATCAGATCATGATGTGGTAAGAGGTTTCCCCACCACTTACTTTTTGTCCAAGTCATCTCATCATCGCTGAAAGTGTGAGATATGTTTGGTGCCTCTGGAGTGCACCCATCATGATACAAATCATCTCCCTTTTACCTCCAAGGGAGTGGCTATGTTTAGAAATTTTTGTGGCCCAAAGATGGCCATGGATTTTATATGGAATGATACTCCTTATTGGAGCTATGGCCTGCATATACATGGTAAAATAACTCATACAATCATAAAATGAAACATTGTTTACATGAGCATGTTCTTCACCAAAATTTCTCCTCATATAAATGGAGTGGTGCATAGATGTATCCTCTCTCATTCCAAAAGAGGAAAGAGGTGGATGGAATAACTCTTTCATAGATTCATGTCTCTCCTCCAACTCCACATGGTTCATGCATATTTGAAAATGCTGATATACTTCTTCTTCAAAGCCTTCCAAGTGTAGCTTTCCATGATAGTGTTGTAGGCCTTTAAGGAATAAGTGTGGCTGAAAAGGAACTCTTCATAAGCTCTTTGTAGCAACTTCTCCTTGAGCTTGGAGGCTTTAGATAAGAATATGCTACCATGATGATAGATGAAATCATCATGGACTAAATAGCCCTCTTCATGTAGCTGATCATCAAGTATCATAATTGTGAAAATATCCTTTGAATAATCCACCAACAGTTGGGATTTCCAATATGGATCAATCCTCCATAGTGACAGCGCTGATGATCTATCACAAAGAATGTCTGTCATATGTCTGTTATTCTCCTTGAAATCTCCTATGCTAAAGGTATATAATGGAAGGTTTCTATCCCCTCCTTGCTTCTCTTCTTGCACATGCACATGCTCAAGTGAAGATTGAAGCTCTAAGAAGTTAGTCTCCCATGGGAGGCTATCATTTATCCAATAATTCCTGGGTTTAGTCAAGGAATGCATATGTGTCCACCATCTTCTATCATGTATGGAATAATTATCTCCAATTGAGATTATATTATGAGTCTCCATAGTCAAGAATGGTCTCCTTGTCCCATGATGGTGTCATTCTGCAACATTTCCTCTTAGCGCATTATGAGATGAGAGAGTGGGCAATGATGATAGTGGAAGAATATCTTCCTCCTCTTTGAGCCTACCCAAGACTCTCAACACTGTATCTTGGTATTCTAATGCTCCCATCCCTCCTAGATCTATGAATGGAGCACCAATACGTGAGACATATCTCACCAAATCGAGATCAGGTGGCCTCCCAGGTGGTTTTCCACAAGATAGTGATGTCTCATAGACCATTCTCATATGCATGATAGATGAGATCATCGTGTACCTTCTTCCACTATGCAAATTCAGTTCTGTTTCAGGTATGGAAGTTTTATGAAAGTTGGGTACCACTCTTAATGATGCAAGAGTCCCTCTAATTGGAGCAATTGCTCCATCCTCACCTCCATGTGCTAGTGGATCATCTCATTCTATGTTAGCGCTGTGACCTCTTCTTGGTTCATCTTCTTCTTCCTCCTCATCATCTGAGAAGACCTCTATGTAATGTGCTTTTCCAACTGAACATCTATGTCTAGGTGCCCAAGCTTCTTGGAAAGTGAGGCAAAGCTTCCTCATCCTTAAATCTCTTCGGAAATCATCATCAAGAGGTTTTTTGTATTTTCTCTCCTTTGAGGTAGGAGCCTTCTCTTCTTTTCCCTTGGATGGGAAAGAGGGCTTGTGCCGAAAAGTTTCCTTTTCTTTTGGTAAGGCATCTTGAAAGTCTCTAGCCCTTTCAATGGAATCCTATAGGGTAGTGGGCTTGGTAGACTTAACCAACCCATGAAGAGGTTCATCTAATCCATCAATGAACATATACACCCTTCTTGCTACAGATAAATCCGAAACCATAACAAAAAGTCTTAAGAATTCAAAAATGTAAGTTTTTGGATTACCTGATTGCTTTAGCTTTGTAAGTCCCATGAATGGTGCTTCAGGATTTCTTCTATCAAATATTTCCACCAACCTTCTAGTGAACTCTAAATAAGTAGTTACATTGGCATGACCTAATGTAGACAAACCATGGAACCACCAGTCACATGCTTCACCCTCAAGGTGCAGTGCTACAATCTTAATGGCTTCCATTTCTAGAACTTGTTCAACTGAAATTAGATGTCAAGTTTTTCTACCCATGATTTGGTAGTGCACTTGGATGACCCATCAAAATTAGGTAAAAATAATCTTCCCATAGTGTCATGTCGATCATGATTATGGATGAATCCACCGCTTCTATGATGATGCCTTGATATTCTATTTTCATTGATTTGACAAAATTATTGAAAACTAAAGTAGTCTTTGGATCTCTTATTTTGAGACCCATACTCCAAAAAATAGTATTCAAGGGATTCTTGCTTCGAAAACCCTTCATTTCCCACAACAAAAAATGTAGGCATGGTAGAGCGTTGGGAAACTTGTGGTTGTTGCACTGGTTGATCATTATAGTGATGAGACATGCCAGAGCCTTCACCATGATGAAATCCTTTAGTGGATTCCTTGAGTATTTAAATTCTCATCTCCTTCATCTCTCTAGAGATGTCTTGCATGGATCTAAGAAGGATCTTAGGGAACTCCTTCTCTTCATCTTCTCCTCTAGATAAATGGGTTTTACCCTTGTCTTCTGTGTCATTTGTATAATAAAATTTTTTGTGTCTTATCTTTTGATACCTCTTTTCTCTATCAGTAAGAGGCTCTCATTCCTCAGATAACATATTGGCTTTTTATAATTCACAGGCTATGCCAAGATTATTCTCCGATACCACTGTAATATTCTCAAATGGGAAAATATGGAATATAGTGAAAAATGGTGGAAAAATATTATAGATCATCATTTAAAAGCAAGAGGCCAATATGCAGACCTTTCATATGTTATAACAGTAGAAAAATATGCATAATAAATGGGCCATAAGATTCATAACAAGAAAGTACAAGCCTCCAATGAACAAATCCCTCAATATGAGCATCCGCAATCATGTAGAAAATATGGAAGACCCTTAAATTGTTATTTTACTAACTTTGCTACAGAAAATGATTATACATCAAATATAGGGCTAATATGTGCCTGAAAAGATAGATATATATCAGATCTGAGCACTATACAAGATCCTCTCAAGAACCCCCTTGGGGTTTTTAGAAAAACACCAAGTACAAGTTGTAGATTAGAGGTATAAGAATGAAGATCTACTAAAATTTATAGATATGGAAAGCATGGCTGATTTGATATTATCAATAGAATAGCCTCCTCTAATAGATCCTCAAAGTGAAAGGTAGATCCCCTTCATTAGAAAATCAACTCTCCAAATGGTGTGCCAAACCACCCTGCAACTCCTCCTACAAAAATAATGTAGATCTGGAGGTAAAATGCACTGTAGGGATGAATAAATAGTGGCCTGATGCCAAGATCTGGAAATGAGCTCAAATCCCTTCAATACTGTCCTCCCAATGAAGTGGAAACCTCTTCCACTGAAAATGAGCTTTGAAATGGCCTAGATTTGAAATATCTAGTCTCGACTTTCTACAACTTGCAGAAAAAACCAAACCCTTAACAGGATCTGTGCTGTAGTTGAAAGAAGAAGCTTGGCCCTAAGCGAGATAGTGGACAATGTATTACAAACTCTCCCAAGAGCTACTCAATGGGAAGAGGTGGGATTCCTGATCAGGAACGCCCAATGCTAAACAACATTCAATATCAGCTAAAAAAAAAGAAAAATATATATGTATAAACAGACCATATATTAAAAAATACCATATACGTCAACCCCCCTCTAATGCTGCCATCCTCTTCCTTTTATAAGTCAAGATCTTGCAAACCCTAAACCACATCAAATGAAAGAACTCCTTTCACACAAAGAACCTCCATATAAAACTACGCTGTCTTTCATTAATGGCCACTGCTCCATGAAAGCACTGTTGATTTGGTTAAGGTTGACCCAGGCAAAGTGATCCAACCACTTTCACAGCAAGGGTGCTTTAATTAAGATGGCAAGATTTGTCTCTTTCATATTTCATATTGATTTATTCATTATTAAAGAGAAATATGGATCTCCTTTGCTTTATTATTCTTTAAACAAAGAAATAAAACAAAATTGAATATTCCAACTAGCTCATGGCTAATTGGGAATATTACAAGATAAAATATACTTGTCATGTAAGTTTTCCCTTCGAACAAATCCACCTTAGTACATTTTACGAGCCCTAGGAAGGAGGAACTCGGTAATGTCATGGAAACGACTTCCAATGTCATTAAGATTTATTGAGTATGACAAAGGGAAAACTCGTTTTATTTTCATGTTTAAAGAGTTTGAAAAGAGACTGAAAAGAAAACTCTAGAAGGTCCCTTTTTGTAGGTTTTCGCTCACATCCGAAAATTCTTAGAGAAACTGTTAGCCATGTTCGACTAAGGTATTCCTTTTTTGTATATAATTTTTCCCAACTTGAAAAATGGGTATATGCATACTGATTAGATGACATTTCACAGCCTTTAGTGAGTTCAAAATGACAAGAGATCGACAATATTTTCATATTTTGAGAGTCAGAAAAGAGCTGAAAGATGACTCCAGTGAGTGACCTTTTTGTCTTTTTACCGAGTCCGAAAAAGTAATAAAATACAACTCCTTTCCTCATCGTTGCAAATTTTAGGACCTATTCTTCCATAAGAAACAAACGTAAGACCCATTTTTAAGAAAAAATAATAAAAAAATAATTGAAAATGTGTCCAAAAGCCTAATTAGGGTTAGAAATGTTATAAAATTACTCAATAGTTGAAAAAATTTACTTTACATTTTCATTTTCTTGTGAGCACTTTCATCGGTTTTCACTGTGAATTTGGGGAGCTGAATGTAGGCAATCCAGGAGGCCAATTATGAATCCACTTCTTCCAGGTACGAGTCATGAAATTCCCCTGCAATTTCATACATTTTTTTATATGGTTTCAACCTTTGATTCATTTTGTGGGAAAATTTTAAAAACTCATGCCCACGGTGGTCGACGCCGGTTCTAGGCATGGAGCTATGCTGACCTCCATGATTTTACATAGGGAAAGCGCCGCTCGGCACAGCTGTTTGAAAAATAGCAGTGCTGAGTGCTGCACATAAATTTTTCACAATATCCTCAAAAATACTTATCAAAATCAATTCAATTCATAGCAATGTGTCTTATGGAAGCTTGTATGTTGTTTTGCAGGAAGAATCAGAAGTTACAATGACAATAGAATGGAAAAAGCAGAAGCATGGGGTAGAAGATGCACATGCCATGGAGGAAAATGCATGCTATTATTCTCTAAGGAACCGTGGGCTCCTTAAGCTTTTCATGACCCCATATCTAAGAGCTCAATTAGAACTACTGGAATTCTTGATTAGTGTATGGGACATTAACCAAGATAAATTCATCATCCATGACCAGGAATTGGAGATAGAAGTCTCTGATATCTTCTTCATAACAAGATTGTCATGGAGGGGAGAGTGAGAACAAATGACAGGTAGTCATATCCTTGGAGAGAACATGGCCATGTCAATAGAGAGATCTTGTCTTCGAGAAAGGAAAGCACACACAAGTGGTAAACTAGACATCCAGACAGTGCCCAACTTACCCTTGAGGGTAGTGTTGGATACCATTACTCATGATGCTGGATCTCACACTCCCTATGAAGCCACAAAGACTCAGCTCCAATTAGCCATATATTTCATGTCTTAGACAATCTTCAATTGGACAGAAGCATTGAAAATCAACATAAAAATTTAGCTGACCAAGTGCAAAAACGGTAAGCTAGAGCAGTTTGGGTATGGGTCCATCTTGATATTGTTCATCCTGGAACGGTTACCAATATTCCAATGTCACGAGGTAATTGTACATATTCCACCAGCATGAGAGCCATGGATGGTCTATTGGGCTGAGCTGATGCCTCGATCAGGGGTTGGACAACATATGTCATGGATACCAGAGTTGTTTGGTTGTTTGAGCTGAAAACACATTATGGTGGATGAATCACCATACAATGGTACTGATTTTAGGGGCGATCTAGATCTTCCACTTTTGAAAGGGGACAATTTGGATGAGGATAGAGGTAAAAAATCATTTTTTTGTATTTTTTATGAGCATTTCAATTTTTTTGGTTTATATATATGTGTGTCTGTGTGTGTGTGTTATAATATATTCTCATCTGTTGCAGAGGTTGGACCAGAGAGACCTACGGGGATGTCTTTGATAGCTTGGAGGGTCTCAGGGGAGGTCAAAGTGGTCCCTCATGACGAGTGAGGTGATGATGAGAAAGAAATCACACATAGCCTAGAGGGATGCACATGGAGGATCCCAGAGTATGTGGGATTCGAGGACATTCCTTGTGCTTACGAGTAGCACACTGCAGGAGTGTCTAACTGCATCCATCGACTGTTGAGACATTTCTTACGAGAAGTGATGTTCTATCATAAACACCATGCTAATTAGACTCCTAGATTTTATTTATGCTTTTTTTGAGAGACATGGGATCTCGAGATATAACTAAAACACACACACACACACACACACACACACACACACACACACACACACACACACGGATATATATTTGAACTATAATGGTTGATTTCAGGTCGAAAACAATCGATATATATATATATATATATATATATATATATATATATATATATATATATGCTTATTTTCCTGTCTAAATCTTACTATGTGATGATGATTGCTTTTACAAATTCCACAAATGTTTATCTAATAGAATATTAGCTAATGCATCAGTTAACGTATTCATTCTTCTGGGAATATGCTAATATGTAATTTAATCAAAATTCCTTTCTAACAAACAAACACGTAAATACATCCTTAAAATATGAGGGTTTCTGACAGAATAACACCCATTATGCTGAAGAACAACATGCTGAGAGTCTAGGTTTCCAATTAATTCATGAATGTCGAGGGAAATATCTTTAGTTAGAAGTTCGATAACTGCACTTTATTAAATGACGTCGCTAGTTTTATGCCCTAGAAAAATGCCTTGAAGTTATTCTAACTCAATGTTAGGATGATAAATTACCTAAGCCGCGAAGGATAGGTTCCGGGTAATACGGGAGGCAAAGTCAGCGAAACTGACATAAGGAGTGGCAAACATCTGCATAGTAAGCAAGGACATAATAAGCAGGAAAAATGCTTGCAAATTTTGAAGTTGGTTTCATTTTTACACAAGCTTGAAATGGAAACAAACTATGCTTGAAAAATTTCGCATGCCCCCAACATGTTGACTCATTTCGAGGTACATGCCCCATAAGATTCAGTGCATTCACCGGAGTAGACTGCTAGTTACCAAGAAGTGGATGGAATGAAGGTTCAATGATGAGATCAGGTGAAATAATCGACTGGGATTTTACGAGATCTAATGAAAGACTTGAGTTGAACGAGAAACTTGGTTCATTTTTTAATGAGTTTGACACAGTAAGAGAACTATTCGCACAACCAAATTCATTTTTAACGAGGTTGAAATAGTAAAAGAACTATCCTCAGGGCACCTTGTTTCAGTTTTTAAGGAGCTTGAAATAAGAAAATGAAGTATGCTCTGAAGAATGATCATGACTTTTAAGAGGTCATGGATTCCAAGAGGTTCTCATTCGATGGGAGAAAAAAACTCTTGAAATCGGGATCCAATGCCCTGAGTACATAATTCATGACATCACTGGTGATATTTTCACTAGATGTGGGCAAGGAACATGTAGCCATATAATTAACCTGTGGTGGAGGAGATACCACCAGTACATAAGGACCATTAAGGGATGGCGGAAAAATAGATGTCACATTGGGACTGATGAAAGAAATTTTATCAATGGTCACAATCCGGCCTTCATGTGGGAAACAGATCACACGAAAGAGGGAAGAGACGAGAGCTCCCATGATATAAGTATAGTTGCGTCCCAAGAGTAAGTTAAAATCTAAGGGGCCTTGGACAACCATCACATCTATATAGACAATATTACCTCGCAAAGTAACAGGAAAGTGTGGAAAGATCCCTAATGGTTGACTCGTTCCTCTGTGAAATGCCAATAGATTTTGGGTAATGCGCATAAGCCACAAGCAACCAAAATCTTTCCAGGTAGTTGAGTACATAATACTACAGATGCACCTTCATCTATAATCATGTGTGGTATGGTGAGATTATAGGCCTATACCATAATATAAAAAGGCACGTAAGGAGGAAGACGATATCCTGCCAGTCGACTACAATCAAAGGAAGCAACCAAACTACATGGAGGGGGGACCATAGGAATGGGAGGACTATCCCCTTGTGTCACTGGAGTAGGAGGATCTCCCTCTTAGACAATGGGAGCGGGAACTAGAGAATCACCCTCCCATGTGGGAGAATCTGAGGAAACAAAGATAACTTGAGTGGTACGAGATCCACTCCCTACGGAAAAGACCCGATGAACCGTAGGTGGAATCAAGTCGACCTTTTCCTAAACCAATGATTGGTTAGGAATAGACTCATGAGACTGACTTTTGGAGACAACAAAATTAACTGGAGGTGAATCTCTATCAATTACATGATCAACTAGCTGAGGAATCGAAGAAATCTTCCAATAACCAACAAGAAGACAAGACTCAAAAGCTGAAAGGGTATCCAACACCTTAAAGGCTTCATCCAGACCAAGATAGAGGTGAATGGGATGAATCCATTCACATAACTGACAGGGAAATCTGATCTTACCCTATTTCTTATGAGTCTTATGATCTCTAGCTAGAAGTTCATCACCAGCATAATCATCGAAGGCTAATGACAAAGGCTGATTTAGGCCAATAGACCATACTTCCAACAACTTGGGAATACAAGGGTAGTCTCTAAGAAGATGATTTCCCTTGCATAATTTGAAAGAGAATTTGACTCTGTGGGATGGAGTGAGAGGTTCCAGAGTATCAGCTGCATCGGTAGCGATGGCCACCAATTCCCCCCTGGATTATTTTCCTTCTTCTTCTTTTGTTTCTTCTTCCTCTTCTTAGCCACCTAGTTACTAGAATCCAGACCATCACCAGACAAAGAAGAATAATGAGGAGAAGAAATAGGTGAAGAAGGAAAGGGGTCAATTTTAAGATTGACATGAGTTTGAGACGGTTCATGTGGAGGATATCTCGATTGGGAAGTAGTTTGGATGTTTGAAACCATAGGGGTCAAAAATAACCAAACCATTAGATTAATGGTTAATCCCGGGAGGGGCAATGTTGCCATATAAGGAGCTCCAAAATTTCCAAAAGAAGGAAAAGGACTAGGATTCCCATCCGAGGGGATTGCTTAGTTGGTAAAATCAAGAAATGCTGTCATTGATCTCACCCTAAGATCAGGTAAAGAGATGAGCACGGCTAAAATTTTATCGCGGGAAATTAATTCTTAAGGCATTGAAATGAAACTCTTGCCTTTTCATGTTTTAAGAGACGAGAAAATGATGAAAGGTGAATCTACTCACTTCCAGTTTAAACGAGCTCGAAATGATAAGCGCTCGATGATCTTTTCAAATTCAAAGAGTCACAAAATATTGAAATGACTATTCAGGAACTCTAGGAAAAAGGGTATACCAAGCTCCCGTGAACTGCAATATACACCTTGGAAAATAAATTTACAAAGGACTTAACGTACGTGAAGGAAGTCTCCTTGAATGTTGTGTTCGGTGTATCACGGTTAAAGGAGGAAAAACTTGGCTTCATATGGATAAAGGATTGTAGCCTAAAAGGGTCTCCCATTATATATGCGATGGTACAGGGAGCACAAGTCTGTACTAGCACTGTCTAATGCAAGATTGCAAGCGAAAACTGCTAGGTTTAATGATGCTAGAACACATCACTAGCCTAGACCTCTATATGTGAGTGTTATGTTTCAATGCTTTCTTAGGATGATTGAGTTAATTTTATGGGTTGTTTTGAAACTATGTTTCAGTTTCAAGGCCCTACCAAATGTTACCTCAAATATCTAATATGCAACTATATGAGAGAAATAAGATCGTTTCATTTCAATGAAAATCTAGCTAAGTGAAGGATAGAGGTTGGCAACAAAGCAACAATCAAAGAAATGAAAGAATGACACTTTCCCTTATGCTACTACCACAACCAAAGCAAAAAACAAAAATATTTCTTTTGTATTTCACTTTCCAATTAAAAATGGAGCCTAATAACACAAAAGAGCACTTTTCATTTCTGAATGAGAAGTAAGAATGCAATTTTTTTGTTCTTTTGTATAAGTGATAAGAAATAATGAAATGCTACACTAAAAAAAAACAAATACTAGCTTCGAGTAGCTTGAACAAGATTTTTAAAACATGAATAAATCAAATCCAAGAAAACGTAAACACGCAACCAAAACTAGGAATGCACCTACATACACAAAATAAAGGGATTTTAAGTCAACTCAGTGAGCAATGTGATCTATGCTTAGGGCGACGGAGGGAGAATCAAACAGACATAGAATGAAATCTTGAGAAACCTACTTCATGTATAGTCTACTAAAAAGGTCAAGGAACCACAAAAAATATTGAACAATGAATGACCAAAATGACTCATAAAACAATTACACACCCAATGAACATGCGACCAATCGAATGGTTCGACACACCTAAAAACCCTAGGGTGGATAAGCCACATTGTTTGAATGAGAGATAACGCACACTGAAATGAATGAGACAACCAAGTTAAGAAACAAGAGCTATATGTATCAATCCAAGAAGAAAAACCAATCTAAAGGACAAGACACATTGGAAAATTAGTGGAAAAGGCGCAAAATTCAATCCTACAGGAATCAACGCAGTTGCTTAGAAAAATTCAGCGTCGAGCAGGAAAAATCATGGCTGTGTTAATGAGAACTCATGCTCATGGGTGTGACTGTCATACAATCAACAATGCTGAGCAAGGAAAGAAATGAAAAACAAATGGATTGATGAGAAAAACTAGGATTATCACTCTAGAAAAAGGCTAAATGGCTAGAAGTAGTCAAACAAGCCAAAAACAACAGAGAAATGACAATTTGGCCAAAGTTGGAAAGACAATAAAAAATAATCAAAAATTCAAAATGAACAAAAAGAGATAACATGCATTATGATCCCTAGTGGAGTCCCCAACTTTTTGTGCAAGAAAATCCCCTCTGCGGACAGAGGATATCCCTCTAGCCCTAGGGTGAGTCTATCAATGAGGGAAAATGTTGGTTTCTAAATTCGTAGTTCATAAATAAAACATAGATTGGAATAGATGTCCTACCTCAATCCAATGATCTTGATGTAGTACATTGTACTGATCCCCTGATCTTTTTCCTTTAGGTGTTGCGCTCCATTGGTAGTGATATCCACGCATTTGCACAAAGATCAAGAAAACAATAAAAGCATACGAGCATACATATTTGTCTACGACTATCCAACTAGTCAAGGAGAGTCAGAAATTTTGAACATTAACATAAACAAAGATGGAACTAGAAATCATTCATGTAATATTAATATATAAAAGGGAGTTTAAAACCTGTGCCTTGACATTGTAGACCTCCTTTGACGGGTTCAACCTGGAATGTATCAAAGCATTCATTCATCCATTCAGCTCAAAGAGGTGAAAGGTTCAAACTCTCTCTCACAACTATGGACTATTTTTTGCTACCTTCTACACACCAGATCTTGGTCTATTTTAGCCAGCAAAATCAATGGGATGAAGAGGAATTTATAGGAGTGGAGGAAGATATTTGGGATCCAATCATGGTGGAAAAAAAGTCTATCCCTTTGGGAAGTTGCATTTTTGTAGGAACTAGAAGGCCAAAGGGAGAAAATCGACCACATCCAGTCAAACAAACAACCATGATTCCACTCACAAAGCTGTTAGATATTAGAAGCTTCATTTCCATATTAAAAATCCTTCTGAAAGTAGCTTGACGTAGGGTTCCTTCGGAGATAGAGTGACCATGATGCAAGGGCTAGTGTAAATCTAGCCATGGGCATGAGGTCATAACTACACCCCAACGTCAACCAAAAAGTACATATTTTTAAGGGTCTACTTCAGGAATAGTCCACAGAGATTTTGTTCCTGGCATGTTAAGAGATACAATGACATTCATCATGATGTGTAACAATACACAGGGGTCACTATGATGTTCCTCCAGTATTTGGAATAAGGAATGCAAGGATGGTGATAAAATTTTGTGTAACATATCCTAAGACAAAATTGGACAAAAAGTGTTTCTTACCATCTTTCAAGGGGAAGCAGGGTCATCCACTACAATCATATTCAAACCATTTTTCTTCATTTCTTCTTGCACCATCTCCATTGAACCATACTAACATGTCAAGGTGTCAACAACCATGATGAGGTGGAAAATTTTCATTCTATATTTGAGGTCCTTATATTCCGAATTTGAAGATGAGCTATGTATTGGTGAGGTGGAAAAAATGGTGTGCTCGCAACCATGTCATAATTTTTCTAAGTGATCTTCATCAACAGGTGTCCCAATGACACTCCTCAACTCTTTTTTTGACTCATCTACTCTCTGAAATATATTAAATTCTTCAAAAATACCAAAACTTCATCTCATTTTCAAAACAGAGTTTTTAGGCAAGCTCATAGCGAATTCTGACTATTTTACACTGATTTCACTATGAACTTGTGTAGAAGTGCCAAATTTACATGAAATGGACAAATTCACTTATGCATGAGATATTTTTGTGATTTTTATTTTACATTCATACCTATGAACTTAATGATGACCTTTAAAACCCCCACATATGTACATTTTTTGAACATTAATGAATTTCATGGCCTTATTTAACCCTAATGACCTAACCTAACATACCTAAGACCAACCTAGACAAACCTATTTGTTATCGATGATAATAAGTTCCACTTGCACCTAAGATGGTATGTTACTCCAAAACTATATCCAAATCCTATGTACCATACCTTTTCCTCCAATTATTGCCATGTTTTTCCTTTGCCTTAGCCACATGTGCCATTTCCTTTGCGATCAATCATCTTTTCCACATATTTTCCATCAATCACAACAAATTTCCAGCAATCCGCCTGTTTTGCATTGATGGAAACAAAAAGATAAAACAAAAGATGATTATCATTGATCATTTCCATCTTCACACTTATCCATTTTATTTTCAATTGATCGCTTACCATCTTTTGTTTGATCAGAAATAATCCCCCCCCCCCTTGACCTCAATGGAAAATATACTAGCATACCCCCTTATCAACAACCTCCCTTTATCTTCAGATCATGTGGACCAATGAACTACTTCTTCTTAGGGTGAAAAACTCAGATGCTTATGATCTAATCCAAGCAAAGTCATTTCTATCCTGTGAATAAGGTTGAATAGAAAGGATAGGATTATTCACTTCAAATATTTACCACATGAAAACAAGAGGGATATCCTGCTACAACAACACAGGCTTGTGTAACTAATCCATGAGAAACTGATTCATGATAGTTTGAGTCTCAAATAGGTTACATGAATAGTATTTCCTGCCAAGACACATACACCTGACCTCTAGCAACAAGAACAACTATTTCTATGCATGACAACATCAATTTACAAAAAATTATAATAGTTTGAAAAACATAGAGGAATTGCCACCAATGCATGCCTAGACAAACAATGAATCTTTTTCTTAATCGTGCATAATTCTAATGATAGCAAACTCACCATGAAAAATATTCATATAAAACAATATTTCCTATAAACACTAGACACCAAGAACACCATACTCTAATTGTAAATACCAATTGGAAATACATTTGATACCATGCGATACCAATTACTAATTAGAACAACATCATAATAGTCAATCGACACTAATTACTCTCATACGCAGCAAACACCATTAGCCTCTCTTTTTCAACACACAATTAATACCAGTTAATGATACCAATTGTCAATGCATAGTCTCATACTCAAATCTTGACTTGAGTATACTCCCCCTATAGGCATGCTCCATCTTTGCATTAGAAATTTGTAAGCAATAACTGCTAGAAAATCTTGTAAATATATTATCACCAACTATACATGCTCAGACTACTAACAACATTAAATCAACAACATTATTCATAAATGAAAGAGACATACTTCCTTTTATCCTTCTGATTCATTCATTGGAATATTTCTTTCTTCTCCTTGCATCTAACCTTTTTGGCTTTCCTTGAAGCCAACCACTTATTTTCAATGAAGAGGAAAAAGGGATCCACTTCCCCAGAGTAGGTTATATTCCCTTCTCTTCCACATCTACATATGCTAAAATTTATTAACACCATGAGCTGATTTCTTGTGTTGATCTGCCTAACTGGGTGTTTTCTTTCCATTACCTATGCATATAGAACATGTTTTCTCTTGTTTTTCACTGTCATTATTTGGAGAACTGTCAAGGTTGATGATGCTTCTTTTAACTGATTTGATTCTTTGCATATTGTAGCTTATATATGAGATATAAAATATGGGAATTTTAGAGCCTGAACCTTTTTCATTATGCTTTGTTATGTGCTTCCTCCATTCACCATTTGATCTACTTTTCTTCTAGGTGCTCAAATAGCTCTTGTTTAGTTGTTTTTGTTGGCTATCCTTATAAATAATACCACTAACTGTAGCTCTCTGAAACGTGGTTTTATTGCAAAATTTTCATGTGGATGTTACATGCCCATATTTGTTTCATATGTAGCATGCACTATTATTCAATAAGGGGGTAAAGGAATTAAAATTATTACCAAATAGTATGCTTTTCCAATTTGTTGGACTGAAATTTTCTCTTTTGTTGCTATTGGGCCACTGAAAATATTTCCTTTGTGGGGAAGAGGATCTTTGTAGTTAGTTGTTCAAATTTCTCTTCTAAGGAGTCCATTACTATGGCTGAAATTGCACATTCATATTTCGTTGTTACACCTTCTTTTTCCTCTCTGGACACTTGGACACAAATTTCCGTGTCTTTATTGCATGTTTACTTCATAGATGGACTGAAATGTGTCCCATATCTCCTTGGTAGTTTTAAAATATATTAATTTCTCAAATTATGCGTTCAAAAAAACTCTCATGATTTCCTTCCTCACTTGTTTCTCAAAATTACCATTTATTGCTCCATTTTCCATATATAGCCATACATCCTAATCAAGAGCTTAAAAATAGACTCTCATCTTTACCTTTCAAGTTGTATAATTTAATACATTAAAAAATGGATCTTTATGCAAGCTAATCGAGTCTTGTTTCTCCATTATCCCTAATATTCCTTTTAGCTCTTAAATTTATCTTGAAGGACATTGCCCTGATACTAGTTTTTAGAAATAATGGAAACCATGACACTACTAAGAGGGGGATGAATCAATAATATAGATAAATTATACAATTCTTCATGAATTATACTTTTCGACCAATTGAGAAATCATTTATGAATTAGTTACATAGCACAATCATGTAAAATATAACACATGAGAAACACATATAAACAAGGCACCAAATTTCTTTTTATTATAAGCTTCAACTTGATTACATCATGGCCTCACAAGCTATCACTTATAGGTTTATCAATTGATATTGAAAGGAACCTCAATCCATACTCGTTTATCAGCTACCACTGAAATGAAATTCTATCCCTGTTCATTTACCAATACCCAATGGAAGGAACACTTTCCCCTTCTCATTTATCAGTCTTTGTTGAAAGGAACTCTTGCCCACAAATATTTTCTAGCACCCACTGGAAGGAGTTGATACCCTTTTTCTACAAGCTACCACTTTCCAACCTTACTGATGCATCCTTCATCCATTTTCATACTCATATCAATCGAAAAATTATGTAACAACCAACTAATTTTCTGTTATTGCTACTTCTCACCGAAGCCACCATAAATAACTTCACCTTCAACAATTTCTGCTTGCTGAAAAAAAAAAAAAACATGCTCTTTTTACAAAAAACATCAACAACTCAACAACATTTTGTTGATACTCAGTTTTTTCTATAATCCACACCTCATACATCCACCAGTAGCTTCAAAAAATCTTTTCTACACACACATATGCAACAACCAACAACTCTTACATAATATGATTTTCTCCACAATTCCTACATCCCATGCAGACACTTGCTGCTACTCACCACACACACAACCCTTGAAGTACCCTTTACTGCAACTTGAATAAAATCTCAGCAACCCTCTCTCATACAACACTCCAAAAAAATTTTTCTTCCCTCACAATTTTGTTGTGCATGCCCATGCAAAAATCAGCAACTCCTACAACTTACTCAACCCAAAATTTTCTTATTCAAATTCTTCCTTTAAAGGAATTATGGACTAATAATTTTTAATTGGTCTTCAATTATCTTGCCTTTGATATTTGCATAAGTCTTTAATTTTAGCATTTTCCGCTTAATTGGAGTTTTCTAATTCTACTCTTCAAGTCCCTGATTACAATACTGTAACACCTTCCACGCTATTCACTTATATTTACCAAATAAAAATAAGTAATAATTTTTTTTTTTTATTAATTATCTACCTGGCCATACTTAAACTATCTAACAGATATAAATGGAATTCTCGTTACATATAAATTTTTAACTTAATTCTAAATGATATGCATTCCATGTCAATATATAAATAAAGCTCTAACAATGTAAGTGTGTCGGAAATCCCAACGTTCTGACATCAAGGTACTCAGCATTTATCCTTCGGATTAATTCTAGCATATAATACAAGATATTCCAATTCTCAATTGTTCTAGTTATGATCCGGGTTTAAGGTTTTACCATGGTTAAAATTAAATCACAACCCTATTCATTTCTCCAGACTGACTTGATTTTATTTCAACATTTAATGTTTAACCTTGACTTTCGTTCCAGTCACATTTGGACTATTGTTCTGGTGATCCCTCCACCATTAGATCTTGGACCCATGAAATCTACGATGATCAAGTTTGAAGGGGTGGGTTAGGGTAACCACCCACCCCCCAACTCCCGCCGCAGCTCATTGTGTTTTGTTTCTCTAATTGAGACATTGGCTCTGCAACACATCAGATTGTGTTATGAGGGTATTCCGCTGCTTCTAAGGCTGGGGTTTATTCCTCTGTCTACAACACACCGTAATGGTTACTTTTGGTTAGTATTTATTGTGGTTTCATTTAGATCCAGGCCATGGATCCACTGGTCGCTCATTTTGGTTTCTTTCCTCTCGGCTCTTGATTTCCAACTGCGGTTTCTCACTTGGCCAAAGCATCTCTGCGGATTCAAGCTTCTCTTCATCGCCCTCAGAAGACTCTCGCTATCCTACCAATAAGGTAACTACTAGGTTTACATTGATTATAAAAAATCATATGTATTTCTTTCTGGCTATTATTTTCGTTAAGGTTTTCTTGGGTTATTACCTTCCAGTTCGATCCATTGTTTAACCCATTTTTGTTGTTAGCCGCAAGGATTGTACAAGAACCATTCAAATCTTGCAGATTATTGATTAAAGGAATGCGATTAGCCTTATTTCTTGCTTGAGCTTAATGGTAAATGTTTTTCGACCAAATAATCCCAAAATTTCCTTTATGATATATACACAAATTGTAATATTCGACCTCCCTTTCACTTTCCCTGTAGGAGAGGTCTCATGCTTCCGGAGTTTATATTTAATGTTCAGATTTAGATTTATTTGTTTTTAGTTAAATGAAGAGTGAGAGAACAAAGAGTTCCTCCTCCAGCTCCATACATTAGTTTATGTATATTTTGAAAATTAACCTGTTGTTAGATTTAATTACTTCCCACGTGGGTTATCAGTTTCTCTGTTATGATTAAATGTTCTTCGCCATTTACAATGGAATTTAACTTCCTTTTTACGGCTCTATTTATTTACGAATATATCGGTGACAATATTCATTTTAATCATTATGGTTATCATGAAGAGTATCCAACATTTCTTTGTAACCTAATGACTTTGTATAATAATCTAGTTTTCTACCCTTAAATATAGCTAAGGATTTACCTAGTTTATTAAAATGTATATCTGGCCTATTTCCTTTTCAGCGTACAGTTTAGTTTGATATTGAGGTTCTTTTTTATTTATTTATGAGGTCTCACAAAAATTCGATGAGGAATTTGCCGGGACCGGAAGCAGAACTTTTGAACAACCTCTGGCTCTAAACCCACAGAGTCTCCCTTGTCGTATTTGAAGGGTGTTGCTCAGGTTATTTACATGCGGGTTGCACAGATTATGAAAATAGGTTAGCATGTTCAATGTTTACTGCAGTTATTGGTTAAATGTTTAATATTTCGTAAATCTTGTTAGATATCTCTCTACCATACTCTGCGTAATTTTTATACAAGCTTCTTTATCTTGCTATTGTTTTTTATTTCTTCTATAGAACCTCAACACATGTTAATATATTTTTCCATAATATGTTACTGTTCAAATTTCACCATCTGTTTGTAGTTTTCCTTTTATGCTTATAAATTCTAGGGAGATGTTTTTTCTCTCTATCAGCTAAATTTTCCAGAATAGTTCATCTACTTGAAAATTTACATTTCCTTGTATAGTATATCATATAAACTTTATACCCGCATAGCTTCTATGTTTTGTATTATCACAGCAATTAAGCTTTTCTGAATTATCAACATTAAACTTTTAGGAAAGATTTACATAATTATCTGAAACTTCATCATCTATAATTTCTCTCTGTTCTTACAAAATATAATAATGATTATCTCTCATGTTTCCAAAAAATTCATATTTATATCTTATACAGTAATAGAGATTTTAATACTGATAATTCCATTCACATTTATTTTCTCATTTACTAAGAAAATAAAATATGATACATAGCAACAAACATTCAAACTAAAATGTTGTATATCCCTACTTTAGAATTCAAGAATTTGTCTCTGTAACTATTTTGGTCCGCCCAACCTTGACCGAGACAATTACGTACTCGGATCCCCCCTTGCTCCACACCAGGTCTAAGGAGTTTTACGAGACAAAAAATCTAACCTCAAGATTGAGTAATCCAGTCAGTTTTCTTCAGAGTATGTTCCCTGAGTTCCACTGGTACTATCACCAGCTTTGGACAACTCAGAACCAACATACCATGATTTTTCCTCTATGTCTTCTTCACAGAACCCCATTCCCTCGCATAATTTTCCTTTAAATCCTCTTTGGGATTGGTAACTGTGAGAACTGTCTCCACCTCTTCCTGGGTTTTCTTGGAATATTTTACCACACAGTTACTTTCACTTTTACTTAATTAAAACTTCCATTCAATTAAAATAGTTAAAAATAAAAGTTGTGCTAATTTTCTTAGTAAATGTCTCCTTCATTCTAATTCTGACTATGTCTAAACAAGTAAAAGTAAATGCTAATCAAGAATTTACATCTTCCCCCCTGGAGGAAAACACTATCCTCGAAGTTACTCATTTCTGGAGAATAATTCCGGACAAGCCTCAAGCATAAATTTTTCATCTTCCCAAGTGGCCTCCTACAGGCCAAAGTGTTTCCACTACACTTTAAGTTGTGGGATGACTCGTTTGCAGATCGTTATTTCTCTTCGATATAGAATACGTTGTGGTTTTACCCAGAATTTTCCATCCAGTTCTACCTGCAAGCAAAAGTACTTGAATAAGTTCAAATTAGATAATCACTGTATGCAAATTGTATGTCTCATTCCACTTACATGTATACTGTACCATTTTATGATGTGCTTGGTATCATGCACATAAAGCTTTAGTAAAGACACATGAAATACATTATGCAATAATATATGACTCGGTAAAGCCAACCGATAGGCCACCAACCATATCCTCTCTAAGATTTCAAAAGGTTTGCAGTAGCGGGGAGCCAGTTTGGCATAAGAATTCCATCACAGAGTGCTTTTCTTTGGCTTAATTATCACATATACATGGTCCCCTACTGAAAATTCTTGAAAATTTCTATTCCTATCCGCATAGACCTTCTGTCTATCTTGAGCCGCTTTCAAATTTTGTTTGATTTTTTTAACCTCTCACTCCATCTCTTCTAGCATATTTGGTCCAAGCATCATTTTATTTTCCTGGGCTACTCCAATTTATAGGAGTTCGACACTGTCTTCTATACAGTGCTTCGAAAGGGCTCATTTTAAGAGATTCTTGATACCCGTTATTGTAAGAAAACTCGACAAGGTGTAGGTACTCTTCCCATTTTGTTGGTTGTTGCATGACATACATGCACATCATATCTTCTAAAACTTGTTTCACCTGCTCCGTTTGCTCATCTGTTTGTGTATGGTAGGCGGTGGTAAATTGTATTTGTGTTCCCAGGCCACTGAAAAGTGTCTTCCAAAATGCTAATGTGAACTTCACATCACGATCTGAAATAACATCTTGGGGAATACCATGTAGTCCAAAAATTTCCTTCATAAAAATATCAACAATTTGCATAGTTTTATAATTAGATTGAACAGGTATAAAATGTGCCACTTTACTAAGTCTGTCGACTACCACCATAATCGAATTGTTATGCCTTTTTTTTTCGAGGTAGACCCGTAATAAAATCAAGGGAAATAACTTCCCACTTCCATTCAGGCACTGACATTGGTTGAAGCAATCTCGCAGGGTGTTGATTTTCTATCTTAATTTCCTGGCATTCTAGACACCTGGTCAAATATTCTGCTATGTCTCTTCTCATTTTTGGCCAAGTATAGCCTTTTCTGATTGCTGTCAACATCTTTTGGTAACCTGGATGCTCGGCATAAGTACTTCAATGATATTCATTCAATATGATTCTTTTTAGACTCTCCTGATTGGGAATGTATATCCTTTTCCTAAAAACCAGGAGTTGATTTTCATTCAGCTCATATTCAGACTGTTTTTCTTGGTTCTCATGATTTTTTACTTGCTGCTTCTGAAATATGATCTTGAAAATTAGATTCATTTTGGTTAAAATACAATTCATAAATGTTGTGCAATTTTCTGCTCAAGGCATCTGCCACCTTATTTTCTTTTCCTTTTACATGCTATATATCGAAATCAATTTTTCTAAGGAATGCATTCCACCTTGCTTGACGGGCATTCAAATCAGCCTGCTTAAAATAGCTAGTTAAGAAACTATGATCGGTTCTAAGTACAAATCTATTCCCTAATAAGTAATGCCTCCATATTCGCAATGCATGTATAACTGTAGTCAGTTCCAAATCATATGTTGAATATAATTTCTTATGATCCTCCAGCTTCCTAGACTCATATGCTATAGCATTTCCTTCCTAAGTCAACACTGCTCCTACTCCTTCTTTTCATGTGTTAGTACATACCTCGAATTCCTTGCTTGGATCTGCTACCTTCAGAATAGGTGCTATGGTTAACAATTCTTTTAATAATTCAAAACTATTTTGACATTCTTGTGTCCATTTGAAAACTCTTCCTTTTCTTTTCAAGGAAGTAATAGGATAAGCTATTTTGGAGAATCCATTAATGAATCACCAGTAATAACTGGCCAAGCCCATAAACGAGTGTATATTTGCCACATTATTTGGTACTTTCCATTGCATAATTGTTTTATCTTTTCCGGGTCCACCGCTATTCCTTCTGCCAAAATCACATGCCCCAAGTATTGGATTTTTTCTTTATAGAAGTCACATTTACTAAAATTCACATAGAGCTGATGTTCCCCTTAGCATTTTCAGCACAATTTGCAGATGTTATTTGTTCTCTTCCTCATTTTTAGAGTAAATCAGGATGTCATCAATAAATATTAGCACAAATGTTTCCAGGTATGGGTGGAAAATTCCATGCATTAAACTCATAAATGTTGTTGGTTTGTTGGTTAACCCAAATGGTAGCACCACGAACTCATAGCATCCATACCTAGTTTAGAAGTCTGTCTTGCTTATATTCTCATCCTTGGTGTGGATCTGATTATAGCCAAACCTTAAGTCTATTTTCGAGAACATTGTATTTCCCTTGACTTGGTCAAATAAGTCATCAATTCGCGGCAATGGGTATTTGTTTTTGGCAGTCAACTTGTTGAGTTGATGATAATCCATACACATATTCATAGTTCCGTATTTATTTCTTACAAATAATACCAGTGCCCACGATGGGGACACACTTGGCCTTATATAACCTTTATCCATCAACTCCTGCAATTTCATTTTTAATTCTATTAATTCCAGTACACTCATTCGGTAGGGAGTCTAGGATACAGGTGCTACCCCAGGTATTAAACCAATAGTAAAATCAATATCTCCTTTTGGTGGCAACCACATAATTTCTTCCAAAAAATCATCTTGAAACTCTTGCACAACAGGAATATTTTCTATCATGAAAATTTTATCCTTTGTATTGGTGAACCCGACTTGAATAACATAAAGCTAGAAACTCTTCCGTATGCATTTACTTAACTGTGATGTAGTAATGGGTCGCAACTTCAAAGGATTTTTAATGCCCTTCAGTTCTTGTCTTGATCCGTCATTAGAATTAAAATGTATAATCTTATTTTTACAATCCACGAACGACCAATGCCTTTCCAACCAATCCATCCCTAATAATATATCATAAGAACCCAATGGTAAGACATTGAGTTAGAACTACAGTTATGTGCTGTTCCCCAATTTTTAATTCACAGTCTAGTAATTTAGTAAGTACCCGTCTTCTAGTCCCTATTGCCAAATGAACTAGCCATGGCTTTTTAAATTTCTGTTCCTACAACTTACTAATTTCAACTACACGAGGGTGTATGTAACTCAAACTAGCACTATGATCTAGTAAAATAGAAACAGCTCGAGTTTGAATCTTACCTTCTAGTTCTATCATAGTCGGCTGATAATCCGCTTGTCGATCCTCTAGTGTTGCGTTGATTTTGGGTATGTTTCATGCTACATCCCCCACTGTTGATGCTTCTTTCATATTTTCTACCAACTCACTCCGTCCCCAATGTGGACAGTTCTTAAAATAATGATCTTCTCCACATCCCCAACACTGTAACGGGGTTTTCCAGGATTGCCCAATATATGGTCTACTAGAAGCTTCATTAGGCCTTACTTCCCCTGTCCATTTAGTTATGTTTTGGTTTTTACCATTTTGTTTGCTGAGTGGATGTCTTGTAGTATTTTTGAAATTGCTGGATCTACTATTTCTGTTATCAGAGAAACTTTTCTGCCCCTTCCTAGGTAGCCAATTTTTCCCAACTTCTCCCTTTGCCTTTGACTGTTGATAACACATACGTGCCTTCCTAATTGCTTCATCCATGGTCTTCAAATTGACAAATTCAATCCTTTCCTTCATATGAGCTGGAAAACTGCTCAAAAGCCACTACACCTTGTCCTTTTCATCGCGTAGGTAGGGTACATATCTTAGTAAGGATGTGAATTTTGTAATAAACTCATCCATAGTCATTTGGCCCAGCTTCAAATCATGAAATTCTCGTGATTTCTCACCATAAAATCTTTTAGTTAAGTATTTGTCTTTAAAGTACTATTGAAATTCATCCCAAGTTACGTTTTGATCTTCAATTCCTCTTATGTTCTTAACCTCTTCCCACCATAGGGTTGCTTTCTCCCGTAGCTCGTATTTGGCCAAGAGAGCTTTAAGCTTGTTTTTATACTCGTACACCTAAAATTACTTATTCATATTTATAATCCAAGCTTCTGCCATTTCCTCAGCCTCTCCATCAAAGGAAGGAGGCTTGATCTTCCAGAATTCTCCCTGTAAGTCCATTTTCTGTTTCTAAATCTCCCGTTCTTCCATATCATTTCCAGATTATGCTTCGTTATAGGTTCGACTTTTATGGCTTTTTGGTGTTTGACTATCCTCCACATGATCATGTATTTCTTGGTGTTGATCGCTGTTTTCGTGAGTGTTTCTCTCAGGACTTGGTTGTCCAATGGGAGGATTCTGTCTATCCGATAGACTCTTTAATACCATTTCTTATTCTCTCATCAATATTTCATTATCACTGTGAACTCTAAACATTTCTGTTTGTATTTTTTGAACAGTATCCAGTAATCTATTTGTCTGTCGATGTTGTTCTTCCAACATTCTGCTGGTCTGCTGATGTTGATTGACACTTAATTGTACCCACATCTCAGGACTAACTTTAGAATTGACTACAAGATGAGTCTCTTCCAAATTTCGAGGTGGGGGTTGTCCTGATCCTCTTCTCATGATGATCTACAGGAATCTGATTTCCTATACTTATCATAATATCAAAATCATTAATTTTTCAAAAAAAAATTCCTATACAACTGTAAATATAATTCTGGTGCATTTGGCCCAGTTTATTAACTTAGCTTCGATACCACTTGTAACACCTTCGACACTATTCACTTATATTTACCAAATAAAAATATGTAATATTTTTGTTTTAATTAATTATCTACCTAGCCATACTTAAACTATCTACGAGATATAAATGAAATTCTCGTTACATATAAATTTTTAACCTAATTCTAAATGTAATGCATTCCATGTCAATATATAAATAAAGCTCTAACAATGTAAGTGTGTCGACAATCCCAACGTTCTGACATCAAGGTACTCAACATTTATCCTTTAGATTAATTCTAGTGTACGACACAAGATATTCTGATTCTCAATTGTTTTGGTTATGATCTAGGTTTAAGGTTTTACCATGGTTACAATTAAATCACAACTCTATTCATTTCTCTGAACTGACTTGATTTTATTTCAGCATTTAATGTTTAACCTTGATTTTTGTTCTGGTCACATCTAGATTGTTGTTTTGGCGATCCCTCCACTGTTAGATCTTGGAACCATGCAATCTACAGTGATCAGGTTTGAAGGGGTGGGTTAGGGCAACCACCCACCCCCCCAAATCCCGCCGCGGCTCATTGTGTTTCGTTTCTCTAATTGAAACTTTGGCTTTGCAACTCGTCGGATTGTGTTATGAGGTTATTCCGCCACTTCTAAGGCCGGGATTTATTCCTCTATCTGCAACACACCATAATGGTTAATTTTGGTGAGTATTTTTTGTGGTTTCCTTTAGATCTAGGCCATGGCTTCGCTGGTCACTCCTTTTGGTTTCTTGCCTCTCGGCTGTTGATTTCCAACTATGGTTGCTCGCTTGGCCAAAGCATCTTTGCAGCTTCAGGGTTCTCTTCATCTCCCTCAGAAGATTCCCGCCATCCTGTCAATAAGGTAGCTACCAGGTTTACATTGATTATAAAAATTCATATGTATTTCTTTTTGGCTATTATTTTCGTTAAGGTTTTCTTGGGTTATTACCTTCCAGTTCGATCCACTGTTTAACCCATTTTCGTTGTTTACCGCAAGGATTATACAGGAACCATTCGAAGCTTGTGGATTATTGATTAAAGGAACAAGATCAACCTTATTTCTTGCCTCAGCTGAATGGTAAGGGTTTTTCGACCAAATAATCCCAAATTTTCCTTTATGATATATGCACAAATTGTAATATTCGACCTCCCTTTCACTTGCCCTGCAGGAGAGGTCTCATGCTTCCGGAGTTCGAATTTAATGTTCATATTTAGATTTATTTATTTTTAGTTAAATGAAGAGTGAGAGAAAAAGAGTTCCTCCTCTTGCTCGATACATTAGTTTCTATATAATTTGAAAATTACCCTGTTTTTCGATTTGATTACTTCCCACAAGGGTTGTCAGTTTCTCTGTTATGATTAAATGTTTTCCGCCATTTACAATAGAATTTAACTTCCTTTTTACGATGCTATTTATTTACGAAGCTATCGGTGACAATATTTGTTTTAATCATTATGGTTATCATGAAGAGTATCCAATATATCTTTGTAACATAACAAATTTGTATAATAATCCAGTTTTCTTCCATTAAGTATAGCTAAGGATTTACCTCGTTTATTACAATGTATATCTGGTCTATTTCCTTTTTAGCATATAGTTTATTTTGATAGTGAGGTTCTTTGTTTTATTTATGAGGTCTCATAAAACTCTGATGAGGAATCTGCCAAGACCGAAAACAAAACTTTTCAACAAGTTCTGGCTCTAAACCCATAGAGTCTCCCTTGTCGTATTTGAAGGGTGTTACTTAGGTTATTTACATGTGGGTTGCACAGATTATGAAAATAGGTTAGCATGTTCAATGTTTACTGCAATTATGAGTTAAATGTTTACTATTTCGTAAATCTTGTAAGATATCTCTCTACCATACTCTATGTAATTTTTATACAAGCTTCTTTATCTTGCTGTTGTTTTTTCTTTCTTCTACAGAACCTCAACATAGGTTAATATAGTTTTCCATAACATGTTACAGTTCGAATTTCACCATCTTTTTACAGTTTTCCTTTTATGCTTATAAATTCTAGGGAGATGTTTTTTTCTCTCTATCAGCTAAATTTTCCAGAATAGTTAATCTACTTGAAAATTTACATTTCATTGTATAGTATATCATATAAAATTTATACCCTCATAGCTTCTATGTTCTATATTATCACAATAATTAAGCTTTTCTGAATTATCAACATTCATATTTTAGGAAAGATTTACATAATTATCTGACACTTCATCATCTATACGTTCTCTCTGTTCTTACAAAATATAGTAATGATTGTCTGTCATGTCTTCGAAAAATTCATATTTAGATCTTATATAGTAATAGATATTTTAATATTGATAATTCTCTTCACATTTATTTTCTCATTTACTAAGAAAATAAAATCTGATACATAGCAACAAAAATTTAAACTAAAATGTTGTATATCCCTACTTCGAAATTCGGGAATTTGTCTTTGTAACTATTTTGTTGCGCCCAACCTTGAGTGAGATAATTATGTTCTCAGCTCCCCCCTTGCTCCACACTAGGTCTGAGGAGTTTTATGAGACAGAAAAACTGACCTCGGGATTGAGTAATCCAGTCAATTTTCTTCAGATTATGTTCCTTGAGTCCCACTGATACTACCACCAGCTCTGGACAACTCAGAACCAACATACCATGCTTTTTCCTCTATGTCTTTTGCACAGAATCCCATTCCCTCCCAGAATTTTCCTTTAAATCCTCTCTGGGATTGGTAATTGTTAGAACTGTATCCACCTCTTCCTGTGTTTTCTTGGAATATTTTACCACACAGTTACTTTCACTTTTACTTAATTAAAACTATCATTCAATTAAAATACTTAAAAATAAAAGTTGTGTTACTTTTCTTAACAAATGTCTCCTTCGTTCTGATTCCAACAATGTCTAAACAAGTAAAAATATTTGCTAATCAAGAAGTTACACCTTTACTATTATATATATAATTATTGAACCATGTTTTAGTTTTAAAAATAATAGACATAATCACAAAATCAAACATTTTTGTAAACCAATGCATAAAAAATGTAATTTATGTACTCATATAATGCATGAACACTACATTTTGTATTCATATTCTGAGCATACATCAATACTTCTTAACCATGGGAGTCATGTTTGTTTTGAATATCATCAAAAACAATAAAATTGAAAATCTTAAAACCTTTATTGAAGGGTGATAATTTTATTAAAATACTATAATAATAATAAAAGTATTCTACTTGTATGGTAGATATCTAGAAACATTACGATTTAGCATGGCTATATCGATTACTTACTATTAACATTATAGTAAGCACAAAATATCACTATTTATCTAAATGTAAATTATGCAATGAATTTAATGTCCATGATAGGGGACATTGTAAAGAAATGCACTATATTATAAATGAGATAAAAAAAACTATTAAAATAAAAATGATTCTTAATTTAGAAACATCTTTAACAATTTTTTAAAAGCTGAATTACTCTTTATTAAATTAATATTTAGTAAAAATATTAATACTTTAACTTTTTAAAAATATTTACTTAAATATATTAATAAATTATTTGAAGTAAAGATATTGATAAATTTTGTAATATGAATTTTTATAAATATTTTAACATTTTTTTAAAAGCTATATTACTTGGTATTGAATTAATATTTACTTAAAAATATTAAATTATTTAAAATAAAGATATTGATAAATTTTTAATATTATTTTTATAAATAAATAAATAAACAACTTATTACCTTTTAAACCGAATATGTTTAAATTTCCTACGAAGCTATTTGAAAATAATATTACAGCCAATCAAGGAAGAAGCAATTTGAAAATAATATAATAGCCAATCAATGGTTTGACTATGCAAGGAAACTCTATGAAAAAGAATTAGAGGTTGAGCCAACACATCTACAAAGCTTTTCACAATACATGAGGTGGAGATAGGAATTAAAAAGTTGAAAGCAGGGAAGGCAAAGGACTTGGTTGAACTTTAAGTAGAATATCTAAAGTGGGGAATGAACATTTTGGCACCTCACATCATGGAAATATTCAACAACATCATCCAGCGAGGGTTCCCAAGGGATTGGACAGCTAGTCTAGCAATTACCCTTTTTAAAAGCGGAGACATTAATAATGCTTCAAACTATAGAATAATTATGATCAATCCTTTGTTTGCAAATATTTTCAGTGGCATGGTATAAAATAGAATTAGTAAACGGGTAGAAATAAAAGAAAAGAGGGCGAAAGGGCATGCGGGTTTTAGGCCGAATCATTCTACAGTAGATCATGGTATCACGCTGAGACACATTGTTGAAAAGGTTTGGGGGAACAAAGAAGAAGTATTTGGTTGCTTTGTTGACTTCAAAAAGGCATTTGACATGGTCCCTCGAGATAATTTGTGGCGTGGAATGGAAGAACTTGAAATTCCTTTAAATATAGAGTTGTTGTCCATAGGCTTTATGAAGAGGTGAAAGTCAAAATTAGAACTTCAGCAGGCATTTCAGAAAGTCTTAGAAGTGACATCGGAGTCAGGTAAGGTTGCCCTTTATCCCCTACCCTTTTTGGTTTATATATTGACAAACTGAAAGAGTGGCTAAATTTTCAAGGCGAGGATGATGTTCGATTGGGGGAGTTTGTGATAAAACTTCTTCTATATGTCGATGATCTTGTGCTGGTTGCTAAATCGGCCCATGGATTACAGATGCACCTGTATGCCCTTGAGAATTTTTGTAAAGTAGTGGGGATGCAAGTCAATACCAGTAAGACCAAGATAACGATTTTCTCTAATAAAAGGAAGCAAAGACATCATATGTTCTTCTTTGAAGGCAACATTCTTGAAGAAGTAAATGAATACAAGTACCTCGGGATCGATTTCAACAACAAGATTAACTGGTAGGATTGCAGAAAGAAAATAATTTTAGGAGGGTGGAAAGCATTATATGCACTTCAAAATAGATGTAGAAAGGCAGATTTATGGGATTGGAACACGATCAAAGTACTTTTTGGACTCCTAGTTTGTCCAGTGATATTATATGGGTGTGAATTGTGGGCTAGCAGCATCTCTGTTTCAAAATGGAAACAAATGGAAAAAATTCAAAAACACTTGATCATGAGCAAGTTCAAAATAAAAAGTTTGGTTCCCTATGAGATAATGTTGAGTGAAACAGGGGCAACTCTCATTGAAGCAATTGCCATGGTGCATCTTATAAGGTACCTAAAGATAATAGAGCAAATGAGAGGAGATATATGGCCTAAAGTTATCTTCCATGAAGGTATGAGTGAAAGAAAGAAATCATGGATGAGACAAAACAACAAATGGATGCAAAAATGGAATATTTACTTGAATGCATGTCCCACAAATAGCAAGGAGTTAAAGAATTTTGTGCTGGAGAAGTTCTGTAAGGGTATATGGGGAAAAGAGTTGGGTAGAAAGAAGAAGTATTATGTTTAGGAATTCAACCCAACTTGTGATATCCAACAAAAAGAATACATTGGAGCTAGCATTCTGTAGAGGGCTCAATTAAGAACTAACTCACATCAACTTCTGTGTGAAACCGGGACGGTGGAAGAGACCTAAAGAAGCTTGGGAAGAAAGGGTATGTACTTTTTGCACTTATGGGGCAATGGAATTAGAAAAACATTTCATTTTGGAATGTGACGCTTTCAGAGACATCAGGGACAGTTACCACAATATGTTAGCATCAATTCCGTGGCATTGTCTTTTCAGTGATGAAATTGCTAGAAAGTTGGGTAAGCTCATCATCAATTTGAGTAAGAAAAAGATTGAATTACAGAAAACAAAAAACAAATAAATTGGTGGTCCCATAGATTATTGTTAATGTCGTAGACATTAAAATAGCATTCATTCTAGAACATTTCAATATTGATGATGCATAATAAAATAAACGCAGAAATTCAAGTAGTAAAAAAGTAAAATAAATTCAACCCTGCATGGAATCTTCCCTCTTCACGTGCTGGTGGGCCGTAAGGTAAAAGTAGTGCGTTTGTACCTCTTCATGTCTTGGTCGCTAAGTCTCCAACAACTAGGTAGAATGAGAGAGGAATATCAAGTTGCGTCACTCGTGTAGTGTCAGCTTGGAGTCTTCCCTCTTCATGTGTTGGTGGGCCATAGAGTAAAAGTAGTGGACGATATTTGTGGACGTCGTACCTCTTCGCGCGTTTTTCGGCAAGAAAATTGAAAAATTGTCAAACACATAGAGAAATATCTCAGAAAGGGTAGAGCGCACCGGTAATATTATACCACATCTCTCATCCGCACCTTTAAATCATGCGTCTATGGTATCCAAACCATCATTGCTCAATGTGTCCACTACATTTTTAAACGGCATTCGCCTGCATGTCGACATAAACTTTGAATTCCATTGAAGCTTCTTGCATCTTCTTATTATTATTATCATGTTTATCAGTTCATACATTTCTGGATTTCAGTATCAATGGCAAATCTGATTATGTCCGCTGCTGCTTCCTCTTCAATGGCCTCCTCTTCTGCCTCAACTTCTTGTACTCCTTGGGACGTGTTTTTTAACCATTGCGATCCCGATGATAAAATGGCCGCCAGATATCTATACCGACGCCTTACTTCCAACGGATTAAGGAGAGTCTTTTTCGACAAGGAAGAGATGGAGAAGCCACAAAACATTTCTCGCCAGATAATAGACTCTATCGGTGGTGCGTCTCTTCACATTGCAATCTTTTCACCAAAGTATGTCAAACCTTGGTGGTGCTTGGAGGAACTTGTCCTCATGCTACACTTAGAGAAACCCATTCTTCCAGTTTTTTACAAATTTAACCCTTCTTTGTTCTGTCATAATGTCAAAGACAGAGAGTACGTTGATGCCCTGCGAGACCTTGCAAAGAAAACTACACCTGATCCTAAAACTGGTGAAGAGAAGCCACGCTACAGCTCCGACACTATTCATCAATTGAGAGTCATGCTTTCTTCAGTTGCCAATTTAAGCGGTTTCGAGATTGGGTGAGTTGCATCTCCTCCTCCTATGCCTTAACATCCATCTTTGTTTTCATTCGTTGGATTGATATACTTACGTAAGCGTTTCTCACTTGCTTTGTTTACTCAATTTAGGGACGAGGACGACGAACTTGAGCAATTGGATAATGTAGTGGAACAAGTTCTAAAAATGGTTCCAAAGCCATTAATGCATGTGGAAAAATATCCAACTGGGTTGTATCTCAAAGTAGATGAATTTGAAGCCCGTCGGGGTTTGGTCTAGTGGCAAGCGAGCGTGCTGCTAAGACATTCGTGCCGTGGTGCAGGTCACGAGTTCAAGTCCCATCTTAATCGAGGGGTTGTTGTTGCAGGCTCAGCAGTTTCCTCCTGGGAGTATAGGGGTAGCCAGCGGGATTCGACCCCATGTAACGCGAGTACGATATCGGTGCAGTTGTCGATTCCTCTAGTCACAAAAAAAAAAGTAGATGAATTTGAAAATTTTGAAAAGATGGTCCTATCCAATCAGCAGGGCTGCAAGGTTCTGAGCATTGTGGGTGTGGGTGGCATTGGGAAAACCACCCTAGCCAAGGAAATATTCAACCGTAGGAGATCAGATTACACTAAATCCTCTTTTTTATTTGATGTAAGACAAAATCCTATAACTATTTTGTAGACGAAGCTCTTAGAAGCCTTCATAGGTGAAAAAAATTGTAAAATTGAGAACGGTGCTGAAGGGTTAGGGATACTGTTGAAGTATCTCTCGTCTTTTCATGGTCTTATTGTTTTAGATGATATAGATGATATAGATCAATTGAATGCAATTTTTCCAATTAGGGATATCCTTAGCCGTGAGAGCTTGATTTTGGTTACCTCCAGGGACAAGCATGTCCTCAGAAGATCAGGAGTGTTAGAGTCCTCAATTTATTATCTGAAGGGATTGAGTGAATCACATTCTGAAGAGCTCTTCTATTGCTATTCCTTGAATCAACGATTTCCATTACCAAATTTTGAAGGTCTGGTAAAAGAATTTGTAAAATCGTGCGATGGATTTCCATTGTCGCTCAAAGTATTCGGGGCACTTGTTTCTGGATAGGAAAAATGTTACTGGGAAGAGACACTGGATGAACTTGAAAAGATACTGCCTGGAACAGAGATACACAAAAGTCTTAAAATAAGTTACGACAAGCTCAGTTCAGATGATCAGCAAATATTTTTAGACATTGCTTCTTTTTTCATAGGAGAAGAAAGAGATCATGCCATCAGAATATGGGGTTTGCGGGGGATTGTAAATCTACAGGACAAGTGTCTGTTTAAAGTGGACACGAAAAATAAAATTAGAATCCATGATCACTTTCGTGATCTTGCAAGAAATATTGCATAGGGATCAGGGATCCGTCGTCTTTGGGAGCAATCAACCAAGGACATTGATGATTTGCTGGAGAAATCGTCACGTGTAAGTGCTTCAATCTTTCAAACCCTTGGATTCAGATTAAATTTGAATTTTGAAAGTTTTTGTATTCACAAGAAATACATTTTTTTTTTCGAAAGAAATATCAACAACTGTGATATATGTATACTTTTCATGTGTGAGCAGGAAATGACTGAAGCTCGCGGGATTAGGATGCTTAGTTCTTATTATAAGTTACGAAGATTTCCTCCAGTAATGCCAAAGGCACGGTGCAAAAGATGGTGGGACGGTGCTTGTGGTATTTCTAATTTTCAGTTTGTTGCAACTCAAGATGGTTATTATTTAGAACCCATATTGGAGAAAGCGCGGTCACCAAATCTCAGATGGCTCCACTAGCATAATTGTCCATACTCCTTGCCATAAAAATTCCTCATGTCAATATTTAGAATATGATGGGTCTTAAATCCAACAATAGAGTATATGAAATCATGATTAACATTTATTTTTTTCTCATCATGAGTTTCATCTACTACCTTTTCGCCATTACTAATATTTTCTTGAATAAACTTTGTCAAACCTTCCATGTCTACTTTTAGACCATTCTTCATGTCTTCCATGTTGCCTTTTAGTTTTTCTTCTATGCAATTCTTCAAACCATACATCTTAGCTTCCATGCCCTTCTTCAAGCCTTCCATCTTAGCTTCCATGCCATTCTTTAAACCATCCATCTTAGCTTCCATTTGTCGGGTATGTGTTATATTCTTTCCAATATTAGTCGCACGTGCGGGGGGATGGTAGTCCCCCTGTCTAGGGGTTTTCAGAGGGTCGGTAGCTCTCTGTTTGGGGTCTGGGGCAGCACCCCAGGAATTTTTTTTCCTTATTTTTCGGTGGGCGGACCTGCCTATGGTTTTGTGCATGGGTTTGCACATGGTTTTGGGGCATGATGGTTTTCGGCCCATGGTATTTTGTAGATTCGGTCAAGGGAAATATGGTTATGTTCTAATACAGGGTTAATGGATTGGGGTTTATGAATGCTTCATCGTGTATATATATGTGTTCTAACACTAAAAGGAATATAATGAAAAATCAAGCTGGTAATCGCGGTTATGGGATCCAGGGGAGAAATATCTATGTATATATGTTTTATGTTTTATGCTCTAGATATTGTTTATTTCTGTCTTTAAGAATTAGTTTGCAGATAATTTATATATAGGGTTAAAAGCTACACCATTTCATTTTTGGTTACGCTTCGCGAGAGTGAAATTTGTTGCACATGGTCTCGTAATTTTGATATATCATGTTGCGCTTCTTCCTCTTCATGCATCATAATAGATAATTTTGAGGGGTTAATAGGTGTGGAGTTATTTTTGGGAGGCATTTTAGAACCCAATACTGATATCTATGTTTTAATATTCCCTTGGAATCACTTCAAACTAATTTTTCAAACGAAAGCTATGCAATTTTAAAAAATGGTACACACATTTTTCTTGCTTTTGAGGAGCTCGATATCTATCCTGATGTATCTCTATGATTTCGTATCCACAAGATTTTAACTTCAGTCCTATAGTATCCCTCTGAGTCTCCTTTTCAATGCCAGAGGTCAGACCTTATTTGGATTCTTCAAGACAAAGTTATGCCCAATCTCCCACAATGTCCTAATTATGGACTAGTTCAGTAGAGTGAACTTGTATGAAATGCCATGTGTCATTGTTTTGTCCTTTGGCTCTGAAATAGATATAAAATAAACTACAGTCTGTGCACTTTCTACCTCTTTTTACCAAAATTCGAATCTGATGTTCAGCGAGAAAGTTGTGATGATTTTCTCAAGTTAACTTGTTTAACATGGAATTTGAGATCCCACAAAAATCCTAACTTCCTCATATCATATCTCTGAAAATATAGTTAACCAATATCTGCAATTTGGTCACACGGTTCATCTGGATTTCGACTCAAATAAGTTTTTTTCAGCTTCTGAAGCTTCGTAGAAAAAACAATATAGTGAAAATTCCACAATGGCTTGTTTGAAGAAGCGAAACCCTAGAATGCCGAGCTCTGATACCAACTGTTAGGCAACCATCTCACAAAATAGAAGAAAAGATATATCAACGACTTATAAATCAATCTATTTGAGGGGGAAACCTCCTTTACATTACATAAATGAACAATTCTTGGATGATACAAATGACAAAACCTCCTTTCTATATATAGGAGTCTATGGGGTCACAATATAATCCTAACCGACCTAACAATAATAATGTAAGGGCACAACAATAACAATAGTGGGATATTATGGGGCACAATAATAACAATATGGGGAATACAAGGGTACAAAAATAACAATGAGGGACTACACTAGTAATATAGGGACCTAACATATAGTAAAATCAATATTTTTCTTGGGAGGAAGTCCCAGAATCTTTCTTGGGAAGACATCTACAAACTCCTGAATAACTGGAATACTTTCTAAGATAGGCATCTTATTTCTAGAATTGGTGTAGCCCACCTGAACAACATAAATTTGATAGCCCCTATGAATGCACTTGCCCAATTGATGGGCTCAAATACAACCTAACTTGAATTTTCTTGTAATTCCTTGAATTTTTGTTCTAATGTCCTCATCAACAAGGCAATTAATTATCATTTTACCTTTACAATCTACTACAGTTCAATGCTTTTCAACCCAATTCATACCTATTCGTATGTCATAAGAGCCTAACAATAGTATGTTTAAATTTTCCTGAATTGGCTGCCCAACTACAATAATTACACAATCTTCTACTTTCTCATTTACCCTTCTCCTATCTCCCATGGCCAGTTGTACTAGCCACGAATTCTTAAATTTTACACTCTTCATATGGTTTAATCAACTATTTTTGGACTAATATAGTTCATACCTATGCCAGGGTCTATTAAAATGGAAACAAAATGATTGCCTAATTTACCTTCAAGTTCCACCATCATGGGTTGATACTCAACTTGGTGATCATCCAATGTTGCATTAATTCTTGGTATCTTTATCGCCACCTCACCAAAAGTAGAGGATTCTTGAATATTAGCAGTTGGCTCGAGTTTGACACGATGAGGGAAATTTTTGTAGAAATGGAGTTCTCCACAACCCCAGCACTACAAAGGAGGTTTCTGAGCTTGTATAGGTTTTGGTTGGTTGTATGCTTCAGTTTGTTTATTTTAATTCTGACATCTGAACTTCTATTGACTTTTACTGGGAGGTCCACTTGACAATTTTTTGTTATCATATTTTTTTCCAGCAACCCTCATATTCTTGTTGTTTAATTTTTTTTCCTCTTTTTACTTTTCGAACCTTGGTACCTTCACCTTATTGCTTCATTTTATGGCAGTAGATTCGAGCTTTTCGAATGGTTTCATCCATTGTTTTAGGGTTATCAAATTCCAACCTTTCTTTCATAAAAGCAGGTAAATTGTTGATAAATCACTTTACATTGGCCTTTTCTTCATGGATGTGAGGAACCTATCTTAGCAACAAAGTAAACTTGGTTATAAACTCATCCATAGTCTGCTTCCCAAGATTCAAGTTATGAAACTATTTTTCTTTCTCATCATAGAATCGCTCAGTCAGATATTTGTCTTTGAAATGTTTCTTAAATCCTTCCCAAGTAACTTCCTGTTCATCAATCCCTCAAACCGTTTTAATTTCTTCCCACCATAAGGTGGATTTACCTTGTAGTTGATACACTATCGGTCTTGCCTTCAAGTTATCATCATACTCATATATTTGAAAATATTTGCTCAGATTGATCAACCATGCCTCAGTCGCCTCTTCCATCTCCCCATCAAACATCGGGGGTTCGATTTTCTTAAACTCCCCTTGCAAGTTAATCTTCTATTTCTTGTCCCTCTTCCCGCAATAAACATTATCAAATTCTTCTTCGTTGCCAACTTGTCCTCCTTCAAATTATGGATTATTCTCTTGATTTCTATGCACCTCCTCCCTGTTTTCTTCATCCTGACTGAGGTGTTGGTTTCTATGATTTTGCCTATCTGAAAGGATTTTCATTATATTTTCTTGTTCCAGGTGCATCCTTTAATTATCAGCCTTTAAGTTCCTCATTCCTGCATGTAATTTTTGGACAGTTTTTATTAACATAGCATTTGTATTCAAATTTTCCCCACACAATTGAACCCACATTTTAGGGTTGGCCTCTTGAAAATGCGTAGGTTAGAGTTCTCTATGTGTTCCTCTTGGTGGAGTAACCCCCACGCCTTGCCTCATATTGTGTCAACTTCTTTCTGTGAATCATAATTGCTTTTGTTATTCCATTTAAATCCATTTAGGCGTCAGTGTAGTAACCTAAGGCTTTGAAACCACTTGTAACAAACATTAAACCCTAGTATATATATTTCATTTAACATATACATAAAAATTCTTGGTACATTGAGGTCCATACAATGCCAAAACCAAATAATATCGTTGCTCATTTATTTATATTACTTCACCACAACTGATCCCAATTATTTTTACATTGTAACCATAGTTATAATCTTAACTTAATATTTACTGCCCAACGAGCATGGATCTGTAGGTTTTAACCCTGTACAGAAATTATCTATAAATGAATCTTAAAACAGAAAATAAACAATAGCGAGAGCATAAAACATAAAACAGATAAACACAGAGATTTTCCCCTCGATCCCAAATTGGGACGACCAACTTGATTTTTCATTATATTCCTTTTAGTGTTACAACACATATATATACATGTTGAAGCATACATAAACCCCAATCCATTAACCCTGGATTAGAACATAATCGTAGTTCCCTTTACCAAATCTACAAAATACCAGGGGCCGAAAACCATCGTACCCCAAAACCATGTGCAAACCCATGCACAAAACCATGGGCGGGTCCGCCCACTGGAAAATAAGGTTCAAAAAAATTTTGCCGGGGCGCTGCCCTGGACCCCGACAGGGGGGGTTGCTACCCCCCCGTGACCTCCCCGCACGTGACTAGTCGTGGAAAGAATATAACACATACCCAACAAGATCATTAGTTTGTATCTCTGGTTAAGGAGATTATGGTTAGTGACTATTACCATTGCGTACGCAGTGGAAACCAACTTGCGTCACCCTTTTTCCATCTACCATGAATTGAGAACCTTCTATTCCATCACGACTAACACCTGGTAATTTTTGGACCATCTATCTCATGAATCTTCATCCAATGGTGTTAAGAATTCATCGGTGGGTTAGGGTAAACACCGAGTTTAGTTTTGCTTCCCTTCAGTCATTTGGGTTTCCACTGTGGGGAGGGGTTTTTCTCTGTCAAAAATTTATGGTAGCAAACTCACTATCACCCTTGCATAGATCTAATAGGATTTATATCCGATGTTTCTTGTTGTTTTATTTATTGTAATCACCTCCTTGCTAATTTCCTTCACTTGGCCGAGACAAGCTAGCCACATCTTGGTGTCTACAACGGGATAATGGTTTGACACTTTTCACCCAGTCTTAAATATAAGTTAATAATGTTATTTTTACAGTTTATTTTCCCATTTATCTCTATATTTGTCTAATATGACAACCCTGCTGTCTCTATTATAGGTATGGCTTAAACGTTTCATCAGTCACTCACGGTAAGAGTTCAATAGTTATTGAGTATTTCTTGTAATATCAATGTTTCTTACATAGGTTTAGTTTGTTCTCTTGTTACTGTGATTGGTTTTTTTTTTCTACACAAGAGTGGAGATAAGGGTTTGGCTCTGGTCCCTGAAACTTACCTAGCGTGGTTGGATACACTATTTCACATTTTCGCATGCCAATTGTGCTCGAAAATCTCGAGGTGCTTATCACAATACCTTTATTGGAGATTTATAGATGTTTAGGAGACAAACTTACTGAAAAAATGGTTTTATTTCTTTTATAATTGTGCAATAAGCCAATTTTAAGGATGTTATCAAGATAATTGTATTATTCCTGAGCCATTGATGGCAAAATTTCAACTATAGTTACTTTGTAATTTTGGGTATCAACGTGAAGTTTTCCTTTCTAGAGTTCGAATGTTATAAGTAAAGACTCTATACTTTGGATAGTTACACTTATTTATTTTTAATCAATGATTTCTAGATATTTCTGATTAATGTGGAGTTTTGAGTTTACTTTCATAAATACTGTTCCTATGACGAACTCACGTTTCCAGTTGATTTTCTCAATTTGTATTTAAGAGGGACCTCTTCGTCCTACATGGTTCTCTTTGACATGCAAGGTGTAATAATGCTTAATTTATCTTTGTTCCTTTTTCAAGTCAACAAACTTTATATACATAATATGCAGTCTTGACATTATGACATCACGGTAAGGTATTCTGCGTTTTTCCCTTGCTAGACCCATTTTCCTCTAAGTTTTTGCTCTCAACTTGATTTTGGTACAGGGGTGGTATCAAACCCTCGCTCTCCTAAATTTTGTAGTCTTCTTTTCCTTTCGCGGTCATCTCACAAAACCATTCCTCAGGATGTTTAGGATTTACTGGTTGCGAAGAACAAATCTATAACGATGTTGTCTCTCTTAGGTTTAGGGTTTGAATACTTGGTCATTAAAGTCCCCGCTCAGTTTGATTCAGAAGCCCTCTGGTCAGGTTGATTTTTAACCAATTTTCTCTTCACCGTGTTCGAGTGCATAACTTTCCCTCAGAGATCACTGGTGGGGTCCATAGTTCGCTTCCCTCAGTTGCTAACAAGGTCAAGAAAATGTTATAGGTTTCCCTGTAATCCCATACGAGTCTACACAGAGTCATATAATTCTCTTTGGGTTATGAATAATCCTTATCAAAATTTACAGCAGAAATTCATACAATAAGTTTATTATTTTCCTGTAACTTACTTCTTCAAAAAGTGCCTACTCATAATAATTCCACACAAACACTTTTTCACTCTACAAATTATCATAACTAGTTCAGTTGGAAAATTCTCATAAGTACTCCACTTTGAAAATTATCATAACAATAAGTTTTCCTTACAGAAAATATACCCCTTTCTTTTCTTTTTTTTACTCTTTAAAAGAGGATTTCCAAAATTTTGTTCAAGCCAATGACCTATAATAGCTTTCTAAAAGAAAAACCCTTAACCAATAGATACTTATTTACTAATTTTCTGGCCAAGAATTTAGAGTAGAGGCCATGACACCCTTCCAATGAGAAATTGGATATTACGTCCAATTTATCCCCCGAGCTCCTCAATCTCCAGATTAGTCACTTAGGAAAAAATTTAATTCATTGGCATCAGGACCTCTTAGTCGGGCCTAGAATTTTATTTTCATAGACTAAGTCCATCAAAATGGAATCTTTTCCCACTAGCTCTAGTCCAGCTCAAAGAAAATACTTCCTAGCATCCTGCCTTCCTCTCTCAGTCTCCATCTCTCTTCTTGTGAGTCTCCTTCCTTTTTGGAAAAAGGAAGGGGAATTAGAAGGAGAGAGGTAACTACCCATAACCATTAAGTGTCTAGTAAAAGAGAATTATGAGGCCCCTTCCCTAATTTATAGGATTTCTTATAGAGATAATTTTCTTAAATAAAAAAACAACTAATTATCATTTCAAAACTATTCCATATTCCATCATTTCCTCTGCTTAGTTCCTACCTTTGTGAAATTTCAATTTAGATTGTGTAATATGTTTGCTCACTTGATTTTGAATTTAAGTTACTTTCTAAATATTCAATTTAAATGAAAGAAGAATTGTATAATTATACATGTGCTTACTGGATTTTGGTTTTAAATTCACTTTCTAAATATTCACATTTTCTATCTAGATTTTAGAAATTCATTCATTTAAACGATATTTTTACTCACTTCTTATATTTATAAATGTATTTTCCTATCTTAAACATTTGTTCTTTCTTTTTATCGATATACAATTACCATCACCAAAAATACTTCATGTGCAAGAGTATATATATTCATTGAACCATTCCATGATGAAAAGTTGAAAAAGTAATAGTAATTCAAAAATTCAACGTGGACTCTCAAGTATTCCAGCAATCATACAATTTGAAGGTGTTTTCTTTATTTGTTTTCAAGTGGAAGAGTATATATATATTCATTGAACCATTCCATAATGAAAAGTTGAAAAAGTAGTAGTAATTCAATTAACAAGACAAAATTATATATACATTTTCATAAATATATTTTAAACAAAAATAATGCTTTTTCAATTACTTAAAATGTTAAATTGTTAAAATGTCAATAGGAAATAATAATAAGTATATTTTGTAATTTTACATATATATGAACAAGTGATCGATAACACGGAGAGCGATGGACCTTAGGTTTTCAGGATACTGCACTGCATCATACCCCACTGTCCCGCTGCAGGTTGAAGTGACCAGTGTACGTTTGTGCTAGGGTCAGGACAACAGCTGGCCTGGTACCTGCAGGTCCCGAGGTGGTCGTGTTCTGGCCTAATCGCTCCTCTTTGTTGGTTTACAGAATGGGGATTAGGTTTAGTTCCCGTTTAATCTTTTCAACTTTTTTGAGACAGTGTTCCTTTCCTAGGGTTTGTGCAGTGGTGCGTAGACTTCACTATTTCGGTGTCAGGATAAGAGGAGGCGGTTATCACAGCTATGGGATTTGACTGTGAGATTGTAGACGTGGAGCCAATGCCAGAAGATATTTTAACCTGTTGGGGTTTTGAAGTCTAAGAAAAAAACTTGGAGCTGTATTTTTCGAGAAGTCCAGAGATTCTCCAAACTCTTGGAGGAGTTCCTGAAGTAGGAGGTCTTGAAAACGAAGCAGGCTTGGTAGGAGATGTGTTTCAGAGCTCATGGAGTGAAGGTCAGAAGAGTGGTTTTATGTTGGGACAGTTTCGAGCACGAAACCCTCATTGCAGAGGAAAAGAAGGTCAGGGCGACAAGGAACCTTGGCACTCTTTTCTGCCTAGGCACTTAGGTAACCCGTTAAACCCTCTTTTTACTGGTGGCCTTGAAGATGTGGTGATAAGTTGTGGATTTCACAATTGGGAAGGTCTAAAAGCCCTTGGGGAAGGTAGTCAAATTTGCCTGGCTTCTTGGGGAAAAGGGTTTCGGGGAGAGACACAGAGGTTCAAAAACCTAGTACTGAGCCAAGGATACCTCTCTTCCCGTATGCCACCTCATAATGCCCCTTCTGAGTCGGAGTTTTTTCAAGGGTTAGAAGAGCTTTTGTTGAGGAATCTTCAGGCAGAAGCTCTGGTTCACTCCAAATCTAGGGTCTCTTCAAACAAAGCGGTCGATGGAAAGCCAAGAGAGTTGGCTGAGGGTCTTTTAGACCTTGGATCTAGACAAACGGACGTGCCTATATCAGCAGAGGAGTTTTCGGCAGGGAAGGAGGGTTTATAGGAACCTGTTGGAAGGCGACCAGAGTCGCCAGAGGTTGAAAGGACTGATGCTCCTGTCACACAGGATCCCAGTGAGGGTGAAGCAAAGAAGGAAGCTGGGGGTGGAAAAACGAAGAAAAATAAACCCATTAGGAAGAAAGAAGAACACCCTCGCTGTGCACTTGGAGTGGATATTAGCATAGACAAGGCAATGGATGCCTCAGAAACAATGTTGGTTGGCAAGGTGCATGGGAGGAAATTTTCGGCAGACTACATCTCAGATTGGGTTCAATCTAAATGGAGGGAAGCCCCTGGGCAGCTGACTGAGATCAAAATTCTAGATAGAGGTTGGTTTAGCATCAGATTCAGCCTGAAGGAACATGTTGATTGGGTTTTGGAGAGGAATTGGAGTTTTTGGAAGAGACCGATTCTGTTTCAGAAATGGACCCCCTTGTTTGATGCTCAGAAAGAAAAGATGGCCAAATCTCCTGTGTGGGTTAAGCTGTCGGGTCTCCCCATCCCTTTCTGAATGGATTCGGCCTTCATCTCAATTGGTAGCACGTTGGGAAAGTACCTAGATGTTGATATGTCTTTTATTCAAACCACAGATTGGAGTGTGGCCCGCATCTTGGTCAATCTCAACCCCAGAGAAGGTTTGGCAGATGCTATGACCTTGACTTATAGGGACTTGGAGTTTCTGTAGATTCTGGACTATGAAAATCTTCTTTTCAGATGCCATAGGTGCCACAAACATGGTCATCTGTCTAGGGACTGCCCCCTGGGACATCGACGTCGTCGAAGGCAAAGGAGGTTCCCTATCTCTCAGGAGGGAACCCGTGTGGAGGAAAAAGGAGAGGTCAGAGTGCCAAAGCAGCAGAATGTGGCGTCGGGGGCTTTCTCAGAGGAGGTGTTGGCAGCGGATCAGGAACGAGTGGTGTAGGAAGCTGAAGGAAAAAAGTCCCCTCTGGTGTCCTACCTGGTACCCCCTTCTAAATCGGAGCAGGCTGGGGTGTCTCAGGCGGGTATGCCTCTTTCCTCCCTATCCTCACTCTGCTCTTCTTTTAGTTTATCACAGTCTACTTCTGAAGAGCCTGGTCCCTCCAGGTAAATCTCCCATGATCTCTTTGATTTAAATAGTTTTCATGCTTCGGTTGATAGTACCATCTTGTCAGTCCTTCCCCCTTCTCTTACCGGTGGTTCTCCTGTGAAGGAGTCCCCCCCCACTACTCCCCCTCAGGTGTCAGTTTCTGAATACCCTCCTTACAATCTTAGACCCCTGGCTTCTAGACTAGGGAAAGGGGTCGTTGTTGGGGGACTAGAGAAGGATTTGGTTTCGGTGGGGCCGAGGAAGTTAAGGGGCAGGAAATCAAATCTTTCAAAGGCCCAAATCAAAGTCGTCATTGACATTACTGATGGGAAGCAGCGGTCTCTTTCTGGGGTGCTTAGAGCAGAGCGGCCACCCCCTCAAGGTCTACGATGATCCTTTTGTCCTACAGTTTTAGGGGCGTCGCTAGCTAAGCCAAAAAGCTAGCACTAAGGGATCTGTTTTTGTCCCTTAAGCCAGATGTAGTTATGCTTCAAGAAACTTTGGGGGATGGAGATGCAGTGGTGGAATGCTTGAGAAAACTGTTCCCGGGATGGAAGTTTCATGCCTTTGATGCGAATGGTCGCTCTGGGGGGGTGGCCACGGGCTACGACACTCGAAAGCTCAGAGAGATTTCCACTTGGGGATCGAAAAGTGCCTTGGCAGTAGAACTGTACTCAAATGAAATATGCCTTCCTCTTTTGCTGTTGAATGTTTATGGGCCTTGTGTGGAGCGGGATAAATTCTGGAACCCTTTCTTTTCGAAATCTTTTCTCTCCCATGCTTCTCTCATTATAGGAGGAGACCTCAATTTCTCTTTGGGAGAGTCAGAATCTTGGGGTGCCACAACCAGAGCAGATCCCCTTTTTGACTATTTTATGAACAAATTGGTAGGCTCACATCTGGTGGATGCCTCCTTGCTCAAAGTAAGGCCTACCTGGAGAAACCAAAGAGTGGGTGAAGACTGGGTTGGGAAAAAAATTGATCGCTTTTTACTGAATGAAGTACTGGTGGATAAGCTTTCAGCCTTCAGACACTAGGTGGGAGAGGGGGGTTTGTCGAACCACTTCCCCGTACTGTTGGAAATGATTGGTGATTATAAGAAATCGGGAACCCCTTTTAAGTTCAACTCCTCTTGGCTCAAAGAGGAATCTTTCAATACACTCTTCCATAACACTTGGAGGAAGGACCGTCTCAGGGTAGATGACAACAGAAGTAGGCTTTTCATGGAAAATTTAAAGAGAATGAAACTTACAACAAAAGAATGTGCCTTGGAAAACAAAGTGAAGGAGGAGGAGGCTCTTAAACTTGTTAATACAGAACTGGAACTTCTTGAAAGTCCAGAAAGGAACGACTATGCTTCTTTGGAGTCTAGGAATAGAATCAAAGAACTGGAACGCACCAGAAAAAAGATCCTTTGGAATAGGGAGGAAAGCTGGCACCTTAAGAGTTGAGCCATCTGGTTGCAGGCAGGGGATGAAAATACCAAGTTCTTTCAGAACTATGCAAAAGGGAGGAAAAATTCAAATGCCATTTGGGAAATGCAGAAAGAAAACGGGGAGATGGCAAGATCTTTTGAAGATTTAGCCTCCTTAGGGGTAAATCACTTTAAAAGGCTTTTCAAAGCACCTGAGGAAGCTTCCATAGTTGAGGTAATTAGAGTGGCTCAATTTTTTCCCAGATATATTGAGGAAGAAGGGAACTCCTCCATTATGGAACCTATTACTAAAGAGGAGGTTGAAGACATTCTCAAATCAATGCAGAAGGACAAAAGTCTAGGGCTAGATGGTTGGACGGTGAAATTCTTTCAACATTTCTTTGAAACTTTGGGAGAAGAGCTGGTAGCTATGGTAGAAGATTCCAGATGCACAGGAACCATCTTTCAACCTTTCAATGCCACCTTTTTAGCCCTTATTCCTAAGACTGACCAACCGACTTCCTTTGATGATTTCAGGCCCATCTCCTTATGCACCTGTATCTATAAAATCATTGCTAAAGTCATTGCCTCCCGGCTTAAACCCTTTCTGTCCAAGAATATCTTGGCTGAGCAGTTTGGGTTTTTGGATGGCAGACAAATCCATGAGGCAGTCGGGGTAGCTCAAGAAACTCTTCATAGTCTCAAGCTAAGAAGGAATAAAGGTGCCATTGTTAAGATTGATCTGTCAAAGGCTTATGACAGACTCAGTTGGATGTACCTCAGACTCTTGTTAACCCATCTTGGTTTCAACTATGAGTTTGTGAGATGGGTGATGGGTTGTATCTCTTCATCCTCAATTGCTATCCTGGTTAATGGGGCAGCTTCTTTGTTCTTCAACTTGGAGAGAGGGCTCTGTCAAGGATGTCCTCTCTCTCCTTTACTCTTCTTGCTAGCAGCTGAAGGCATCAGTCTAATGATCCACGAGGCCAAGAGGCAATGTCATCTAAGAGGTATTGAAGTGGCAATAAACCTTTGGGTCACATATCTGCTCTTCGTGGATGATATTTTGCTGTTTAGCAATGGTAGTATCGAGGATTGTAGAGCCCTCAAAAAGATTCTGGATCTTTTCCTGAAAGCCACAGGTCTCTGCATAAATGAGCAGAAATCCACCATCACGGTTGAAGGCCTGTCAAGGGTGGAAGGTATTTTGCAGTTCGAGGTCAAGACTCTTAAGGACAAATTCAAATACTTGGGCTTCTTCCTCAAACCTGATAAGTATCGCAACTAGGATTGGAAATGGCTCCTTGCAAAAATTGAACTTAAATTGAAACATTGGAGTTTCAAATGGTTGTCCAGAGAAAGAAGGTTGGTGCTCATTAAGTCTGTTCTGATGGCAGTTCCTGTGTACTGGGCCAGTCTTACTTGGGTACCCAAAGGTATTTTGGCATCCATTGAAAAGTTATGTAGCAAATTCCTGTGGGTAGGCTCCAGGAATGATCATGTGACCCCCTGGATAGCTTGGGATAAAAATTTCCAAGCCAAAAGAATGGGGTGGATGGGGCATCAAAAATATTTTTCCTTTCTCCCAATCTCTTGCTGCAAAGCTTGCTTGGAGGCTCATCACAGGAGAAAACCTCTGGTCTTCTGTTATCAAAAGAAAATACATAGACCCGACCCCTCTACCTGATTGGATAAGATTGCCTATGAAATCCACCAAAAATGCTTCTATGGTATGGAAGGCAGTGGTAGCCTCAGTAAGAATTGTTGAACAGGGACTGGCTTTGAATGTGGGGGGTGGAACTAGTGTCAGGCTGGGGCGTGATCCTTGGGTAGGCTGCACACATAGGTTTGCCCTCCCAAGGGACCTAGTTGTTTTCTTAAATAATTGAGGTTTCTTTAGTCTTAACCAAGTGACAGATCATAGAAACACTTCTATCTGGTGTCAAGGATGGTTGACTGGACGAGACCTGCATTTGGAAGATAGGTGGTTGGATGAGTGGGAGAACTATAGACAGGATCTTCTTCGCTCCTCAGTTCGAATCACGGAGTCTAGAGATGAGCTCAGATGGGTTCATGTGCAAAATGGGGTTTACTCTCCCAAGATGGGATATAAGTGGCCAATGGCCCAGAATGGGTGGGAGGCCCCTCTTTGGTGGGCAAAATCTATCTGGAAACTAAAAATTCCCCCAAAAGCTAGACTCTTTTTCTGGTGTATCCTTCAAAAGAAAATTCCAACCTGGGACTTCTTACAAAGGAGAGGGAAGATTGGGCCTGGCTGGTGTACTCTTTGCAAATCTAGTGAGGAATCAGCAAAGCATCTTTTCCTCTCATGTCCCTTCAATTTAAGCTTATGGAATGAATCTATAAGGATCCTTAAACTTCCCTATAAGTGGGAAGGCCAGGAGTTGTAGGAAGCCTGGGGAAAGTGGTGGCAGGAAGCTCCAGATGATAGAGTGAGATGTCTACCTTTGCTGATTGCCTGGGGCACTTGGATTGCTAGGAATCAATTAATCTTTAAGGACTCGGCTTTCCCATTAGGGAGATTGGTAGCGGAAGGGGCTGCAATCTATGATATCATTCCCATTCCTATTGACACCCCTTCAATCCGACCTGTCCAGCAGGAAGTCATTAGAGAAGGTGTGTCGTGGGCTTACTTTGATGGAGCCTCAGATATAAGCGAGAATTGTGGTGCAGGCCTGGTTTTACATCTTTCTCCTGGACACTCCCTAAAATCCGCAATTGGCCTTGGTTTTGGATCCAATAATTTTGCAGAACTGAAAGCACTACTTCTTCTTCTCTGTTGGTTAACCCTAAGGAGTGTGAGAATGGTTCAGATCTTTAGAGACTCTATGAATGTTGTTAAATGGTTTAATAGGACTCAAAACTGCAGGCACTAACTTTTGCTCCCATTACTTAATGAAATTCTTCGTCTAAAAATCCAGTTCACTAAGATTTCTGTTTGCCACCTTTACAGGGAACGAAACTTCGATGCAAATTGCTTGTCTAAAGAAGGTGCTGAGCAAGATCTGGGTACCTGGCTAGTGTTGGAAGAAAAAAACAGGCTTGTTCATCCTATTGAACAGCCAGTTTTTGCATAATTTTGTTGACTCTTTTTAAGATGGGCTTTATTGTATAGAAGCTGTTGTTTATTTTCTATTTAAAATTGTTTCAAAACAACTCTTATAAACCTTTTTGTGATTTTCAGAGTTGTTTTCCTATATGGAAGCTCTGAATCTCTGCACAAAACTCTGATCCTTAAATGATGAATAGGAACCGGGTTAGTGTCTACTGCCGGTTTCTAGATAGAACTGATAGCTTTTTTCTATCTTGGCTACAAAATTCTGTACCTGGTACATCTCTGTTTCAGACGTTTTTCCTTAAAGGAACCCGGGAGGTGTGCCAGCTCAGAATCGCTTCGGCCTTTCGCTGGTTTTATTTTTTTGGATGGGTTGTTGATGCAAACACCAGTATGTTTTTTGAAAAATAGCTGAAACTGCTTTCTTTTCTCATTGTAGAAGGAAAGGAGTTCACCAGAAATGCTACGCATATGCTATGTAACTTTCTATTAATAATAGATGGTTCGATTTTTTATGTGGAAAAAAAAAATTTTATACACACACACATATATATAACCATTAAACCATGTTTTAGTCTTAAAAGTGAAAACATAAAATTTTTGACATGATCACAAAATCAAACATTTTTGTAAACACCAATGTAAAAGAAAATGTAGTTTATATATACATATGATGTATGAGAATTACATTTTGTATTAGTATTTTGAGCATACATCTATCTTACTAAACCATGAGAATCATGTTTATTTTAAATATCATAAAAACCATCAAATTAAAGATCTTAAAACTTTTATTGGAGGGTGATAAATTTATTAAATACTATAAAAGTAATAAAAAGACTCTATTAAGATGGTAGACATCTAGAAACATGACTATTTAGCATGACTATATCTATTGCTTACTATTTAAGTAAAGATTTTATTGCTTACCAGTTAAGTAAAGATTTCCATGATTTGAAACTTTCTAAAAAAAAAAAATTAAATGTGAGAAAATAAAATTAATGGTCAATATTATTCAACATACTATATTTTAGGACTCTATTAAGATGGTAGACATCTAGAAACATGACTATTTAGCATGACTATGTCTATTGCTTACTATTTAAGTAAAGATTTTATTACTTGTCATTTAAGTAAAAAAATTTATGATTTGAAACTTTCCAAACAAAATTAAATGTGAGAAAATAAAATCAATGGTCAACACCACTCATCTTAAACTTTTGTTCATTCGTTTAAATGATGTTTTTCCTCACCACAAATACATCCATGTTTATATTATATTGGTGTAAGTTAATCTTGTAATTATCTTCTATCCCTTCAATAATTTAAATCAAATAAATGTCTTTTGCATTAATCACATCATTAGAATTTGGTGGACATTTCAAATCAACTAATGTGATTCATCATTGTCCTCCGGATAAACCACATTAATTGATTCAAACCATCCACAAAATCTTAATGATGTGATTAATCAGAAAAATATTTATTTACATGGTTTTTAATTTATAAATATCTTTAATTTTTTTAAGATAAAAATATTAATAAATTATTTAAAATAAAGATATTGATAAAATTTATAATATTAATTTATATAAATGAAAAAAACAATTTCATAAACTAAACTGAACATGTTTAAATTTCCTACGTAACTTCTGGGAAATTTCAATATTGATGATGCATGGAAGGGAGAGTTGTCTAATGTTGTGCAGGGACCAGTAATTGTTATAGTACTGGTCCCATCAACCCACCAAAAATAGATATATATGCATCCAATAATTAAACATAAAGAAATAATTTGAAGTGCAAATATATATTAAATTAAGTCCAAAATTTACCAAGTCATTGACTGGGCCCACAACTGTCCATAAATAGCCCACAACTGTCCATAAATAGTTTAATAAGTATCAAGATTACAAATCCTATCATATCAACTCAAAAACTCATAAAACCATTTTTCCTTCCAAAATGGTCAAGTCAATAAGTACAAAAAGACAATCACTTCAGCCCATCTGATCAACCCTGATACTGTGTTAGAGAAGTAAATATCAATACCTGCACATAATAAAAAGAAATGTTTGTCAGCCATAACTGCTGTGTTATTCAACATTTAAACACATTGTGTTCAATAAATGGCACCCACCCAAAACAACATTTAAAACCACTGTGTACAATAAATGACACCCACCCAATAAATTCAATAAATGATTTTCCATTAAAACAGATCAAAATAGATCAAATCACATGGATCAACAAAAACAAATTCCCAGCCATTGGATCACATCAAATTCAATCTTGATCACACATGCAAAATGAAGCCATTGCAATCCATGGCTATCATTGTCACCAATTAAATTCAACTGCAAAAAATTATAAAAGGAGTTCAACCACTGCTGAACATTCAAACTATTCCCCAGTTCTGGAGACAAACCAACACAGAATATTTCAAAGTATAATCAGGTTAGTTTTCTCAACAATTTTCTTACAATTTTATTTTAATTTCTGATTCTTACACTATTATTTTCATTTTTGAGCCTTTATTTCAGTTTATACCAGTTTTATTTCAGTTGTCTTACAAGTCTTTATATCAGTTTAATTTTCTGAACCCAATGAGAGATTGAATCAGCCTAAATTCACAGATAAGTTTCTTCGCTTACAGATTAGCATTAAATAGAAAACACAGAGATCAGTTACTTATGCTTAAACCCTCAGTTACTTATGCTCTATAGATTTTCTATAGTCTAACACAATGGGAAAAAAATTTCCCATCCTTTCAGCACAGTTAAATCATCTATTAGTTTTTAAACATTCGTTAGTTGTTATATTATGATCTGTGTATTGTTTGAGGTGAAGACTGCATGATTTTCTAGTAGTAATAATCCATTTTACATTTAAGCAAACAAAATTTGTTTGAGCCACTGACTCATGAATATTTAGTTTGATAATGCATTTACATTGATCCTGGCCTTGATCTTATATATTGTTTTTTATATGGTGCTAATTGTTTACCCTATCCTAGCTAATAAACTTTTTATGCTAGCAAAGGTTGCCTGGATAGCTGATAAATACTTTTTAGTAGCATAGCTTTATCCTGGGGATCTACTATATATCCAGAGGGAAAATCTGAATCGAATATTGACTTCTCATTTTTTTTTAAATACTAAGATTAAAAATTAAGGGTAAATGGTTCTATATGCTAGCTGTGTTTTTATGATTGTTAATTAAATATCCTGAGAGAAATAATACGTGCACTGAGTTTGATCCTGAGCAGCTGACATGATATGAAAATGTGCTACTCTTCCCTTGTATTGAGCAGACATCGGGTCAATTGTAAACTACAAATAGTTAAGGATTCTACAACATTTTTATTCTGGTTAAAATAAATTGTATGGTAAACTACATCTAAATTGTATGGTAAACTACACCTGTTAGTTTTCTATATTCTAAACTTTTTACATAGAGATCAACTCACTCTCTAGGTATAACAAATGCAGACTTAAATGATATGTGCTATAAGATAGTCTTAGCACAGTCAATTTCTGTAAATAGCAGCAGTCTCTTAACAGCAGCTAGATCCTAGATTTAAAGCTGTTTTAATAAGCAGACACAGGAGAGGGGTTAGGACAGTAGATTTTTTAACTGTAAAAGTAATGCTATAGACTCACAAGATAAGATAGGATTAAGAAACTCTTGTTTCACATTTTCACTGAAACAAAAACTCTGACATAAAAAGAGGAAAAAGACTTATAAAAAAAATATCAACATACCACAAAATAAGTTTAGTATTTTTTACATACACTCATCTACACTGATAGTCCCCATATAACACAAGGATAAAAGGTCAGACAAACTAGCAAACTCACCCACCACTCAACCTCAGAGACCTGATAGCTTCTGTTATAAGTTTATTATTATGTTTACAAAATGATCATGCATGTTTCTATTAAATGATCAAAAAAACAAAACATAACAAAAAACAAAACATGACTAGCTGAGCATATAAGCCTGTGGAAAATATTTGAGCATGAGTAGATGAGCATTAGCTGATCATAGGAATTAAAGATGACAAGACAGAAAATAAGAAAACTGTAACAGAAGGAAAGGCATTCAGAAAACTCGGGCATGAACACACAAACTAATTGTAAACTGTTATAAATTGTTATAAATGGGAAGAGATGATGTTACCAGATGATGTTTGGCTTGTATGAAAGAATTATGTTCAATTATTCTTAACTAAATGCATGCAATAATTCTGCAGGTAGTTGCATCCATGGCAAGAGTGAGTTATGTCGCTCGCACAAGGAGAAGTGGCAGAAGAGTGACCAGGGGTGCCCAACTGCGATGCACCTCATCAGATGAAGAAAGAACAGGTGATGTCAATGTCACCAATGCTCCAGGAAATGTTGTTGACGATGAGCATGTGGCTGAAGCTGATGTTGTGGCACCATCAGCCACATAGCCACCGTCAACCACAGTCCAAGGTGCAACTTCAACTAAAAAGATCAGCGCTATAAGAGGTTGGACAAAAGAAGAAATGTTAGCTGCAATTGACGACATAGAGTTCAATGGATATTCTGTTCGGGCATCTGCAAAGAAGCATACTATTCCCCCTTCATCAATACATTATTGGATAAATGGGCTTACTCACACCAAACGTAGAGGGCCTGTTACAGTTATGACTAAAGAGGAGGAGGCCGAGGTGGTTGAGTGGTGTAAAGAAATGGCCCAATTGGGACATGGGCTAGAGTTGATACAACTCAAATCTACAGTTGCTCAAATCTGTCAAGGGAGGCCAAACCCATTCAAAGATGGGTTTCCTAGTAAATCATGGTGGTTTGGGTTTAAAAAAAGGCATCCAGACCTTGTATTGCGTACAACTGAGGGCCTTGACAGAGACAGAGCATTAAATTTGCGCCCTACAGTTGTATGTAAGTTCTATGACACTCTTTCTAGTGCATATGATAAACATTCTTATGTTGCAGACCATATATGGAACTGTGATGAAACAGGTTTACAGGCGGGAAGGAATTGTGGCATGAGGGTAATTGCCAAAAGAGGCAGCCGAAACGTGCCAAAGATTTTGCCTAAGAGCAGGAAATGGATAACCATTTTATGTTGTGTCAATGCAATTGGTGCTTCAATCCCAGGATTTTATCTTTTCAAAGGTAAAAATCAGTTGAAAAATTATATACAAAACTGTGAACCTGGAGCATGCATGGCTGCACATCCCCATGCATGGATGACTAAAGAGATTTTTTTAAATTGGCTTTGCCACTTTGCTGCATCTATGCCAGGTGGTGTCTCACCTAATAACAGACACCTGTTGATATTAGATGGCCATGGAAGCCACATGGCTCTACAAACAATTGAGGAAGCATACAATTTGGGCATTGACCTTTTAACATTGCCCGCTCATACCACTCACAGATTGCAGCCACTTGATGTTAGTGTGTTTGGCCCTTTCAAAAACTATTTCAGGTCAGAACGTGTTGCATGGATGGCAAAGAATCCAGGGGTTGAGGTCAAAAGGTTCGAGTTAGCAGAGCTTGCAAGTAAGGCTTTTAAAAGGGCTCTGACACCATCAAATATCAAGGCTGGCTTTAGAAGGATAGGAATATGGCCACTAAATTATGATGCTCTTATGCATGATACTGCTTGTAGCCAAGCTTTCCATGTGGATGGTCAGGAAGAAAGACATGAAGTGGAAGAAGAAGTAAATGAACATGATGATGTGGTTACAGTTGATAATATAATTTCCCTCTCTCAAGGACAGTTATATGCTGATGATGATGAGCTGGTATGTGAAACACAATATACTTGTCAACAAATTGATGGCAACACTGTTGAACATGCAGTTGAGAATGCAGATTTTGTTGAAATAGAAATTGCTGATATTGTTAATGCAGATTTATTTCAAAATGAAAATGTTGATATTGTTAATGCAAAAAATGAAATTGCTGATATTGGGCATGAAATTGAAAATGACCAATTGACATTGCCTAGCCAAGTAAACCCACCATCATGGCTGGTAGAAAACATGATTAATTTGAATGCCCATAGTGTCTCAAGAACCAATGAACAAAGCATGAACATGCCTTCACAAGTGGCTGAATTGAATAGTGAAATTGTTCATTTTTTTGTGGACAATAGATCAATGGAAGAAGATGGAGGACATAATGATGCAGCAGATGAAGAAAACAATATAGTTCAATCAAGTGCCACGGATACTGAAGTGCCAAGCAATGACATGCAGGTGGGAGGGAGGGAGAAGTTACTTGGGCGGTTCTTAAAGCTACCGGTAGAAAGAGTGTCAATGAAAAAGAAGCAAGGAACATCCAATAGTCTTCGTTTGGGGCGAAGTTCACAGTTACTCACCTCTGAAGACTATATAAAGCTCCTTGTTGAGTCTAAAAATAAGAAAATGGAAATTCAAGAATTAAAACAGAAAAAAAAAAATATCAAGCCAAGGAGAAGAAGGCAGCAAGGGCTATTGCAGCACAACGTTGAGCAGATGAAAGGCTTGAAAGAGAGAGAGCAAGGCAAGAGAAGGAGCAACAAAAACAAATCTCAAGACAGGAAAAGGAAGCAAGGAAGGCTCAACAAATGCTTGAAAGGGAACAAGGGTTGACTCATATGGTTGACATAAATGCAAGCACAGTTGATGAGAATGAATCCAAGAACATGTCCAACACATTGGACAACATTGCAAATAATACAACATTATTCCAAGACCTCATAAACATTCAAGTGCCTCAGTATCAAAATCGGGGTTTACCCACTTGCCTTATTCCTACCACAGGAGGTCCGAATTCAATGTATGCTCAGCACACACCTCCACTTAACGCAAGTGTGAGGTACAGGTACTCAATTCCTCTATGGTTGGAAGGGACAAATTGATCTCAATTATATGGTAGTAATCAACCACCACCTAATCAAGCCTTCTTAGGAAGGCCAACCTACTTGGCTCAATCAGGAAACTCAGGGTTTGGCACTGAAGATTCTCAAGGCCATAAAGAATAGGAGTGTTAGATGTTTTTGGATGTAACCACATTATGATGTGGATCTTTGGATGGACTATATGTTTGGTTTCAAATCGGTGATATGTTAGAATGATTGTGATAGGGCTGTCATATTGACATTTTTGAAGACTGTTTATGAAGCAAGATATCTTCCCAGCCATACTTTTATCACTTCCTATGCTTAAGGATATATCTGAAATGTAGAAAAACACATAGTGAATGTAATTTTGTTTTTCATAATTAAATCATTTTTTTTTAGGAAAATAAGGTAGCCTAACAACATAATCAAAACCAATCTGGTTATATCTACCTAACATGAGATGTTAATCTAAGGGTTCAATAGATAGAATCTCTTCGTACATCATTATAGGCAGCTAGTTGGATCCATTACCCAACTTCTATTTGTTGGGATCATCTCAAACAAGACTCCCAAAGTATGAATTTTGACGCCCTACTCTCCATAATTGTTGACGCCCTACTCTCCATATCTTGAAGCGTTTGACAAAGTAAATACTTTTTATCATTCCATTTCGGGAATCCATGGCGCCATGGTGGCTTGTACCAGGGATTTCTAAGATTCAAGTAAGACACTTAAAGTGTTTCTGGTAACACCGAATTATTCTACCAGAAACACTTTAAGTGTCTTACTTGGATCTCAGAAATCCCTGGTACAAGCCGCCATGGCGCCATGGATTCCCGAAATGGAACGATAAAAAGTATTTACTTTGTCAAATGTTGCAAGATATGGAGAGTAGGGCGTCAACAGTTATGGAGTGTTAGATGTTTTTGGATGTAACCACATTATGATGTGGATTTTTGGATGGACTATATGTTTGGACTTTTATATCTTAATAGATCTCAGATTTCCTTTCTACTACACTAAGTATAATCATGGGACTGTTTAAATGTGAATATCTATATGTATATTTTTTTAAGGGTCTGTTTATGAACATACCTAGGAGCTAATTTTTTATGAGACAAAACTAGTTTCAAATCGGTGATATGTTAGAATGATTGTGATAGGGCTGTCATAGTTTTTGAAGACTGTTTATGAAGCAAGATATCTTCCCAGCCATATTTTTATCACTTCTTATGCTTAAGGATATATCTGAAATGCAGAAACACACATAGTGAATGTAATTTTGTTTTTCATAATTAGATGATTTTTTTTTAGGAAAATAAGGTAGCCTAACAACATAATCAGAACCAATCTGGTTATATCTACCTAACATGAGATGTTAATCTAAGGGTTCAATAGACATAATCTCTTCATACTTCACTATAGGCATCTAGTTGGATCCCTTACCCAACTTCTATTTGTTGGGATCATCTCAAACAAGACTCCTAGTCTAACCTAACATCTAACTTTAATGTGGTCGAGTGCTTCTCATTGTACCTTAAGGTTAAGATATACTTTACCAACATAAGATACTACAAATCATTAGAATCAAGAGTAATTTCTTAATTAATTATATGAAGTGCTCTGAAACTGTAAAGTTGAAACACATGCTACATCAAGCTGTTTGCAGTATTGACTGCATTTAACATCATCGCAATACATCCACTTTGTCATGGATGAGAAATGCACAAAATGGTTATACGGCATGCACTCTTGTTAACTACAGGGCTTAGCTAGAGTATGCTACAAATATGTATTTTGAAATAGCAGAATAATGTTGAGAAGTCATTTGGATGCACTGAAAGAAGAAAGAAATGTCTCTAAAGGAAAGTTCAGTAAAAGAAAAATGTCTCTAAATGTCTCAAAGTGCAAATGTTATATTCACTAGATATTGACTAGATTTCCCTTCACTAGATTTCGGTGTGAAATGTGTCATCTTATATTCACTAGATTTCCCATGCATGGGCTGGAAGTGACACTTAACAACATGAATAAACAATGGCAGCAATTTTTGGAAACAATGTCATCACCAGATGATGCAACTAAGGAAAATGAAACTCCTGAAACAATCTCTTCAGATACTAGGGGAGGGTTGGTGAGCATATTAAATTCGAGCAGGTTCTGTACGTTTAGGGTTTCAAACCACCTGTTATGCAACATGCGTTCCATAACTTGTGCATGTCAAACTGTTCTTTTAAGCAAAATATGTCATGATAACAATAACTAGAACAGCAAATTGCCCAATCTAAAACTCAACTTCAAGAACAAATTACCTTAGTCAAGAGACAACATTTTGTATAGATCAAAAGAATCATTGACCAATTAAAAGAATTACAACAAAGCATTGAGTGAGCAAAAGAAAAATCTTTGGATTTCCCCGAGTTCAAACATGAAGCTTATGAACTTAATTCACAACTCCAGAAACAACAACATATTCTTTGTGATAAGTTAATTTTAATGCAGGTGAAATGCAAACTTATTAATGCTCCATAGCAGGGTTTTCTAACACTTTACCTATCCTACTCCACTCCAACACTTTAACTATCTTAGTCCACTCCAATGCAAAAAGGAATAATTAGAAATTGCAACATGCGTTCCACAGCCTGTGCATTTCTGTGCATGTCAAACTGTTCTTTAAAGAAAAATATGTAATGATAACAATAACTAGAACAACAAATTGCCCAATCTAAAACTCAACTTCAAGAACAAATTACCTTAGTCAAGAGACAACATTCTATATAGATCAAAAGAATCATTGACCAATTAAGAGAATTACAACAAAGCATTGAGTGAGCAAAAGCAAAAGCTTTGGATTTCCTCGAGTTCAAACATGAAGCTTATGAACTTAATTCACAACTCCAGAAACAACAACATATTCTTTGCAATAAGTTAATTTTAATGCAGGTGAAATGCAAACTGATTAATGCTCCACAACAGGGTTTTTTAACACTTTACCTATCCTACTCCACTCCAACACTTTACCTATCTTAGTCCACTCCAATCCAAAAAGGAATAATTAGAAATTGCAACATGCGTTCCACAGCCTGTGCATTTCTGTGCATGTCAAACTGTTCTTTAAAGAAAAATATGTAATGATAACAATAACTAGAACAACAAATTGCCCAATCTAAAACTCAACTTCAAGAACAAATTACCTTAGTCAAGAGACAACATTCTGTATAGATCAAAAGAATCATTGACCAATTAAAATAATTACAACAAAGCATTGAGTGAGCAAAAGCAAAAGCTTTGGATTTCCCCGAGTTCAAACATGAAGCTTATGAACTTAATTCACAACTCCAGAAACAACAACATATTCTTTGCGATAAGTTAATTTTAATGCAGGTGAAATGCAAACTGATTAATGCTCCACAGCAGGGTTTTTTAACACTTTACCTATCCTACTCCACTCCAACACTTTACCTATCTTAGTCCACTCCAATCCAAAAAGGAATAATTAGAAATTTATCAACACTTGGAAGCATTTTTTGCTGCAAACATAAAATTCATTAAACAAAAAGGTAGAATTTTATGTGAGTAATCCCCTCCCCTCTCTCATTGAACACTCTGATGCTATCATTCAAGGTAGAAAAATAGTCACAAAAGAAGCAAAAGGAAACAAAGAAAATTGTACAACTTCCCGATGCTATCACTCGACCCTAACTCCAGCAAGTACATAAGCTACTAGAAACCCTAAACCCTAAGCGTTACATTATACAAGAAGAGATAAATTGAACCAGTTGCCATGAAAAAACAAGCAAGAAGAGCTAAATTGAACCTGCCATGAACAAACAAGCAAGAAGAGGTAATTGAACCGAAATAGATTAGAAGTTATATCTAATCAAGGGTCTGACTAAATTCAAACATAACATAGAACTTCAAATGCATTACCCATGTAAAAGGCATATGAAAAATGATCCTCTACTAAATTCTAAGATACCAGACTTATGCGAAAACATAAAAACCAAGTCGAAGCTAAAAGATAGAGCAAATTCGCATTAAGTGGGCACTCAAGAAAATGGAGCATCACATAAATCCCATGATCCATTCGTAAATCACCAAGGCGAAGAATAACCCTCAAAAAACACACGCTTCTAGAAACATATACATATAGGGAAGCATGTGTTACAAGCTCCATTGATAGAAAACCAAATGCCACGTGTCATGGTTCATGCACATATATATACCAAACCAATGCCTCAACATGCATACACACATACGATATACCCAAAGAACTATACTAATGTGAACAAACGAAAGCAAGAAGAGCTAAATTGAACCAGTGCCATGAACAAACAGAAGCAAGAAGAGGTAAATTGAACCGAAATAGATTAGAAGTGTTCATAAACACATGTTTAAGTGTTGAAAAATACAACAGGGCTGGTAGGAATTATTTTCCTACCGGGAGGTGAAGATGCCACGCGAAATGAAGAGGAAAATGTCGATGCAGGAGCCAATTGATAGCCAGAGCCCACCAAAGTTCGGCAATACCTACAAAACCCTCAAATATAGCATAAATTAGCCAAAATATGTGTGAAACCCCTCGAAAATGCAAGAAACACAACTGCAAAATGTAAAAACCCTCGAAAATTACTCAACCTTATGGTACTTCAGCAAACCAGTAGAGGGGACGAAGCGGTCAACAACTTCGCGCTGCATTGAGCAGTCAAGGAGGGAAAATTGATAGTCCATGGAGCTGAGAAAACCAGTAGAGGGGACGAAGTGGTCAACAACTCTGCACTGCATTGAGCAGTCGAGGAGGGCAAATTGATAGTCCAGGGAGCCGAACATGTCCACAGCAGGGCGTAGGAGAAACATCACCGAAAGCGCCACAAACCAACAAGCCATCCAAACAACAACAGACACCGCGAGCGTAAGTTCAACAAGGGAAGAGAATGTGCACCAGCGCTGGCGACACAGCACGCAGCCACCGGTAGAGGAGTCCGAGCAACATCCTGCCCCAAACAGAAATGCACAGGCTATGGAATGCATGTTGCATAACAGGTGGTTTGAAACCCTAAACGTCCAGAACCTGCTCGAATTTAATATGCTCACCCACCAGAACACGTCAACGCTTCCAAATGGCACTTGTCGTACAACATCCCATGTGTTGACCACGTGGTTTGTTGACGTGGAACGGAGGGCGCCCAAGTATTCAAGACAAGGCCCCTCCCCAAACGCTTAAAATCAAGTTGTAAACAGAAAATCACTTTCACGTGTTGTGGGCCATAGAGTAAAAGTAAAAGTAGTGGACGATATTTGCACGTCGTACCTCTTCGCGCGTTTGTCAAGAAGAAAAACTGAAAATTTGTCAAACGCGTGGAGAAATATCTCATTATCTCATAGAGCAAGGTAGGCTGCCTTAATATTTAAGCGCATGGTCCAATATTACATGACATAAATGTCATTTCTCATCTGTGACCGCACTTTAAATAAGCGTCCCCGTCCACATTACATGACATAAATGTCCTTTCTCATCTGCACCGCACCTTTAAATACGCGTCTTGGTCAATTTTCTAAACAATTAGATTAAATTAAAATAATGCAAAACCATTTAAAAAAATAAATTTCAATTCATTGTCAAACTTAAACTACCAACATTTTAGAAAATACAAAGTGGACTCTCAAGTATTCCACCAATCATCCAATTTGAAGGTGTTTTTATTCCTCCAATCCAATTTGAAGAGTATAAAATATTTATTGAACCATTCCATAATGGAAAACTTGAAAAAGGAGCTCTAATTCAATAAACTAGAGTAAATTTTATATAAACATATTTTAAGCAAAAGAATGCTTTTTTAATTATTTAAAATGTTAAATTTAACCAAATTATAAATATAAAAGTTAAAATTTCAATAGAAAGTAATAATAAATATACTTTGTAATTTCAAATATAACCTTTTACTATTATATATACAATTATTAAACCATGTTTTAGTTTTAAAAATAATAAACATAATCACAAAATCAAACATTTTTGTAAATCAATGCATAAAAAAATTGTAATTTATGTATTGATATAATGCATGAACACTACATTTTGTATTCATATTCTGAGCATACATCAATACTTCCTAACCATGGGAGTCATGTTTGTTTTAAATATCATAAAAACAATAAAATTGAAGGGTGATAATTTTATTAAATTACTATAATAGTAATAAAAATATTTTACTGGTATGGTAGATATCTAGAAACATGACGATTTAGCATGGCTATATCTATTACTTACCATTAACATTATAGTAAGCACAAAATATCACTATTTATCTAAATGTAAATTATGCAATGAATTTAATGGGCATGATAGGGGACATTGTAAAGAAATGCACTATATCATAAATGAGATAAAAAGCTATTAAAATAAATATTATAAATGAGATAAAAAGTTATTAAAATAAAAATGAATTTTAATTTATAAACATCTTTAACATTTTTTTAAAAACCGAATTACTCTTTATTAAATTAATATTTACTAAAAAAATTGATAAATTATTTAAAATAAAGATATTGATAATTTTGTAATATTATTTTTATAAATACTTTAACTTTTTAAAAATGTTTACTTAATAATAAATGATTTAAAGTAAAGATATTGATAAATTTTGTAATATGATTTTTTTATAAATATTTTAACATTTTTTTAAAAGCTATATTACTGGGTATTGAATTAATATTTACTTAAAAATATTAAATTATTTAAAATAAAGATATTATAAATTTTTAATATTATTTTTATAAATAAAAAATAATAATTTATTACTTTTTAAACCGAATATGTTTAAATTTCCTCCGAAGCAATTTGAAAATAATATTACCCTCAATCAAGGAAGAAGCAATTTGAAAATAATATTAGCCCCAATTAAAGAAGAAGCAATTTGAAAATAATATTATAGCCAATCAATGGTTTGACTATGCAAGGAAACTCTATGAAAAAGAATTAGAGGTTGAGCCATCAACACATCTACAAAGCTTTTCATAGTACATGAGGTGGAGGCAGGAATTAAAAAGTTGAAAGCAGGGAAGGCAAAGGACTTGGTTGGGGAATGAACATTTTGGCACCTCACATCATGGAAATATTCAACAATGTCATTCAGCGAGGGTTCCCAAGGGATTGGACAACTAGTCTAGCAATTCCCCTTTTTAAAAGATGAAACATTAATAATCCTTCCAACTATAGAACCATTATGATCAATCCTTTGTTTGCAAATATTTTCAATGGCATGGTAGAAAATAGAATTAGTAAGCGGGCAGAAATAAAAGAAAAGAGGGAAAAAGGGCATGCAGGTTTTAGGCCGAAGCATTCTACAATAGATCATGGTATCATGCTGAGACACATTGTTGAAAAGGTTTGGGGGAGCAAAGAAGAAGTATTTTGCTGCTTTGTTGATTTCAAAAAGGCATTTGACACGGTCCCTAGAGATAAGTTATGGCGTAGAATAGAAGAACTTGAAATTCCTTTATAATATAGAGTTGTTGTCCATAGGCTTTATGAAGAGGTGAAAGTCAAAATTAGAACTTCATCAAGCATTTCAGAAAGTTTTAGAAGTGACATCGGAGTCAAGCAAGGTTGCCCTTTATCCCCTACCCTTTTTTGTTTATATATTGACAAATTGGAAGAGTGGCTAAATTTGCAAGGTGGGGAAGGTGTTTGATTGGGGGAGTTTGTGATAAAGCTTCTTCTATCTTGTGTCGGTTGCTAAATCGGCCCATGGATTATGCCCTTGAGAATTTTTGTAAAGTAGTGGGGATGCAAGTCAATACCAATAAGAGCAAGATAATGGTTTTCTCTAATAAAAGGAAGCAAAGCCAACATATGTTCTTCTTTGAAGGCAACATTCTTGAAGAAGTAAATGAATACAAGTACCTCGGGATCGATTTCAACAAGAAGCTTAATTGGGAGGATTGCAGAAAGAAAAGAATTTTAGGAGGGTGGAAAACATTATATGCACTTCAAAATAGATGTAGAGAGGCAAAGTTATGGGATTGGAACACAATCAAAGTACTTTTTGGACTCCTAGTTTGTCCAGTTATATTATATGGGTGTGAATTGTGGGCTAGCAACATCTCTGTTTCAATATGGAAACAAAAGGGAAAAATTCAAAAATGCTTGATCATGAGCAAGTTCAAAATAAAAAGTTCGGTTCCCTATGAGATAATGTTGAGTGAAACAAGGGAAACTCCCATTGAAGCAATTTCCATGGTGCGTCTTATAAGGTACCTAAAGAGAATGGAGCAAATGGGAGGAGATAGATGGCCGAAAGTTATCTTCAATGAAGGTATGAGTGAAAGAAAGAAATCATGGATGAGACAAAACAACAAATGGATGCAAAAATGGAATATTTACTTGAATGCATGTCCCACAAATAGCAAGGAATTAAAGAATTTTGTGCTGGAGAAGTTCCGTAAGGGTATATGGGGAAAAGAGTTGGGTAGAAAAAAGAAGTATTATGTTCAGGAATTCAACCCCACTTCTGATCTCCAACAAAAAGAATACATTGGAGCTAGCATTCTGTGGAGGGCTCAATTAAGAACTAACTCACATCAACTTCAGTGTTGAGGGCTCAATTAAGAACTAACTCACATCAACTTCGGTGTGAAACGGGACGGTGGGAGAGACCTAAAGAAGCTTGGGAAGAAAGGGTATGTACTTTTTGCACTTATGGGGCAGTGGAATTAGAAAAACATTTCATTTTGGAATGTGACGCTTTCAGAGACATCAAGGACCGTTACAGCAGTATGTTAGCATCAATTCCGTGGCATTGTCTTTTTAGTGATGAAATTATTAGAAAATTGAGTAAACTCATTATCAATTTGAGTAAAAAAAAGATTGAATTACAAAAAAAACATAAAACAAAAAAATTTGTGGTCCCATTAACCATTGTTAGTGTCGTAAACATTAAAATATCATTCATTCTAGAACATTTCAATATTGATGATGCATAATAAAATAAACGCGGAAATTCAAGTAGTAAAAAAGTAAAATCAACTCCCTCTTCACGTGCTGGTGGTCCCTAAGGTAAAGGTAGCGCGTCTGTACCTCTTCATGTCTTGGTCGCTAAGTCTCCAACAACCAGGTAGAATGAGAGAGCGCAGAAAGTGGCAGAGCCCGCCGGTAATATTATACAGCATCTCTCATCCGTACCTTTAAATCACGCGTCTATGGTATCCAAACCATCATTGCTCAACGCGTCCACTGCATTCTTAAATGGCATTCGCCTGCATTTCGACATAAACTTTGAATTCCATTGAAGCTTCTTGCATCTTCTTATTTTTATTATCCTGTTTATCAGTTCATACATTTCCGGATTTCAGTATCAATGGCAAATCTGATTATGTCCGCTGCTGCTTCCTCTTCCATGGCCTTCTCTTCTGCCTCGACTTCTTGTACTCCTTGGGACGTGTTTGTTAACCATCGCGGTCCTGATGGTAAAATGGCCGCCAGATATCTGTACCGACGCCTTACTTCCAACGGATTAAGGAGAGTCTTTTTCGACAAGGAAGAGATGGAGAAGGCACAAAACATTTCTCGCCAGATAATAGACTCTATCGGTGGTGCGTCTCTTCACATTGCAATCTTTTCACCAAAGTATGCCGAATCTTGGTGGTGCTTGGAGGAACTTGTCCTCATGCTACACTCAGGGAAACCCATTCTTCCAGTTTTTTACAAAGTTAACCCTTCTGTGGTCCGTCATAATGTCAAAGACGGAGAGTACGCTGATGCCCTGCGAGACCTTGCAAAGAAAACTACAGCTGATCCTAAAACTGGTGAAGGGAAGCCACGCTACAGCTCCGACACTATTCATCAATGGAGAGTCGCGCTTTCTACAGTTGCCGATTTAAGCGGTTTCGAGATTGGGTGAGCTGCATCTCCTCCTCCTGTGCCTTAACATCCGTCTTTGTTTTCATTCGTTAGATTGATATACTTACGTTTCTCACTTGCTTTGTTTACTCAATTCAGGGACGAGGACGACGAACTTGAGCAACTGGACAATGTAGTGGAACAAGTTCTGAAAATGGTTCCAAAGCCATTAATGCATGTGGCAAAATATCCAACTGGGTTGGATCTCAAAGTAGATGAATTTGAAAATTTTGAAAAGATGGTCCTATCCAATCAGCAGGGCTGCAAGGTTCTGAGCATTGTCGGTGTGGGTGGTGTTGGGAAAACCACCCTAGCCAAGGAAATATTCAACCGTAGGAGATCAGATTACACTAAATCCTCTTTTTTATTTGATGTAAGACAAAATCCTATAACTGTTTTGCAGACGAAGCTCTTAGAAGCCTTCATAGGTGAAAAAAATTGTAAAATTGAGAACGGTGCTGAAGGGTTAGGGATACTTTTGAAGTATCTCTCGTCTTTTCATGGTCTTATTGTTTTAGATGATATAGATAATATAGATCAATTGAATGCAATTTTGCCAATTAGGGATATCCTTAGCCGTGAGAGCTTGATTTTGGTTACCTCCAGGGACAAGCATGTCCTCAGAAGCTCAGGAGTGTTAGAGTCCTCAATTTATTATCTTAAGGGATTGAGTGAATCACATTCCGAAGAGCTCTTCTGTTGCTATGCCTTGAATCAGCGATTTCCATTACCAGATTTTGAAGGTCTGGTAAAACGATTTGTAAAATCGTGCGATGGATTGCCATTGTCGCTCAAAGTATTCGGGGCGCTTGTTTCTGCACAGGAAGAATGTTACTGGGAAGAGACACTGGATGAACTTGAAAAGATACTGCCTGGAACGGAGATACACAAAAGTCTTAAAATAAGTTACGACAAGCTCAGTTCAGATGATCAGCAAATATTTTTAGACATTGCTTCTTTTTTCATAGGAGAAGAAAGAGATCGTGCCATCAGAATATGGGGTTTGCGGGGGATTGTAAATCTACAGGATAAGTGTCTGTTTGAACTGGACGCGAAAAATAAAATTAGAATCCATGATCACTTTCGTGATCTGGCATTTTCGTGGTTTATCAAAACTTAAAGAACTGAGCATTGGTAGGTGTGTAAGACTAGAGGAGCTGCCAAATCTTGAGATGTTGATATCTTTGGAGTTATTGCACGCTTATGGATGCAAAAGGTTGAGGAGCATTCCGGGGTTGGGACAGCTCAAAAAGCTCAGGAGCCTAAAAGTTTGGGGATGCGATGAGATGGTAGAGTTGTCCGGCGCAAAACATTTAATGTTGTTAAAGGAACTTGATGCTCGTGACTGTCCGAAACTACGGTGGGGTGAGGGTGAGGTTGAACACCTGCGCCAACGATTGAATTTCAGCCTAGAGTTGTAGAAAGAAGCCCTAAATTTACGGTGAATGTAACGTTTATGATTTCAATGTACATAATGTTTATCAATATTTTTGGTTGTAACACATGCCACAAGGGTTTCACCATTTAATGTTTTTAGTTAATACATAAAGTAAGAATATGGAATGCAGGGAAGGCTTGGTTCAATGATGACAACAATGAATGGTTTTCAAAATGAAAGAATCACCCTAAACATAATTCAAAATTAAATCTCATTTTTAAACTTTAGATTAATAATCATAATACTTTGTAAGGAGTACTTCTATATATATATATAAAGAAATTGTCTATTCAGGAATAGCTCAGACGGTAGTATTTCGCTGGAATCCAGTTAACTAAAATTCAAAAAATCAGGTAGTTGGAGTGTTTGGAATTCATTTTTGATAGTGGAAATGGATTCACCACTATCAAAAACCCTTAGAGCACTCAAAATACTGAAGTTTAATAACTGTAAACAAGATTCTGATAAAATCTTTGCTAGATTTTTTCAAGATCTTTGCCGAATTCTAGGCCAAAACGTTGTTTTTTAGACTACGCGTATACAAATATGTATGTATAGTGTCTCTAAAATTTAGATAGATGGTTTATATATGTATATATATATAAAATGAGAGGTGTCTGAAATTTAGGTGGTGAGTCTCTCATCCATTGTTGGTAAAGTCTGCCAAACTATGTTTTCATGCTGACCTAATTCTTCCTATGAGTTAGGCTATTATCACTGGACCTTTCAAATTCTGTGATAAGGAAAAAAACTTCTCATCGCGCTCATTGGTCACGCATGCGATTGCCAAGAGATTCTTAGTATGACTTATATGGAGCTTTGAGACAACGACAGATTTTATTAAATTAATATTAACTTAATTTTTATAATAATATTTTATTAATAATTATAAAAATATAAATTTAAAATTATTAAAAAATATTTGAGAAACCTAAATGATTTTAAAATTTTAATTAAAAAAACATAAGAAATAACTATAAATTATTGAGGAAAATATATTATATCAACCATAAACCATTAAGATATTTATATGTATTTAACTTAAATTTTGAAAATTATGGAAAGTATATGAGAAAAATGTAATAATATATTTTTTCCAATTGAATTTTTATTTTAAAATTTTTTATGAAATTTCAAAGTTTGTGAATGTTTGGGATAATATTTAAATATTTATAAAATGTTTTTATTTTAAAGAGCATATTTTAGTATTTATTACAAAGTACTATGGTTTTACTTTGAAATAAATATATGAAGTATGGGTAAATGTTTTCTAAAAAGTAAGTTATCCACATCAAAGCTTATTTAATATAATTCCCTAAAAGAAATAGAGAATTTGTATATTTTCTTTTACATTTACAAGTTAAATTCAGAATTGTTTAACTAAAACATGAATTCAAAATCTTAGTGTTTTTATTTTTAACACTAGGAAAAAAAAAAACATTTTTCTTTATACGATCACTATGATTAACCCCTCTTTTAGCTAAGTCATAAGGGATTATATTGAAAAGAAAATAGCATATAGCTAATTGTTATGATAAAAGGGTTAAACCATGGACTACCAAATTTTATATAGGATTATTTAAAGTGAATGTACTAATATCCATTTTGAGTTGAGGTTGCTATGATAATTGATGTACATGAATGTTATTGCTAAGTTCAATAATACAAATGGATGGTTGAAAAAAATTAATTGTAATATAGAATTTAAGCAAAGTTGTATTGACAAGTTTAACACACATTGGAAGAAGTAGGTTGCACTAACATATTTCAATTACAATAATTATCATTTTTCTTTTATACAATAATGCTATTGTTTTTATGACAATTTGTCCTTTTGATGCAAACAAAACAATTAAAAATATTTAAGGATTTTTGTTCTAAACTTGGGTTGATAATGAATTCTGACAAAACAAAGGTTATGATAATGAAGACAAAAAGATCAACTAAGTTAATTTTGTGTAATGATAATAACAACTTAAAAGAATTTACTTACAAAAATATCTTGGAGTAAACCTTAATCACAAGCTTAATTGAAACTACAATATTGAGAAAACAATAAATGGAGGGTGGAAAGTCAAATTTTGTCTTGAAAATCATTCTAAAATAGTGGATTTTGAGTGTAGGAAAAATATTCCTTTTGAGGCTCTTGTCACTCCTATTAACCTATATGGATTTGGTGTTTGTAGCTATAAAATATATAAAGAATCATAAAGAAAGATCAAGCAATCCCAAAGTTTATAATTCATAAACGCAATGCAACTTTTATTTTCCTCCCCATATAAGCTAGTCCTTACCACATTGAGAGTGTGGCTATGACTAGGTAGTTGATGCACAATCACAAGACAACCAACATGAAATACAAACATCTTCCTAATATTACTTCAAACTCAACTCAAAGGTATACATGACTTAAAAAGGGTCGACATAAAGATGTCAAGACCTAGCTAAATAATTAAGGATGGTGGAGGAGGCCATCATGCATAAATGAAAATTCTGATGATATAAAGAATTTGAGAATAAGAGATAATTAAGATGATAATAATAATAATATAAATCTAATTTTAAGGTCACACACGAAATTTGTGTATAAGATAGAAATGTACAAACTCTACTTTGAATCTTTAAGCTCTTCCAAGGAAACAAGTTTTTTAATAATTAGGACACTCAAGTTGTACTAGGTCATCAACCCTAATTTATAAGATCAAAATTCTAATTTATTATAAATAGCATGAAAGAGGAAAATCAACATAACTGAAATGATAATCATAAAACACCATTACATAAATGTAGTAATCTTTCTTGTAATACTAAAAAAGTGAAGGATGAAAAAAACCTTCTCCCAAAATCTCATGTATACACCCTCATTAAATAATAATTGCAAAATATTTGTAACAATATGAACCTTCCTAACCTTTTAATTCACCAAAACTATAGATATTTATGAAATATTTTCACAAGGCTCTTTGAGCATATAAATAAAATTATAAAAAAATTCTTTACCCTTTTTTATTGTAATAAATCAAAATTAACTTCAATAAAAATTAGCAATCATCATAATCATTTTTAATACTTAAATAAACAAATAAATAAATATTTATTGTACCAACCGGCATTCTACAGTTAGTACGGGAGAGATGTTGTATTGTTGAGTTAGATCAATGAGGTGTTAAACCTAAGATTAAATTTAAATAAATAAAATAATGTGGGTTCCATTATAGAGGAGATGTTGTAGTGAAGTATTAGATTAAAAAGTAATAATAAAACATAATGTAATAAAATTTGGAAAGTAATAAAAGTAATACTAAATGACTAAATTCAATTTTTGTATTGCAATTTTTTTTTTAATAAAATTCTAGACAATTTATTAAAAAAAAGCATTATATTCATATTATATAATTTAAATATTGATGATTCATATTGGTAACCATGCTATTTCAAAATTTGATATTTAAATTTAGTTAATAACCATGTAAAAATTTAATATGTATAGTAATCTATGTATATATTTGTACATATAATCTATGATATGCATATCATATTAAAATATTAAATTAAAAAAACTTTATGAAATATGTCAAAGTGTCATGTGTGTGTAGCGATATTTCTTAAGAGGATTTTAATAGAATTATAAGTAAAAATATTTTTAGTCCCTGCCAAGGTAGGACTCTAGCAATGGAGCATAATGAAAATATTGTTCTTTCGAACAGATTATATGCCACACCTTAGTTTGTGCAACTTCCATAACTATTGTTACTCTAATCATTCTTTCCACCTAGTTTTTCTCAACCCTCGACCAACACTAGAAGGTAATGAATTAATAGAATCACATGACTATAAGAAAAGCATGCATTCACATCTAATATTTTTCTTACCATTGTAGATTTAATATGAGTTGGAGAATTCTTGGCATGCTACTGTCCTAGATTGTGGAAGAAAAGAGATATTCTCAAGGGTATTGTTGAGATTATGCATGCCTAGCCGAAAGCGTTTACAAGTAAGTGAGACCCATATTTAATTTCACTTTCATTCTCTTCATCTTTTTTCAAAATTTTAACATAATTGCAAGTTATTTCTTTCTTTGCTTTGTTGATAATGATAATAGGGTTGTTCACTTTCATTCTCTTCATCTTTTTTCAAAAATTTAACGTAATTTATATGTTATTTCTTTCTTTGTTTTGATGATAATGATAATAGGATTAACCATGTGCTGCATTTTTTCTAATTTATTAACTTTTAGAAGAAATAAAAGGTGGTGCAATGTTCCTTATATAGACACCATATTAAAGTAGAAGAGATTGAAAGTGGAGAATTCTTTCTTTTAGCTTTTTGTTTCATTTTAGTTATTTAATGTTCGATCTATCCTTGATCTATCCTTTACCCACTTTTTGTTTCATATTAGTTATTTAATGTCTGATTTATTCTTTACCCACTTTATCCACTCACTGCCTCTTATAAACTTTTATTGATTGTTTTAACCTAACATTCAATTATTGTGCACTTTTTCTTCAACAATTTTAATTTTAAAGATTGATAATAAAGCAAGACAGTGGTATTCTCTACCATTGTAACATATTTTCTCTTTTCTAATGAATTCAAATTAGAAGAGATTGATTTAATGTTTGAGAAAATTAAAGGGTACAGGTAACTCATAGCTTAGGGTTGAATGTTAGATTTGAAAATCCTATCCTCTTTTTGATGAAAAGCGAACCCACTATAAGGCAGATTCACCTTTCACTAATCAATATGAACCTGCAATCTTAAAACATATGTCAAAGCTGCAGATTCATAACCTTGAAATCGATCCTGGGACCTATGGGTTATGGGCCCACCACGCTTCCGCTGCGCCACTTCAATGCCTTTGGAATACGTTTAACCTTCGGAATTGATTCCAGTTTTCAACCTTCATCATTTTGATTCATTTTTCCTGTGCCATTACCATAGTACCTTCTGCCTTCTTTCGGCATTTCGAACAGGGTTTAAAAAAAATAACTTTGTGTCTTCGCTGCAACGTTGTTCCATCGAGACTGTAACTCACCAACGCCTTATATCCACGGGTTAGATATATCCATGGGCTTAGATCACCACTACGCAGAGAATGGATTCCATTCCTCTTGCACAATTTCATCGCTGCTCCTTCGTTCTGTTGTTCTAACAATCCGGTTCCATCCAAACCTCTCTCTGTATTATTCCACGCATTTGACTTGGTTCACACACTTCAGCAATTGAAGGTTCGATTCATATTTCACTACGCTGAGTCTTCATTCATGGTTTGACATGAATGTCACTCCAGTCTCATGACTCTAACGCATGGATCAAGTGAGCCATTCAAGGTACATGTGAAATCAACCCCTTTTATTTTGTTAACAGTAAGCCCACATGGACTTCTAACCCAGAACTTGTAATACTGTAACTTACACAATTAAGTGCGTATTTACCTCCTGAAACAGAATCAGTTCCATTTTGAATCGATTACACAGGCTTGAATATAATTAATGTGCTATACTCTATGACAAACTCACTGAATGATTGCATTAGATGACCATCGATCTTTATAGGAATTGATGGTCGATAAATCACTGAATTCACGACATATACTTATAAATGAAACTACAGATAAACCATATTTAACTCACAGAAACACATAACAATATTTCATATATGGAGACACGATTACAAACTCGGCATTATATCTAAGGCATTTGTTACAACCCAAATTCTCTTTACGATTACATTAGATTTCGCTCTCTCTATCTCACACATTATAGGCTGTTTGTTTTTTTTTTTAAATGAAAAAAAACGGCGATATTTAATATTAATCAATTCATTTACATAAAAAAACATATTCAGCTGAGCGTGAGAAAGACAAGGCATAACATCCGAGCGGTATCATGCCTATCTAAGAAAGAGAGGCAAAGAATACAGTGGGAAACATATTACAAGGGGGTTTAAACCACATCCCATCATGAACACAATCTCATACATCACATAGATATAGAAAAAACGATATAAATATAGCAAACTTCCTCTAGTGTTATACATCGACGGAGGTAGCCATTAGAAAAGACATATGAACTTCGAAGAAAGTTAAACTATTAAGAGTTAAGATTATATGCAGCCAATAACATCGATTACAAATCCTGCCACCAAGATCTATGGGAATGCATCATGTGTTATATATAAGTTACAAAGGATCATGAATCGTTTAAGATCCCCAAAATCTCTAACCAACCCTACATCTTCTCAAACGCACACATGGCAGATAGTTACTCTAAATTTAGAATCGGTTGTAACAAACTTTGCCCCAAATTCGCATGACCGTTCGCATACTCGCCTTTTCAGTTTCAGATTTCGACTCGAGTTCAAGTTGGTTCGGATGCCCCTGTTTTTCTTCAAAGTGTTTTCCTACATGAATTTTAAAATTTATAGGCATGTCTTTACCACCATGCCAAAATTTCCCATATGTTCTTTTTAGGTTTTCAATTTATATGTTATTTTCCTAGTAAAAAGTGGCTAAAGAAATGTAAATGGTACATTTAAGTGATTTTTAGTTTTTAGTTTTTTAAGTGCAATAGTTTAGAAAGAAGTAAAAGATGTTTATGTTTTTTTCAACTTATCATATTTCATGCTTTTAGATCTATTCTATACTATTTCACAACAATTTTTTTCCTATTATCAATTTCCAAGACAAACCTAGCCTGATATATTTTATTTGCTTTTTTATAAAATTTATCCTTAATTTTCCCAAAAATTATAATTTAATATTAAAATATCATATTTAATAATTACTTAACTTTAAATTACTCTTCATTTTTAATAAATTAAGTTTTTAAAAAAATCAAATCAAATTCATTGAATTATAATTTTTTAAAAAAGTTTATATTTTAAAAATGTTGATATTTTAGTGATTTAATGTCCTGCTCATTTTAAAAAATCTAGAGTGTGAATCATTTAATATTTCTCAACCTATTTAGTTTATAGTTTATACTCTATAAATAATAGATTTAAAATAAAATGTATTATGATAGTTTTATATATGTTTGTATTATATGTTAAACATAAAAGAGCTATATATGTTCGTTAGGGTAAAATATACAAATATTTAGTTTATATATTATAAATAATAGATTTAAAATAAAATGTATTATCATAGTTTTATATATGTTTGTATTATATGTTCAATATAAAGTAGGTATATATATTCGTTATATTAAACATAAAAATGTTTTTTAATTAAAAATTAAAAGTTATAATTATATTTATTATTTGTATTAATGTAAATATATATTAAGAAAAATACTAATATAAATATGTATAGTTTAATTTAAAGATACAATTTTAAGTAAGATTATGATTTTTGTTATTGTTTAAAATACATTATTGAATATATAAATAAATTCAATACCCTAAAACTTTATAAATCACTCAAATTCTATGAATTAAATAACATAAACTCAATTTTTAATTAACAATTTTAATTTAATTTTGTATTAAACTAAATCATATAAATATGATAATTGCTCTTTTAAATACACCAATGACCTACCTTTTCATTAAATTCCTTTTCATAACTAAAAATAATATTTATTTCTTCAAAATTATCGAATATATTTTCCCGATGTGAACCATTTATATTTATATTAACATTTACCACATGAGAAATGTGTGTATTACATTAACTAACCTCACACCTCTAATGAACTTGATCAACAACTAAAGCATGACTACGAGTATTTACCATTATCAGCATACACGTTTCAATGTAGCATCATCATGGGGGCCCTGTTACAAGACTTGAAACAAAGATGATTATGGTTATATTTTGTGTGAAGACCATGTTCGAATATATGGATGAATAAATAGATCTATAATATTTTTATTTTAGTTTTTTTATACGGTGTTAAAACGAACTACCGGTCCCATGGCAAGTAATTTAATGTAAGCCATATTTTTTATAAATTGAATTTAATGGTTTACCTACCAACAAAGTTCATTAGTAGAAGTGTAGAAAAACCATTGGTTGTGGTAAAAAATAATATAACATTATTAATCAAAGTTTGTACATTGTGAGTTAAATTTTATTTTTTAATAAAAAAAAGTTGAAAATTTTTCTATGTTTAATTTTTGTATAGTTGAGATATATTATGTAATTATTTTTGGTTGATTTTCGATGTAAATAAAAATAAGGTTAAGGTCATGGATACGTATTCTAAGTTGAATGGTGGGTGAACATTATAGTGGAGATTATTTATGATTTATTATGGCTATGGAAATTCACAAAGGCATTAGAAAAGACAAAGAGACAATAATTGACATTTAATTACTAGAAATAAAGGAAAATAGGAAAAAATGAAGGGGAAAAGACACAAATATGCATGCAAGGGAAATGAGAGGAAAATGAAGAAAAAAAGAGACATCAATAATAAAAAGGCATCAAAGAAACAATTCACAACTTGTGTCAGTTTATCTTTCGTCTCTCTTACACTCGTCCACAATTAGAGAATTCTTGAAGAACTTGGGAATTCACTTGGATTTGGAGAAGGGAAATCAAGCAAGCAAAGGAAGGAAAAGGACAAGTAAAGGAAAGGAGAGGAAAGCAAGGAGAAGGTTGAATCAAAAACTTCAACAGACATATTTTGCAGGTAACAAGTTGCATGTGTGATTTCCTAGCTGAGGTGTGAATGCATGGTACATGCATTTGCTTATTTGGTTCATTTGTTGTCATTAGCATGGGTTTTGTCTCGTTTGACAGTGGTTTCAACCTTGTCTTTCCATTTCCTAGATAATCATGGTGTGATGAGATGCATTCATGGTTGGGCTTTGGATTGTCATAAGGTTTTGGAAAAAATCCCAAGGGCTGGGGGTGGAGACGATTTTCTCTGGGAAGCCCTCGACAGGTGGGTGGAGACAGAAAAATTCCTCAAGGTATGGTGAAGGAATTCTTAGGAATCCAAGCTTGGTTTGGTTTTGTGCTCTTGGGATCATTTTAGGTGAGATCACGATAGCTTGAGGATGGAGGTGGTTTAACCTTTGGATTTCCTTTTTCATTTTTTATTGGTTTATCCCATGAGATCCCACATTCATGCTTGGAATGTGACACAAGGGTGATTGGTTGAAAGAAATATTTGGTTCAGCCCAATCTATTGTTGGGTGTTGCATCGAAGTCTTTGACTTTGTTGGATTTTTCATATGTTAATAAGATTTATTTTCCTATTGTGATCTATGAGCACTTTTACTTGTTATTATGTGTATTTTATGGTTGATTTGTCATAGTTTCAATTCTAGTTATATGTTGGTTAGAAACATAGTTCTATGATGTGTTCTAGCTATGGATCTTATTCATTATTTAATAGCTTATTGAATAGTTGATGAAGGCATAATCTAACAAGTGTTGTTGCAGATAACTTGAGAGGGAATTGAGCCTTCTTGGTGATTCCCAGATGAAGTTCAAAAGTTTATTATCAGATATGCATTCATGACCTATAACTTATATGCTTATCATATGTTTGGTGAAATTCCTATCATGGATAAGGCATGGCTAGGTCAAGTTATTGTTCAAGTTATCAATGGTTAGCATTGTTAGCATCTTGTTTATGGTTTGGAGGTTAGCCTGGAAAAGTGGCTTAGATATCATAAGCGCTGGCACAAAACTGGAGTTTTTAGTTCATAACTACGTGGAAGCTGACTTATGAGTGTGGTTATAGCCTCATAACTATACACGGGTAATGTCAAGGGTGTGATTGTGTAATAAAGTTAGTGAAAAAGGGTTCCAACTCATGGATTGATCACCTAGGGTGGTTATCTGGCTCCTGAGCTGTCTGTAGACCATAAGGGATGTCAGGAAGTTTTTAGTTTATAGGCCCCACTTCCATCACTGGAACTTGGAGGTCAGGTCATGTCGTAGTACCACTCATCTCATGTTTACCCTAGGGAGCTTGTAAAAGCAGGTAAATGTTGGAAGAGGCATTACAAGGTGGTATCAGAGCGAGGTTGCAACACTAGACCTCGAGATAAAAGAAGGTAATCATACATGTATTATACTTTGGCATGCATGTATGATGGTTAATGGTTTTTATATGCATCACAGTCATATACATGCCTCTCATTCTACTGTTGTAGTGGTTACATGCATAGTAGATGCTAGTTGATTAGTGTGGTCAAATGCACATGCGCCAGGTAGTCATGCATGATATAAGTAACTTGTTATTACATGCATTGTGGTCGTATGCATGAGGATTATTGTCATGGTGGTTTATTGCATGAAAATTAAGTTCTTGATGTTATTATGTATCATGCTAATATGGACTCACTTGTGCAGATGTGATAGGCTGCCCTGAGATACACTAAGTTATGGTTTTGATTATGTATTATATTTGGTTTATCTAACATGGTATGTTGTAGGACACTATAAGATCATAGATGAAGAGCATAATGGTGGACTATAGTTTAGATGAATTTTATTACATGCATGGTGTGAATCTATGGAATGGGAAAGGTCAGTTGAGAAGCAAGGAGAAGAGTATTATCCTTATATGTTTGATACACGTACTAAGGATTATGAGCGCAAAGATCAGAAGTTGCAAGGCATACAATGAGTGGTCGATTGAGGCACGAGTTTTGATATCCAAAGCTCAAAAAAAGCATACAGAGGTTAATGCAGTGATTCTACATAGTCTTTCAAAGTTTCAGAAGCAAGGACAAATGGGGAATAATCATGGAGATAGGAAGGAGGAGAAGACTAATGGGTAATATGGTGGAAATCTCAGAGGAGATGAAGATTGGATAGAGGGAAGACGATGAAGAGTGGAAGATTCTAGGATACACCTAACGTGAGGACTGGTATGTATGGTTTCTTTTCTAGTTCTTCTTCTAGGAGACATCATCGTTATCACCGCCATCACCATAGGAGGAGTGAGTACTTTCCTGGGGATTTTAAGAAATCCAGGAATCCTACTTTTGATGGAAAAATGAAGAATTTAGAAGATGTAGAATCATGACTTCTTGGGATGAAGAAGTTCTTTAGATTGCATGAGTATTCAGAGAACATGAAAGGAAAGATAACTACCTTCATTCTAAAAAGGAAATCAAATGTCTAGTGGGAAGATGTTAAGCATGTTAGAGGAATTAGAGAAGAGGAGATGATATAGGATGAGTTGAAATATTCTTCAAGAAGCCCTAGCTGAAAGGATACTGTGACAAAATGCAATTACAAGAATTGATGGATAAGGGATATATTCGTCCTAGTGTGTCACCTTAGGGGGCATCGGTGTTGTTTGTGAAGAAGAAATATGGTACAATGTGAATGTGCATGGACTACAAACAACTTAACAAATTAATTGTTAAGAACAAATACCCACTGCCTCGAATCGATGATCTTTTCGATCAGGTAAAAGGGGCAGCTGTCTTTTCAAAGATAGATATAATCTCTGGGTATCATCATATATAGATAAAATATGAAGACATTTATAAAACATATTTTCTAACCAGGTACGGGCACTATGAATTTGTGGTTTTACCGTTTGGATTGACCAATGCACCAACAACATTCATGAGTTTGATGCATGGCATATTTCACCCATATTTGGATACATTTGTCCTAATTTGTATAGATGATATATTAATCTATTCAAAGAATATGGAGGAACATAAGGAGCATTTGCGTATAGTGCTGAAAATGTTAAGACACCATCAGTGGTACGCCAAATTCAGCAAGTGTGATTTTTATAAATGGAAAATCTAGTATTTAGGCCATGTCATTTCAGCTAAAGGAATAGCGGTAGACCCTAAAAAGATAAAGAGTATCATGGAATAGAGGGTGCCTAAGAACTTAGCAGACATTCTGATCCAGGTGGATATTGGTGGCCACCTACCTATTCCACATAGGGCCCCACCATTGTTTCTTTCAGTTTTTCAGTTTCCTTAATTATAGAATAGTTTACTATTTTTAGTAGCGTTTCGGGTCCTGAACTTTCAGAGATGTTTTGAGGCCCTAAACGACATTTTTTGGGAAAATCGGGAGCAACATGGGTCCATAGACCGATGTTTCTCACTCAAAAGTTGCAGTCCTCGGACGGATATTTCTAGAGAGGTATTGAGTGTGTCAAACGAAGATTGTATGTCAAAGTTACATCCTTGGGAAGTGAATGTACCAATTTACCCAAACTGGGCCCTTAGTTTTGGCGCTTCATCTCCTAGGGTTAGGTTTTTGGATGTTTAGGGTTTTCCATTGTTTCTCAATAATAAATAGGCCCTTGAGCATCATTGTAACACAGTTCAGAGGCCTGTAGACACCACATCTCTTCTCAGAAATAATCTACCAACGCCCTAGCTAGTTTATTTCCATTCTGTCTGCAACCAAATTTCAGTTCTTTGATATTAATGAAATGAAGTGTTATTTCTGCTACATTTTTAATTTATGGTTATATGTGTATTATGTTGTGTTCCTGCATAAATTCGGATCACATTCGATCATTTATGGGATTGGTTGGTTATTATAGGTGGTTTATAGAGGGATTTTCAAAAATTGCATTTCCCATAACCTCCTTGCAACGAAAAGGACGAGTATTTAAATGGAATAGTGAATGCCAATCTAGTTCTGAAAAATTAAAAAAATTGATGACCACAACTCCTGTTTTGAAAGTGGCAGATCCAAATTTAGAATTTGATGTTTGCACCGACGCTAGAAAAGGAGTAGGATCGGTGTTGTCACAAGATGGAAAAGTTTTGGCATATGAATCAAGAAATTTGAAAGATCATGAACAATGATAATTTGCATATGATCTGGAATTGACCGCAGTAGTGCATGCACTCAAAATATGGAGGCACTACTTATTGGGAAAGAATTTTGTTCTGAAAATTGACCATAGAAGCTTGACCAACTATTTTAGACAAGCTGACTTAAATGCTCACCAAGCTAGGTGGAATGTGTTCCGAAGTGAATTTGACTTTGAAATGCAGCACGTTAAGGGAAAATAAAATCGGATAGCCAATGCATTGAGCAGAAAGCTAAATTATGTATATGAATTATACTTTAATCATGTGGAATTCAAATTTCAAGAACATGTGAAGGAGGCTATAGCAAAAGATCCCAAATATCAGTTTCTATGGCAACAAACTCAAGCTGCAGAAGATCAAGGGAAGCAATCAGATTATACCATCAATAGTGAACAATTTTTGATCTTCCGAGGAAAGATATATATTCCTAATCAACTGAGTTTAAAAGAGTTGATTCTAGATGAGTATCATTAGAGTTCATATTCTGGACACCCTGGCTATTAGAAAATGATAACAACCATAAGAAAATATTATTTCTAGCCTGGGATGCAAAAAAACATCTCTGAATATTTGACTAAATGTTTGGAATGTTAGCAGGTTAAATTTTAACATCAACACCCAACCGAGTTAAACCAACCCATACTAGTACCGCAATGGAAATGGGAAGTTATATCGCTGGATTTTATTGTTGTCTTACCAAGGCCATAGAGACAGAATGACTCTATAATGGTAGTTGTCGATCAGTTAAGCAAAGCAGCTCATTTTATTCCGGTACAATCCAATATTAAAACCATCTAGATTGTTGACATCTTCATGAGAGAAATATTCATATTACATGGCATTCCAAAAACAGTCATCTCAAATAGAGATGTGAAGTTTACTTCAGCCTTTTTTAAGGCATTGTTTACCAGGCTGGGAAAACAAGTCTAGTTTAGCACGACATACTATCCTTAGACGGATGGGAAAATGGAATGGGTAAACCATATACTAGAGGACATGCTACGAATGTATGTAATGTAGCAACCCATGAAATCAGAAGATTATCTGAAACTGGTGGAATTTTCATATAACAACGCGTATCAGGAATCACTCAAGATGAGTCTGTTTGAAGCTTTATATGGTAGGCAGTGCCGAAACCCTATTAATTGGAGCAGTCTAGAAACAAAGCTAATGCTTAGACTATAAATACTGGCTGAAATGGAGCAAGAAGTTAAGTAGATTAGACAAAATTTTAAAGCTGCCCAAGATCAATAGAAGGTGCATGCGGATCAGAAAAGGACATATCGGGAGTTCCAAGTGGGTGATCACGTTTATGTGAGAATTAGACCCAACAAGAGCACGTTAAGGTGGACCACCTATGCCAAGTTGGCTCCCCGATTCTATGGACCCTTTCAAATTTTGGAAAGGGTGGGGCCAGTCGCCTACCGACTAGCTTTATCGGGACACATACGAGTGCACAATGTGTTTCATGTGTCTGTACTAAAGAGATACATACATGATCCAAAGCATGTAATTCATTGGTAGAACATTTAGGTAGGAATGGAACTGGAATTAAATCTCTAAGGAAGGTAAATAACTATTTACTAATTGAAAATTTTTCATGGTTGCAGGTCGAACTGAACGGCGAATTCCTGGTAGAAGCACTTTAGCCCGAAGGAGCTAACTTGGGAAAATGAAAACTTTGTATGAGAGGCATATACAGAACAGTTTACTGGAATGACATAACACCAAGGATGATGTTTATCTTAAGCGGGGGAAGATCTAACACCCAATTTTATTGTCATTTAACTTTAAGACATTTTTTAGATAATTGTTTATTTTAAATTATTGGGATTAACATGTATGTTAATCAAGTTATGAACTAAATTTTTTTATTTTGAATAAAGAATTAGTTATGGAATATTTCCATAAGTCTGATGGAAAAGAGTTTTCCAAGATTCCAAAGTGTTGATTAAGCAGTTACTAACAGTTACCTTTCCTCTTGGAATAAAAGGAAAATCCTAGAGGAGGAAAGGGGTTTTGTGTAGGTGAAGAGAAATAGCTAAGGGCTGAAAGGAGTGAGTATCCAAAGCTGGAGGAAAACCAGTGGAACTCTTCTACCTGTTTTAGGAGACGAGACTGGACAAGGATCCCGAGGTCCATCTCCTTGAAAACACTGCTTGAATTGCTACTTTGGTGAGGAGCACGGGGGGAGCTGAGGACGTCATTGCCTTGCTCAAGGTTGGGCGGATGCCATCATACCTACTTACTGAGATAAGTAAATTAGATTGAAAAGAAAACTAATTCCTTTATGTATCTCAGTCTTATTCTTTTTAATAGAATTTTCAAAGAATGTGGAAATCTAACGCATAACTCTGGTATGAAATTAATTGAATTACAAGAGTAGTAATGAATTCTAAGAATGTATAAACAAATAGTATTTATTTACTTTCTGTAATTATTACTGTAAATGATTTTTTCTTGAAGAAAGAGTATTAGAAAGTTCATAGGTAAACTTGACTGGAAATTGGGAAATTCTCTACCAGGATTGGACAGTTAGTCCATTTGGGAGAAATTTCCCCAAATTAGACAGCCTTCCCTGTAGAAGGAATAAATTATACACAGACAGAGGATGTAACCTCATGAGGTGGTCCAGACACCTGTGGATAAAATTATTACAGTAATAGAAAGAAAAACAAGATTTAAAGAAACTAACTGTTATAATAATAAAAAAGTATTCCAATCTGTATGTCGAACATTTCAATCAGTTAACAGAGAAGATCTAATTAAATTCCAGAAATACATCAATATTTGTCTCGTCTATTGCTACATGAAAACATAATCTTGTTCATGTTCTGAAGAAGATGAACATAAGTAAATGTAGAACTCTGAGCTCAGAAAAATTAAGAAAACAGTGAGCTTAAAAATCTGAGAAACATAATTAAGGTGGATCTAGCAAGAAACACCGCAAGTATTTAACTACAAATTATTTATTATCTTCTTGAAAAGAATAGAGGACTCAAATAAAAAGACACAACGAAAGACCAAAATTTACATATTTAAGTACAGTGAAAATATTGTAAAGATGAGACGATACGCATGTCACAGATAGAGCCGAATAGAACAAAAGGCTCGGGACCGAAAATAAATATAACCATAATTTCATTATCAGAGAACGCCTATGCATATAAACGTATATGTATATAAACATCTGAAACATTCATGGAAAGTGTAAAGAAAAACACCAAACTGGTAGCAGAAACCCTCATGACATCTGATAGTGTCTGGAGGGTCGATTATCTATAAGAAACCCTTCACAGTCGTGAAGAAAACAAGTCTCATATGAAACCCTTCACAGCCGTGAAGAAAACAAGTCCCGTATGAAACTCTTCACAACCGTGAAGAAAACATGTCGAGAAAAACTGTAATAAAACTAAAATGCATAACTATAACAGTGGAAAAATCCTTAGGGGTATAATTACAATATTTGCGAAGAACAAACAGTCAAAACCCTTGTTGAACACAACAGGGCCAAAATGATAATTTTAGTAGCAATCTCACTTTCAACCGAACCCACGAAGGGTGGAGGACAAACTGAAACCCTCAATAACTCGAAAGAGTAACAAAATTACTAAATCCTTAAAACTGAGCATGAGACGGAGGAATTAAGTTAACCGGAGCAATGTATTGCACCTGTGAATGAGAGAAAAATACGTCAGTGGAATATGCCGCTGATGGTTTGTTGATAAAATAGAGCAGAAGCGAAGGGGTTTACCTGTACAAGCAGGCAATGGTGAAAGTAGTACCAGAAACGAGAACACCAATAGAAAATGTGAACTGTAGCAGAAGATTACAAGAAATCATAACTTCCTTACCTTAAATTCATGTGGGTAGCGAGCTCCTCGCGCCTGCATTAACACATAACTAATAAGAATCTTGAAGCGAAGCAAATGTTGTTACAAAGAAGAAAAAATAAATCATGTGGTCGAGACTGTGATCATACCTTTGATGGGGTCTGTGAAGTAAATCCTCCTGACCAAGTATCTGAGCGAAGGAAACAAATATGAGCCAGGGTTCTACCAAAGCCCTCAGTTTGTGAACAACTAAACCAGGAATACGATAGTCCTTATTTCTTTCTGTTTGCATCGTTAAGGAAGCTTTAAAACTCAACAACAAGGAAGAGTGGAGCAAAATGAACTTACTGGGTAAATGCACAAGGGTCGTTGCCCTACTCACGTCGATATCGCCAGAGAAACAACGAGAAATTCGTCAAAGTTGCAGAGCGCCAACAGACAAAACAACAAAACAATGAGGGAGGCAGTTAGGGTTCGGGGGGTAGGGTAATACCCTAACCACCCCAGCATCCCTACTAGTCGTATATTTCATATGCATATCGACGACGGAGAGGCTCACACCTAGAGGCTTAATCGTACAAGTGTAAATATTATGCACATGGAGAATCTGGTGGGATCTAACACATTAATCATTAAATCAATAATATGTGCCAATGGATACAGTCATAGTTTTTGAGAATCCTGAATGTACCAAATCAATAATGAACATATAGTAAACCTTTGACAACATATTCGGGGGGTTGATAAACAATGCAAATTATATGTATTATATGAATAATGGCAAGGTTTAATATTAGTGAATGGTGGAGATAAAGGAAACTTATCATTGTGCTTAAATTAATTTGCAAGGGTTTGACAACCCAAAACCTTTTAGTTAAACAATGATTAATGTATTGTCTTTAAGATGATTAAGGACTTAATAGCCAATAGTAATTTTTTTTTGTGATGTAAAGTAATAATGTGTTTGGACATTACATTTCCTTGCTTAGTAAATTACTGACTAATTAAATATTTACAACACCTGGGGTGTCACAATTTCTTTATGCCCGAATCTCAAGGCTTCAACCTTTAATGTATCCTCCAAGCTTCCCACCCTATCCTCTCCTCTGCTACCTACCTTTGTGAAGCTTCAATTTAAATTGTGTAATATGTTTGCTCACTTGATTTTGAATTTAAGTTACTTTCTAAATATTCAATTTAGATGAAAGAAGAATTGTATAACTATACATGTGCTTACTATATTTTGATTTTAAATTTATTTTCTAAATATCTACATTTTCTATCTAGATTTTAGAAATTCATTTACACATATTTCTCCAATAATTTAAATGCATTTTTTCCTTACCTTCTTATATTTGTAAATATATATTCTTATATGAAAAAAGAATTGGTGTGCAATACACACGCTCACTTGATTTAGATTTAGATTTTAAAATCATGGTCTAAATATTCACAATTTAGTGGCTATATTTTACAAATTTATTTACACATATTTTCACAATTTAGTGGCTATATTTTACAAATTTATTTACACATATTTCCCCAATAATTTAAATGATATTTTTTTCTCACATTCTTATATTTGTAAATATATTATTTTATCTCAAACTTTTGTTCATTTATTTAAATGATGTTTTTACTCACATCTTATATCTACAAATATATTTTCCTATCTTAAATAGTTGTTCTTTCTTTTTATCGATATACAATTACCATCACCATAAATACATCCAAATTTATAATATAATAGTGTATGTTAATCTTTTAATTATCTTCTATCCCTTATTAAGATTTGGTTTAAATTTTAATTTAATAATAAACCACATTAGTTAATTCAAAATAAAAATATTAATAAATTATTTAAAATAAAAATATTGAGAAAATTTATAATATTATTTTTTATAAAAACAATTTCATTACCTTTTAAACCGAACATGTTTAAATTTCCTATGAAACTTCTTGGAAATTTCTATATTGATGATGCATAGAATAAACGCGGAAAATCAAGTTGTAAAAAAGTAAAATCACTTCACGTGTTGGTGGGCCATAGAGTAAAAGTAGTGGACGATATTGGTGGACGTCGTACCTCTTCGTGCGTTTGTCGGCAAGAATTGAAAATTTGTCAAACTCGTGAGAAATATCTCATAAAGTGGCAGAGCGCACCAGGAATAGTTAACTGCATGGTCCAATATTACATGACATACATGCCATCTCTCTTCTGCACCGCACCTTTAAATACGCGTCTTGGTCAATTTTCCAAACATTTAGATTGAATTAAAATAAAGCAAAATCTTTAAAATAAAATAAAAAAAATTCATTTACAAACTCAAATTACTCCTAAAATTTTAGAAAATACAAAGTGGACTCTCAAGTATTCCACCAATGATCCAATTTGAAGGTGTTTTTTCTCAAGTGGAAGAGTATATATTATTTATTGAATTATTCAAGGATGGAAAAGTTGAAAAAGTTGTAGTAATTTAATAAATTAGAGTACATTATATATATATTTTAAAAAATATATTTTAATACAATAAATTAGAGTAAAATACATATACATATATATTTCAATAAATATGTTGTAAGCAAAATAATACTCTTCTAATTACTTAAAATGTTAAATTTAACAAATTACTAAATATAAAAGTTGAAATTTCAATAAAAGTAATAATAAATATATTTTGTAATTTCAAATATAACCTTTTACATATATATATATATATATATAACCATTGATCCATGTTTTAGTTTTAAGAATGACAATATAAAATTTTGGGCATTATCACAAAACTAAACATTTTTGTAAACCAATGTATAAAAAATGTAATTTATATATCTATATAATGCATAAACACTACATTTTGTTTTCATATTTTCAGCATAAGTCAATACCACTTTTAAGAATGACAATATAAAATTTTGGACATTATCACAAAACCAAACATTTTTGTAAACCAATGTATAAAAAAATATAATTTATATATCTATCTAATGCATAAACACTCCATTTTGTATTCATATTCTGAGCCTACATCAATACCACCTAAACATAAGAATTATGTTTATTTTAAATATCATCAAAAGCAATAAAATTGAAAATCTTAAAACTTTTATTGGAGGGTGATAATTTTATTAAAATATTATCAAAGTAATAAAAATACTCTACTTGCATGGTAATAAACATAACTATACATAACTATTTAGTATGACTATATTTACTGCTTACTATTTAAAAGTAAAGATTTTTATGATTTGCAATTTTCCAAAATTTTTAAATGAGAGAAAGTAAAATCACTCATCAATACTACTCAGTGTACTATCTTTTATTTTAATCATAATACTAATTATTCACTTTATCTTTCATAAAAAAAAATGATTTTTAAATCTAAAAAATTGGAGGTCCTGTCCTCATCCCTCACATCCACAAGCTTTTCAATCAAGCAGTCAAGCAAGGGTTCTTTAAACCTTAGACTCAAAGCCTCATTATTCCTATTTTTAAAAGTGGGGATACAAATAACCCCTCTAACTATCGGACAATTTATGATTAGCCCTCTCTTAGCCAAGTTATATGGTATTATTTTGGACAAGAAGATGAGCATATGGCTTGAGTGAAGGTAAGCGGGCTAAAGGCCAAGCGGGTTTTAGAAGGCAACACTCAACAACAAACCACCTCGTTACGCTTAGGATCATTGTGGAGAAATGTCGTAATAATAAATCCAATATCTTTTGTTGCTTTGTGGACTTTAGAAAGGCTTTCGATATGGTTCCTAGAAATAACCTATGGAAAAGATTAGAAGAGCTAAAGGTTCCTTTCGAGTTGAAAGCTGCAACTATAAGGTTATACGAGAACGTAATTGCCAAGTTTAAGAGCAATGAGAGGTGGTCGAAAGATATCAAGTGTAATATCAGAGTTAAACAAGGTTGCCCCCTCTCCCCTACCTTATTTGGCATTTACATCGACAAGCTTGAAGGTTGTTTAGAGGAAGCAGGCTGTGCTGGCACGATCTTAGCTGGAATAGTCATCATCCTTCTTCTTTACGCTGACGATATTGTTCTTCTGGAAAGGTGCCCTTATGATCTTGATAAGCAACTAAGACTTCTTAAGGATTTCTGCTCTACCATGGGTATGACTGTTAGCACTGACAAAACAAAAGTTATGATTATTAAATCCAAGAAGGACACTTATGCTAATTTTGTGTATGACAATAGCAACTTGGAGGAAGTGTCTTCTTACAAGTACCTAGGAATTGATATTCATCACAAGCTCAACTGGAACTATAGCATTGAGAAAAGGATTAATGGAGGGTGGAAAGCTTATTTTGGTCTTGAAAATAACTGTAAAGAGACAAACCTTGTGATGTGGGATAAAAAGAAGCTCCTCTTTGAAACTTTAGTCACTCTTGTTATCTTGTATGGATGTCAGGTTTGGGGTTGCAGCATCTCTAGAGAATCCTGGAGAAAGATTGAGTAAATCCAAAAGTGTTTTATAACGTATAGCCTCAAAATTAAAATGTTTTAAAGTTACATTACTCTTTATTATTGAAATAATATTTCTTTAAAAATATTAAATTATTTAAAATAAAGATATTAATAAATTTTATAATATTATTTTTATAAATAAAAATAAAAACAATTTCATTAATTTTTAAACCGAATCTGTTAAAATTTACTACGAAACGTCTGAGAGATTTCAATATTGATGATGCGTAGAATAAACACGGATAATCAGGTAGTAAAAAAGTAAAATCCATTGAGGCCAGCATGGAATCTTCCCTCTTCACGTGCTGGTGGGCCCTACAGTAAAAGTAGTGCGTTTGTGCCTTTTTCATGTCTTTGGTCGCTAAGTCTCCAACAACTAGGTAGAACGAGAGAGGAATATCAGGTTGCGTGCAGTGTCAGCTTGCAGTCTTTCCCCTTCACGTGTTGGTGGGCCATAGAGTAAAAGTAGTGGACGATATTTGTGGACGTCGTACCTCTTCGCGCGTTTGTCGGCAAGAAAATTGAAAAATTGTCAAACGCGTAGAGGAATATCTCAGAAAGTGGCAGAGCGCGCCGGTAATATTATACCGCATCTCTCATCCGCACCTTTAAATCACGCGTCTATGGTATCCCAACCATCATTGCTCAACGCGTCCACTGCATTTTTAAAAGGCATTCGCCTGCATTTCGACATAAGCTTTGAATTCCATTGAAGCTTCTTGCATCTTTTTATTATTATTATCCTGTTTATCAGTTCATACATTTCTAGATTTTAGTATCAATGGCAAATCTGATTATGTCCGCTGCTGCTTCCTCTTCCATGGCCTCCTCTTCTGCCTCGACTTCTTGTACTCCTTGGGACGTGTTTGTTAACCATCGCGGTCCCGATGGTAAAATGGCCGCCAGATATCTGTACCGACGCCTTACCTCCAACGGATTAAGGAGAGTATTTTTCGACAAGGAAGAGATGGAGAAGGCACAAAACATTTCCCGCCAGATAATAGAGGCTATCGGTGGTGCGTCTCTTCACATTGCTATTTTTTCACCAAGGTATGCCCAATCTTGGTGGTGCCTGGAGGAACTTGTCCTCATGCTACACTCAGGGAAACCCATTCTTCCTGTTTTTTACAAAGTTAACCCTTCTGTGGTCCGTCATAATGTCAAAGACGGAGCATACGCTGATGCCCTGCGAGTCCTTGCAAACAAAACTGGTGAAGAGAAGCCACGCTACAGCTCCGACACTATTCATCAATAGCTCCGACACTATTGATCAATGGAGAGCCTCATCAATGGAGAGCCGCGCTTTCTTCGGTTGCGGATTTAAGCGGTTTCGAGATTAGGTGAGCAGCATCTCCTCCTCCTGTGCCCTAACATGCGTCTGTTTTTTCATTTGTTGGATTGATATACTTCCGTAACGGGCGTTTCTCACTTGCTTTGTTTACTCAATTCAGGGACGAGGACGACGAACTTGAGCAACTGGACAATGTAGTGGAACAAGTTCTGAAAATGGTTCCAAAGCCATTGCTGTCTGTGGCAGACTACCCAACTGGGTTGGATCTCAAAGTAGATGAATTTGAAAATTTTGAAAAGAAGGTCCTATCCAATCAGGAGCGCTGCAAGGTTGTGGGCATTGTGGGTGCGGGTGGCGTTGGGAAAACCACCCTAGCGAAAAAATTGTTCAACCTTCGGAGATCAGATTACAGTAAATCCTCTTTTTTATTTGATGTAAGACAAAAGGATATAACTCTTTTGCAGTCGAATCTCTTAAAAGACTTCATAGGTGAAAATGATTGGAAAATTGAGAGTAGTGATGAAGGGTCAGGGATGCTTAGAAAGTATCTCTCCTCTTCCTCTTTTCATAGTCTTATAGTTTTAGATGATATAGATGATGCATCTCAATTGGATGCAATTTTGCCAATTAGGTATATCCTTAGCCCTGAGAGCTTGATTTTGGTTACCTCCAGGGACAAGCATGTCCTCAGAAGCTCAGGAGTGTTAGAGTACTCAATTTATTATCTGAAGGGATTGAGTGAATCACTTTCAGAAGAGCTCTTCTGCTGCTATGCCTTGAATCAGCGATTTCCATCACCAGATTTTGAAGGTCTGGTAAAACGATTTGTAAAATCGTGTGATGGACTGCCATTGTCGCTCAAAGTATTCGGGGCGCTTGTTTCTGGACAGGAAGAATGTTACTGGGAAGACACTCTGAATGAACTTGAAAAGATACTGCCTGGAACGGACATACACAAAAGTCTGAAAATAAGTTACGACAAGCTCAGTTCAGATGATCAGGAAATATTTTTAGACATTGCTTCTTTTTTCATAGGAGAAGAAAGAGATCGTGCCATCAGAATATGGGGTTCGCGGGGGATTGTAAATCTACAGGACAAGTGTCTGTTTGAACTGGACGCGGAAAATAAAATTAGAATCCATGATCACTTTCGTGATCTGGCAAGAAATATTGCGCAAGGATTAGGGATCCGTCGTCTTTGGGAGCAATCGACCGAGGACATTGATGTTTTGCTGGAGCAATCGTCACGGGTAAGTGCTTCGATCATTCAAACCCTTGGATTCAGATTAACTTTGAATTTTGAAAGTTTCTGTATTCACAAGAAATATATTTATTTTTTCGAAAGAAAGATCAACAACTGTGATATATGTATACTTTTCATGTGTGAGCAGAAAATGACCGAAGTTCGCGGGATTAGGATGCTTAATTCTTACTTTCATGCATGGAGTTCTGGATCAGCAATGCGAAAGCCACGGCGCAAAACACGGAGGGACGGTGCTTGTGGTATTTCTAATTTGCAGTTTGTTGCAACTGGAGCTGGTTATTATTTAGAACGCATATTGGAGAAAGGGCGGTCACCAAATCTCAGATGGCTCCGCTGGCATAATTGTCCATACTCTTGCCTGCCTTCGTGGATACCCAGGGAGAACTTAAGAGTTTTAGAAGTAGCAGGGGAAAACTTCGAATCGCTGTGGGCGGAGGAATCTCAGGTATGCTTATTTTTCTTTTGTAACTTCATTTCATTTTGTACGCCAAAATAATCATTTACATCTTTCTGAAACCTGAAACGCCAAACATTACAGGCTCCTCTTCAGTTGCGAGAACTACATATCGTGACTTTTGCCTCATTTTCAAACTTTCCCAAGTCCATAGGACGGCTCCAGTACCTTGAAAAAATTAGCACATGTGTCATGGGTTCAGCCTCGCTCAAAAGTTTGCCGGAAGAATTTTGTGAACTGCGCTCCTTGAAATATTTACTCTTAGAAGGCTGCAAGGAAATTATCTCGCTGCCTAATTCTTTTGGAAGGCTAACAAACCTCCAGCAGGTTGATTTGATAGGGGCAATCAGTTTGCAGATGCTTCCAGAATCTTTTGGCGCTTTAACTCGACTCAAAAGTCTAGATTTGAGTTGTTGCTACAAGGTGACCCTCTCCAGCGCCACGCTTGGAAATATTACAACCCTGGAATACTTGAATATCTCAGGCTGTAGAACTGTGACAGAATTGGCCCCCCAAATCGAACATCAACGGTCCTTGAAAGAATTACACATGGTTGGAGCGAACATTAAAGAATTGCCCAACTGGATTGGGAATCTATGCAATTTAGAAGCTCTCTCAATAGGTAACGATTCCTTGGAAGTGCTGCCTCCTCTTTTGCTGTCTAACCCCGGGAGCTTGAAAAAATTGGTCATCCGTGGAGCGCCTAGATTGAAATACTTGCCCAATCACTTTCTACCGTTGTCTCAGTTGGAAGAGTTGCATATCGGGCATTGTGGGATAGAATACCTACCACAAGACCTTCTGAAGATGAACAATCTTCGACTTTTAAAGGTGGAGGATTGTCGGTTGCTGGAACTGCCATTTGGAAAAATTGAAGAAGAAAGAGAAACGGGTAGAGAGTTGAATGGCAAATGCATGCTTGCGCTCAAGGAGATATATCTGTCTGGTACAGAAATATCGGAGGTATTCTTTCCAAAGTGTGTTTGCCCAAACCTTCAACACCTGAGGTTGAAGCAATGTCAAAAATTGACACAAATAGGAGGGCTTTGTGGTTTATCAAAACTTAAAGAACTGAGCATTGGTAGGTGTGTAAGACTAGAGGAGCTGCCAAATCTTGAGATGTTGATATCTTTGGAGTCATTGTCCGTTGAGGTATGCGAAAGGTGGAGGAGCATTCCGGGGTTAGAACAGCTCAAAAAGCTCAGGAGTCTAACAGTTTTTGGATGCCGTGAGATGCTGGAGTTGTCCGGCGCAAAACATTTAATGTTGTTGAAGGAACTTAATGCTCGTTTGTGTCCGAAACTACGGTGGGGTGAGGGTGAGCTCGAGCAACTGAGCCAACGATTGAATGAAGGCCTACACTTGTAGAAAGCTGATTTCAATGTACATCATGTTTATCAACATTTTTGGTTGTAACACATGCTACCAAGGGTTTCACCATTTCATGTTTTTAGTTAATACATAAAATAAGAATATGGAAAGCAGGGAAGGCTTGGTTCAATGATGATAACGATGAATGATGACAACAATGACTGGTTTTCAAAATGAAAGAATCACCCAAACATAATTCAAAATTAAATCTCATTTTTAAACTTTAGATTAGTAATCATAATACTCTGCAAGGAGTACCTCTATATATATAAATATGTATGTATGGGGTGTCTGAAATTTAGGTAGGTGGTATATATCTGTGTATATATATAAAATTAGGGGTGTCCGAAATTTAGGTGGTGGGTCTCTCATCCATGGTAAAGTCTGCCAATCTAAGTTTTCATGCTGACCTAATTCTTCTTATGAATTAGGCTATCATCACTGGACCTTTCAAATTCCGTGATAAGGAAAAAATTTTCATCGGGCTCATTGGTCACGCATGCGATCCTCAAGAGATTCTTAGGATGACGGATATGGAGCTTTTCGACAAAGGTGGATTTTATTAAATTATTATTAATTGTATACTAATATTAATTTAAATTTTATAATAATATTTTATTAATAATTATAAGAATATAAATTTAAAATTATTAAAAACATTTGAGAAATATAAATAATTTTAAAATTTTAATTAAAAAAATTATAAGAAAGAATTATAAATTATTGAGGAAAATATATTATATCAATCATAAACCATTAAGATATTTATATGTATTTAACTTAAATTTTGAAAATGATGGAAAGTATATGAGAAAAATGTAATAATATATATTTTTTTTATTGAATTTTTATTTTAAAAAGCTTTATGAAATTTCAAAGTTTATGAATGTTTGAGATAATATTTAAATATTTATAAAATGTTTTTATTTTAAAGAACATATTTTAATATTTATTACAAAGTACTATGGTTTTACTTTGAAATATATGGAGTATGGGTAAATGTTTTGTAAAAAGTAAATTATCCACATCAAAGCCTATCAAATATAACTCCCTAAAAGAAATAGAGAATTTGTATATTTTATTTTACATTTACAAGTTCAAAATTGTTCAACTAAAACATGAATTCAAAATCTTAGTGTTCTTATTTTTAACACAAGGAAAAAAAACCTCTTTATTTATATGATCACTATGATTAACCCCTCTTTTAGCTAAGTCATAAGGGATTATATTGAAAAGAAAATAGCATATGGCTAATTGTTATGATAAAAGGGTTAAACCATGGACCACCAAGTTTTATATAGGATTATTTAAAGTGCATATACTAATATTCATTTTGAGTTAAGGTTGCTATCACTACTACATGAAGGACATTTTTAAGACATTTTTTTTAAGACAATAGAAATCTTTTGTTTTGAAAAGTCACTTTTTATTTATTCATTTTAAATTAAAATTTAATATCACTTGAATTGTCTTAAATATATAATTTAAGACTAAAATAGTTTGAGACAAAAATTATTTGAAGATAAAACTTTATATTTAAGACTAAAATAGTTTGAGACAAAAATAGTTTAAGACAAATGTTTTAAGACAAAACTTTATATTTAAGACAAAAACACTTTGAGACAAAAATATTTTAAGACAAAAACAATTTAAAACAAAAATATTTTAAGACAAACTTTATATTTAAGACAAAAATCATTTGAGACAAAAATATTTTAAGACAAAAACAATTTAAAACAAAAATATTTCAAGACAAAACTTTATGTTTAAGACAAAAACAACTTGAGACAAAAATATTTTAAGACGAAACTTTATATTAAGACATTGACCACTTAAGACAATGGAAATCAAGATGAAATTCATTTTAGACAATTAACAATTAAGACAAAACCATATCAATTGAAAACAATATAATCTTACATGACTTCCAAAATTGAGTCTGATAGTGCACCCTAAGTCTGCCAGCTTGCATGCTACTACTGTCTCGCTCCTATATCGAGGTTGCTATTGCACTTATCTTTCACGTTATCTTATATAAATACAATATTTTATTGGGCTCTTCGTTTTGGTGGGGTAGTTGACTCTAAAGAATCCGACAACTTTTCCTCGCAAGAGTTCTCAGACATCAATCCCTCTTATGTCCCTTCGATCTCTATTTATACGATTAGATACAACTTGTATTTCGTTGCATTCGACACTACTACAAGAAGGGGGGTTTTAAGACAAAAAAAATATTTTGTTTTAAAATTTTTGATACGAGGCGCTAGTAAAAAACACAAAAGTAAAGGATTAGGGGTTTTTCTTTATGTTGTTTATGGGTTCTACGGGAAGCAGAGCGATGGAGGCCGAAAACAACAGATGGGATTTAGGGCAATGGAGGCCGACAACAAATGTGCTTGGTGAGAGGAGCGATGTCGGCACTTTCGCCGAACATGGATAGGCAGTAACATTGGAGTACTTTTCGCAGTCTCCATCAATAGTGTTTTGAATTTTTGTTTTTTGACTGTTTCATTTATTTTGAACGCTACTTCTATTTGTTGGTTGCTGCTATCAGTACATCGTTGTGTTGAAAATTCTGACGATCATTGACAACATGGATTAGATTCACTTAAAGGATGGTGGAGACAAACTACATAATATCCACTAGTAGAAAATATGCCTATTTCAAAATCTCTTATACGATAACTTTTGCGAGAAGCAGACACTAAGGATAAAAGATAGGATTGTGGAAGCATTAGTCACAAAATTCACAAGGGTAGTAATTTTGGTTGTAAGTGTGGAGGTAAATGGATTAAATGTAGCATTCACTGGTGTTGTTTGGTACAATGCGTCTAAGCATAATTATCTAAGCTAGATTCAGATTTTATCCTGGTTTTTAATGGTATCAAGGATCTCTGCTAGTTCTTTTGTTTCAAGGTACACTAATAACAATTTATTTTCCACTCTAGTTGTTGGTATACTCCTTGGTCTATCTCAGGCGCACTAGATGGTTGTTTACATTGTCTTTCTTCGGAACCTTTGCTCCTGTGGATCTTCCTGCTCCTTCCCTCGTTTGGAAATGATCAATCAGGGGATTTTCGAGGATCTTAGTTGCTACTTGTTGTTCTTCTCTATGGTCTATGTGAGACACATTGGCTGGTTGTTTTACATGGTATTTCTTCTGAACCTTTGCTCTTATGGATCTTCTTGCTCCTCTCTGGGTTGGGATTGGTCGATAGGAGGATTTATGAGGATCTTTACTGTTATGTAAGTGCATTAATTTTATTGGTGGAGTTGGTAACATATTTCAATTTTGAATTCAATCACGAAGGAGTCTCTTGGGGTCATTAAGTGGTTTGGGGGGTATTTATTTTCCAAGTTTTTCATTGATTATATGAGGGACAATCCATTAATGGTTTGCGCTGTCATTGAAGATCTTTGTTGATTGTGTGCTTGATTAGATCTTACCAAGGGAATTGGTCGATGCTGATTGGCCAATCTATTTTATTTGAAGGGGTTTCCTAGTGGATTGAATTACGATGGCTGAGTGACCCCTCCATTTAAATTTTGGCCAAAGTCTTCTTTTTCCTCTTTATCGTTGCCCTTTCCCAAGCCGGAAATACATTGAAAAAGGCTAAAACACCGCTCTTTAAAGTCGTATAAGGCCTAGCTGCTTTCTCCCCTAGCTCTGCGCCTCCTTTCATCCATATAGCCAAGCGCTTCCCCTTAGAGCGTTTATCACAAATCGCATGATCGCACCCATCGCATATCCGCCCCATCGCAAAAGCGCAGTTTCTCGTTCATGCCATTCTCCGTCATCACACTTTTTCGTTTTTTGCGATCTGCGCTCGATCGGTCACATCCATCACAGAGCGCAGAGCACAGTTTCTTGTTACTCCATTGTTCCCCCATCGCACTTCCTCCATTTGCGAATTTGCGATGTGCGCTCTGGGTCCCACTTCCAAAGCCTTTGCTCCATTGTTTTGTCATGTTTTCCTTCGTAACTTCCTCGAAAGTTAATCTTTGAGTCTTCGTACCGTTAGTGTTTTCCGCTATTTTTCGTCATCTGCCCACGTGTCATTCGCTTTTCCCTCCACTATTCACATATTTCGTTTATGTGTCGCGTTTCAGTGTTTTTTTTTTATGTCTTTGCCTCGTGCGCTTATCGTCGTCCCGCTGTATTACCCCATTTTCACCCCTCATTCCTCTGTTGTTCCTCTATGTTTTTCGCCACCCCGTGTCATCTCATCACCCTCTCAAATCTGTGCCACCACTTCCATTAACCTCACTATGTCCACTATCTCTGTGATTAGTTTTATTCAACAGGCTTTTGTTTTTGCAGGACCTTGTTGTGGGAACGAAATTGGCGGAAAGGATCCAGGAGTCACTATGATGTGACCCCCATTAAAGAAAGATATTACAATCTATAGAACCCTCCAGAGAAAATCAAAAAGGAAAATTTGGGCGGATGAAAACATTAATGCAGCAGCAGATTATTAATGAAGGAGCAATGAATTCAGTGTCCAGCATGAAAAGTTTCAAATTTAAATTCAAGATTAGAAGGCCGAAAGTACCATGTACAGAAACAGGCACCTCAAGGTTTTATTGCCACAGATATTCCTCCTCCAGCAAAGAGTAGAATATTTGCATATTTTATTATTTATGTCTTGTTTATAAGGAGATTTTCATTCTCAGCACTCATTTCCGGAAATAAGTTGTAAAGTACAGTCATTTATGTTCAGTCATTCATAGTGTGGGCGCGAATGTTTTCCGCCATCTGATTCAAAATAAATCATTAAATGTTTTCCATCCACCTCCTCCTCTAGAATTCTCTATCTCCTCTATAAAAGCTAGAAAGAAAGACATTGTAAGGGTTCCAGATTTCTATCAGCAAACTGTGCAGTGAAAAGGCTTTTGTATACATTTTGTAACACTTCTGTATGAAGGTTCAGAGCCCGTAGGGTCTCAGTGAGGAGGAGTTATAACTGTAATGAGGATTCTGGTCTCTAGTATCTCACAGTATGTAATTTTCTCTTATGTGTTAATACAATATCTCATTTCATGCTTATTATCTTCTTGTATCATGTTCTAGAATGCGAGTGGCTCACTAATCTTGAGTAAGGATTCATCCTAGTTGATGCCCATACTGGGATTAGTCAAGTGCTTTAAATAGGCCTAGTCATGATATACTGTTCCATGTTCACTTCATCCATATTTTCTGCTATATTAGTTACTTGAGGAGGGTGCTTTTAAAACGCCATTGTCATATAAGGATTCATAAATTAATATGCCCTTATGTGGTTCTGTTGTGTATCTGGGTATCAATCTCATGTTAACTAATATCTTCTTTATGTTTCCTCACTGCACTCACTTCCTGATATTTGATTTCTGTGATATATTATTTGAACTGGCCCTCTTTACAGTAAGTTGTCTCTTAACTGTCTGATGCCTTTGTATTGGAGTTTTGCATGATGTTCCTACACTATTCTTATCTTTGTATCAGCTTCTGAGAGAGATTGGTCCCATTTAAACTAATTTCCTTGTTTAACAAGAGATAGTAAGAGAGCTTTTGGATTGACAACCCAAGTTATATGATGAGCTCCTCACTATATTAAGATGTCCTAGGCACTGGTCTATGGCAACTCTAGACTGTCTCTAGGGGTGTCAAAATTGTCCACAACATCTTTCTGGCGCCGTTGCTGGGGATCTAATTTGAGAATATCAGTCTCCCTAGGCCTCGACAAATTGTTTTCACTCTCTAATCAGGTGAGCACAGAGAGTTGAAGAGTTGCATATCTCTCACCTTGGTGACTCCACTGTTCTTCATTGGATAAATTTATTGGTAGTCCTGGCTCCTCATAAGCCACATTTTAGGTCAGATACATCACAGTCGAAAACACCTTACGTGTCTGACCTAGAGAAGATCATCCACAAAATAGTTTGGAAGGAGAGGAAATCAGTTCATGCTGAAAACCCTGAGTATTCTGTTAAAGATTATCCACCCTCTTATTCTCAAGAAATCATAACAGAAAATCCTGAGCTTTACTCAGAAACTCCACGTAGAGGAAGTGCCTAGATTGAAGAATATTCTCATCCTACTCTCGAGGCTGAGGAAATTAAAGAAGTCACAGAAGTAGCTGCTGTTAACCGTGAACTATTCCCAGCTACCCCTCAGGCCTCCATACAATATATTCCCATTGTTATTCATACTCCACTTCCTCCTACCCCTCTTCCTTCATCTGTAGCTCAGACTGTTGCACAACCCCCACCTCCTCCAATGGCTAATGTTCCTGCTTTTCTACTGAATAAATATGCTCCACTGGCCTTACCCCAAGTGTTAAATGATATGCCACAGGATTATTTGAATATTCTGCCAAGATTTAATGGTGAAAATGAAGTTGATGCTCAGAAACATCTTGAGACTTTCTGTTCTTTTGCAGAAAACTTAAATGTTGAACATTTGGATGTGGTCTTAAGATTATTCGTACAGTCTTTGGAGGGTGAAGCCAGAAAATGGTTCAAGACATTGGGGAACCGTTCAGTAACCACCTGGGACGATATGGAAAATAATTTTCTCAGGAAATGGGGAGAGAAGAAATATCATGGACAGTGTCTCACTGAATTTAATACTCTTAAGAAGAAACATAATGAAGGAGTATCAAAGTTTATCAAGAGATTTAATAAGTTATATCTGAATCTCCCTGCTGATATGAAGCCTAGTCAGAATGCTGCCAAAGTTGTTTTCATAGTAGCATTTGACTTAGACTTTGGATTCTCCTTGAGGGAAAGAAAACCTGCCACTTTGGACGATGCACAGTCAGATGCTCTTGAATTAGAAGCAAACTTTGCCTCTACTGGGAAATTAAAGGGAAAAGTTGTAACAAGATACTAGGAGAAGAGGCAAAGAAGAAGTTTCCTCCTCTAGTCAGGAAAAGGATTCAGATAAAATGGATGAAATAAGCAAGATGATAAAGAAGATGGTCAAGCTGGAACTGGAAGCTAAAAATGCAGCTCCCAAGAATTTCTATAATGCTCCAATCAGAGGATACAATCCCCGGTATAGAAGACCACCATTGCAGATATTGCCGAGAGAAGAAAAGGAACAACCAGACCAAGTACCACATCCATTGTATTTGGAAGGCCCAGCAGATGACTCCACTGAAGACGCTGCCTATGGATTAGAAGATTCAAATTTTTCCTTTTCAAATAATGATGATATAGAATTCCCATTGCAAGACGAAGAAGAAGAAGCAGAGATTGACCATTATTGTAAGCAATTTGATGATTTCATGCAAGCACAGTTCAATGTAAAATATGATCTCAGATCTTCAAGGAAGAGGACCAGAACCCGAGATCAAGAAGAGGAGCCACCTCAGAAAGAAGCATCTGCTCATAAGGAATCAGCAACGAAGAGAAACATAGAAAAAGGTAAGAGCCCTCTAAATACTCCCTTGGAGCCTAATGATCAGATTCCTTCTTCTTCTAAAGTGGTCAGTCCTCCTAATGATGAGCCAGTGTCAAAAGAAATTAAATCTTCAGCTGAAAATAAAGAGTCAAAAGAAGTTGTGATAGAAAAGCCCCCACCTGCTTTCAATCTGCAAAAAGTACTTGAGAAAATTAAGATTCCAGTCCCCCTGACTGAACTACTAAAACAGCCTGTATATTAGTCTCAAGTTACTTCCTTCATACTCCCTCCTAAAATAACAATTGCGCCTGATAGTTTAAACCTTCAAGAAGAAAGGCCCATGGTAGTCTTTGGCCCACATGTCGAGGAGATATACCCCTCTACTCCTCCCTTTTATGTGTCCCTAGTTATTCATGACCTGCTGTTACACAATTGTATGTTAGATTCTGGGGCTTCCCATAATCTTATGCCTTTTTCTGTCATGGAACAACTAGGACTGCAAATTACAAGACCTTACAAAGACCTATATTCATTTTATTCCAAAAGGGTTAAATGTTTGGGAATGATTAAAGATTTAGTGGTCAACTTGGCCCAAATTCCAGCAAAGAGTGTAGTCATGGACATTGTGGTTGCTGATATCCCAGCCCGCTTTGGCATGCTGCTGTCAAGGTCCTGGGGTACAAAAATTGGGGGGTCAATCAAATTGGATTTAACATATGCTACTGTCCCAGTCTTTGGAGGTCAAGAAAGGAGGTTATACAGGGAGACTAGATTTGTTAGAATGGTAACTAAGGCTATCTGCTCAGAGAATTCCCCAGTTTATAACAAAGAGGGAGACTTCTCATGTTTAATGTTAGAAGAAGACCAAAATTATGCTCATGAGCCCCTTCTTGAGCAGTCCAAAGAAGATCAGGAATCAAAAATTTGGACTTTACATTTTGATGGGGAAAATTCTAGAGAAGGCAATGGAGCTGGGGTGTTATTGGTCTCTCCTACAGGAAAATGGGTCCCACTATCCTTTAAACTAGAATATGAAGCTACCAACAACGTAGCTGAATATGAAGCACTATTATTGGGACTACAGACAGCTAGAAACATGGGCATCCAAAGTCTAAAAGTCATGGGAGACTCTGAGCTGGTGGTAAGGTAGATCAGAAATCAATGTCAAACCAAGCATCCACGGCTGAGAGCTTACAGAAATGAAGTGTGGGACACGGTGGAGAATTTCTTCTCAGCATTTAACATACAGTTCATGCCCAGGGAGTAGAACAGAATAGCAGATTCTCTTGCTATAGCTGCCAGTACATTCCGTCCTCCTCACAATCCACTTTTAAGGTACGAAGTGGAGGTTCGTTACAGGCCATCTATCCCAGATAACATTAAGCACTGGCAGGTATTTGAAGATGATGAACAGATGAAGAGATTCATGGAGATAGTGGGAGAATTATCCAATATGGAGATTGATGACAATGAGGAAGAGGAAGCTGAAAACATTGTAGAAAATAAATGGGAAGAAAAGATAGCAGGTAATAAAGTGCTGCAGCTGAAAGGAAATGTTATACCTAGAGGGCTGGTGCCTCTAGAAAGATTATTTAACAAAGATGATATTCCATTGCAGCCAAACAAAGTGATAGAAGAAGATCAAGTGGAAGATTTAAATCTGGGTACTTATGCTGATCCCAAAATTGTAAAATTATCTAAAAGGGTCCCAGAAGAATATAAAGAAAAATATTTGAAGTTGTTTCAATCTTATAAAGATGTATTTGCTTGGTCCTATCAGGACCTAAAAACTTTTGATGTTAATATAATGCAGCATAAAATTCCTTTGAGGGAAGATGAAAAGCCTTATAAGCAGAAGCTCAGACAGATAAATCCTTTGTTGCTTCCCTCTATTGAAAAAGAAATCAAGAAGCTACTGAAGGCCAAAATAATTGTACCATTGAGATACTCAGAATGGATAGCAAACCTTGTTCCTGTTAGGAAGAAGAATGGATAAATAAGGCTATGTGTGGATTTCAGGAATTTAAATAGAGCATCTCTAAAGGATAATTATCCACTGCCTAAGATGGACTACATCCTGCAGAAAGTGGTAGGAGCATCCAGAATGTTAATGATGGATGGATTTTCTGGTTATAATCAGGTGGCCGTGTTCCCAGAAGACCAGAAGAAAACTGCATTTACAACACCATGGGGAACATTTATGTATGCCAGGATGCCATTTGGATTAATTAATGCAGGAGCTACTTTTCAGAGGGCAATGGACATAGCCTTTGTTGGAGAGCAGGACAAGTTTTTGGTGGTATATCTTGATGATATCACAGTGTTTTCAAAAAATGATGATGAGCATATTGAGCATTTAAGAAGAACTTTTGAAAAATGCAGAAGGTATGGCCTATCCCTCAATCCTCAAAAATCTCTATTTGCATTAGATGAGGGAAAAATCTTAGGGCACATTGTAACTAAAGATGGTGTGAAAATAGACCCTAAGAGAGTTGAAGTAATAAACAATATTCCTTTACCCAGGAATAAGAAGGAAGTACAGGTGTTTTTAGGCCGAATTAATTTTCTGAGAAGGTTTATTCCTAGCTATGCTGAGATAGTTAGGCATATAACTGATATGTTGAAAAAGGATAATGAAGTAAGATGGCCCCAGAAGTCCAAAGATGCATTCACCAGGATAAAACAGGCATTTGTTGAAGCTCCCATGCTAGCTGGGCCAGATTACGCAAAGCCATTTATGATATTTTCATTTGCTTCACCCCATACAATAGCTGGAGTTTTGTTGCAGAAAAATGAAGATGGATATGAGCAGCCTATAGCTTTCTTCAGTCAAGTGCTGCATGATGCTGAATTAAAATATAATATATTGGAGAAGCAGGCATATGCCCTGGTAAAGTCCCTTAAAGCTTTTAGAACCTATGTTTTGCAATCTCACATTACTGCATATGTTCCCACAGCAGCTGTCAAAGACATTCTTGTTCAGGGGGATAGTGAAGGTAAAAGAGGAAGATGGATTGCAAAAATACAGGAGTATGATTTGGACATAAGGCCTACTAAGCTGATTAAAGGATAGGGACTTGCTAAAATGTTATCTGAATCAAATCATCAAGCTTTGGGCATTAATTTATCCATGATAGCAAATGAAGAATCTGAGAAAGGAGAAGAGCAGCAAGGACTAGAGATGGCCACTCAAAAGATACATATGAAATATCTAGCTAGTCCTTGGTATAAAGAAATAGTTGAATATCTTTTAACACTTAGTTGTCCTCCGAGTTGTGATAAGATAAAATACAGAGCTGTAAGTTTGAAATCTCAGAAATATATAATTGCTAATGGATAGCTATATTGGAGAGACCCTTCAGGTATATTACTATTATGCCTCACAGAAAATGAAGTGGAGAATATACTGACAGAATTTCATGAGGGAATATGTGGAGGACATTACAGCTGGAGGGCTACAGCTCATAAAATCCTGAAGGCCGGCTTCTACTAGCCAAAATTATTTACATATGCTTTCGCCTGGGTTAGGGCATGTGACAAGTGTCAAAGATTTGCAGAAAGACAGAAGTTAGCTGCTCTGCCCCTAATTCCAGTACATGTAAATGCACCATTTCAAAAATGGGGATTAGATTTCATAGGAGAAATACATCCCCCATCAAGTGGCCAACACAAATGGATACTAACAGCCACAGATTATTTTACAAAATGGGTGGAAGCCATACCTACAAGGAATGCTACAGATGCTGTGATAATTAAGTTTATGGAGGAAAATATCATATCCAGGTTTGGCTGTCCTGCTAGAATTGTAACTGATAATGCACAGGCTTTTAAGTCTGCCAGGTTCGTAAATTTCTACCGGCAGTATAACATATATTGAGTCATTCAATAGCCTACTATCCGTAGGGAAATGGCCTGGCAGAATCTTCTAATAAAACATTGGTGAGGGCCTTGAAGAAACCGATAAATGAAAATCATAAGAATTGGGATTCTCAATTAAAATTTGCTCTATGGGCGAATAGGATAACTAGCAAGAGAGCAACAGGGAAGTCCCCTTATGAATTAGTATATGGAAGAGCAGCTGTGTTTCCTGTGCAGCTGGCTATGCCAGTGGCACGTTTCATGCAAGAAAATCAAGAAGAATCAGATGATATGGTCAGAAGGATAAATCAACTGGTAGAATTAGAGGAAACACGCGACCAGGTGAATCAAAGATTAGCTGAGTATCAGGAAAAAATGAAAGATATCTTTGATCAGCATGCTAAATATAGAAAGTTTCAGATTGGGGACCTAGTTCTCAGATGGGATGTCAGAAAAGCTGAAAAAGGAAAACACGGGAAATTTGACCCCCTTTGGTTTGGTCCATTCAAAATTGTGCAACAGGGAGGCAACAACACATTTATATTGGAAAATTTACAGGGTGACTAGTTAGATGCCCCCGTGAATGGATGATTCCTTAAATCATACTTCCAATACTGATTCAAGCAGACCAGGCTTGATGTATTATAATTTATATGATGTATATAAGTGTGATTTAAATTTTGAATGTAAATAGTATAAATAAGCTGATAAGTTTTGAAGAAAAACAAAGGGATCGTAGAATAAAATTCACACACAAGAGGGTCTGAGGTCTGCGCGTTCTCGACATGTCCGAGGACAAACATGCCGTCCCCAGGTGGAGCCAATGTTGTACAAGTCAACCCCTCCATTCAAATTTTGGCCAAAGTCTCCTCTTTCCCCTTTATCGTTGCCCTTTCCCAAGCTGGAAATACATTGAAAAAGGCTAAAAATCCACTCTTTAAAGTCATATAAGGCCTAGCTCCATGCCTCCCTTCATCCATACAGCCAAGCGCTGCCCCTTAGAGCATTTACCGCAAATCGCATGATCGCGCCATCGCACTTTCCCCCATCGCATATCCGCCCCATCGCAAAAGCGCAGTTTCCTGTTCATGCCATTCTCCATCATCGCACTTTTTGTTTTTGCGATCTGCGCTCGACCGGTCACGCCCATCGTAGAGCGCAAAGCACAGTTTCTTGTTACTCCATCGTTTCCCCATCGCACTTTATCCACTTGCGAGTTTGCGATGTGCGCTCTCGGTCCCACTTCCAAAGCCTTTGCTCCATTGTCTTGTCATGTTTTCCTTCGTAACTTCCCCGAAAGTTAATCTTTGAGTTTTCGTGCCGTTAGCATTTTTCCGCCATTTTCCGTCATCTGCCCATGTGTCATTCTCTTTTCCCTCCATTATTCACATACTTCATTTATGTGTTGCGCTTCAGTGTTTTTGTTTCATGTCTTTGCCTTGTGCACTTATTGTCGCCCTGCTGTATTACCCCATTTCCACTTCCCATTCCTCTGCTATTCCTCTGTGTTTTTCGCCACCCCGCGTCATCTCATCATCCTCTCAAATCAGTGCCAATGCTTCCATTAACCTCACTATGTCCACTATCTCTGTGATTAGTTTTATTCAACAGGCTTTTGTTTTTGCAGGACCTTGTTGTGGGAACGAAATTGGCGGAAAGGATCCAGGAGTCACTATGATGTGACCCCCATTAAAGAAAGATATTACAATCTATAGAACCCTCCAGAGAAAATCAAAAAGGAAAATTTGGGCGGATGAAAACATTAATGCAGCAGCAGATTATTAATGAAGGAGCAATGAATTCAGTGTCCAGCATGAAAAGTTTCAAATTTAAATTCAAAATTAGAAGGCCAAAAGTACCATGTACAGAAACAGGCGCCTCAAGGTTTTATTGCCGCAGATCTTCCTCCTCCAACAAAGAGCAGAATATTTGCATATTTTATTATTTATGTCTTGTTTATAAGGAGATTTTCATTCTCAGCACTCATTTCCGGAAATAAGTTGTAAAGTACAGTCATTCATAGTGTGGGAGTCATTCATAGTGTGGGCGCGAATTTTTTTCGCCATCTGATTCAGAATAAATCATTAAATGTTTTCCATCCACCTCCTCCTCTAGAATTCTCTACCTCCTCTATAAAAGCTAGGAAGAAAGACATTGTAAGGGTTCCAGATTTCTATCAGCAAACTGTGCAGTGAAAAGGCTTTGTATACACTCTGTAATACTTCTGTATGAAGGCTCAGAGCCCGTAGGGTCTCAGTGAGGAGGAGTTATAACTGTAATGAGGATTCTGGTCTCTAGTATCTCACAGTATGTAATTTTCTCTTATGTGTTAATACAATATCTCATTTCATACTTATTATCTTCTTGTATCATGTTTTAGATTGCGAGTGGCTCACTGATCTTGAGTAAGGATTCATCCTTGTTGATGCCCATGTTGGGATTAGTCAAGTGCTTTAAATAGGCCTAGTCATGATATACTGTTCCATGTTCACTTCATCCATATTTTCTGCTATATTAGTTACTTGAGGAGGGTGCTTTTAAAACGCCATTGTCATATAAGGATTCATAAATTAATATGCCCTTATGTGGTTCTGTTGTGTATCTGGGTATCAGTCTCATGTTAACTAATATCTTCTTTATGTTTCCTCATTGCACTCACTTCCTGATATTTGATTTCTGTGATATATTATTTGAACTGGCCCTCTTTACAGTAAGCTGTCTCTTAACTGTCTGATGCCTTTGTATTGGAGTTTTGCATGATGTTCCTACACTATTCTTATCTTTGTATCAGCTTCTGAGAGAGATTGGTCCCATTTAAACTAATTTCCTTGTTTAACAAGAGATAGTAAGAGAGCTTTTGGATTGACAACCCAAGTTATATGATGAGCTCCTCACTATATTAAGATTTCCTAGGCACTGGTCTATGGCAACTCTAGACTGTCTCTAGGGGTGACAAAAGCGCCACACAACGGAAGTGGTGGTGTCAATAATTGATAAGTGACATTAAGTTACCTTGTCTACATATTTTATCAAGGTTTTTTCATACACTACTACATAAGTTATTTCTTAGTAATTCTCTCTACTTTGGTGTACATATAGGAGGGATTGCAGAGTGTCAGTGGTGTTCGTTGTACAACTGGCCTTTACATCTATCAGTAGGATTTTACTTGATACTGAAGGAAGCTAGGGTGGTGATGTGCCATTACTCGATGTGTTGGTACATGCGACTATTGAGGCAGAGAGTCATGGTTGCCCCAATTCAGGAGTCTATCCCTTTAAGACATCTCCTATACATGCAACTATACACGTGCATTCGAATGTTTTGGTATCCCCACTGGTTATTGAACCCAATGTCGTAATCCACGGAGTTTTTTCCATCATTCATGGAAAAAGAAGGAAGTTAATTAAGCTTGATCTGGATTATCATAAACTCGTTTTTTATTCTGATTTTTTTTAGGACCGGGTGGTAGGATTACAACAATGAGATTTGGTGGGTAAGTGGTTTTATCTGTGAATGGACGACTCTCAGATGGCGTCCTAGGTTAAAGAACATCGGTACCTTATTCTTAAGTACTCTCCTCTTTTCAACATGTTATACAATCAATGGTTATGCTTCCACTTTATTAATGATGGAAATGTTGCGAAGATTCTGGGATCATATTGAGTTCATGGTTGTGGTTTCCTCTCTTTAAATCACTGACATGTGGGATTTGATCAATACTTTGAATTGCCACCAAAGAAATTGGTTTCAAGATAAACTCCCTAGTTTAACGCTCATATTCTGGTCATGTGTGTTAGGGTCATAAGTTTTATTGTCCAATGTTTTCCTTATCCTTTAATTTTTAGCTTTGAGTATTTAAGCATGTGGCTATTTCTACTGTCATAGCCTCTAGATCATTTTCTAACATCTTTGAGTTTCTTACATGAAGGGTTCATTCAAATTATGAAAGAGTGTCAAGTTAATGGGAGTCATGGTTGCACATGTTTTTGTCATGTCAAGTCAAAGGGGGTTTAGTCATTTGTCTATCAAAATTTTCTAAATTAAGCTCATTTGCAGTCATAGTTCTGATGGTTACAATGTATGGTCATTTGAAACATCCTACAATTTTATCCCTCATTGTTATTTACCCTATGCTTATCCATTTCACCTCCTATTTCCCCATTTACCCAGTTACCTTCCATTCATCCCCATTCATATAAATTTACATCCTACACCCTTCCCATATATCATTAACCTATCATCATATTACATTCATTATATTCCCCCCTTTCATTCTAAACCATTCCCTATATTAACACTACCATTTCCCATACTCATATCATATAACCCTCATGCATAATACACCATTCTCATATATATATAACTCCCATACCAAAGGGATATCATACCCCTTATAATTAATCATTACCTATGTTGTGATTCACATGCCAAGTCAAGTGGAGCACTCCAAAACATCAGTTCAAAGAATCATAATGCTACTTAGATTTGCTTTCTGCACAACGCTACACATACTCTATTTTTTACACCCTTTTGAAACGACAATTCCGACCACATAGATGCCAATTATGGAAAAATGAGAGAGGTTGTTCTTAAAAACGGGCCAAAGTAAAAAACTTCTTCCATGTTTCGCACAAGTGTCACAAATCAGGCGTTATGAATGCATATTTAAAGCTCATTTTTCATAGTTTGTAAATTTCCTGTTTTCAGACATGGTTTTGCAGAGCATTTTATGAGAATATGGGGAAGGATTTGGAGAAAATGAGAGAGGTATTTCTTCCTACACTATTATATAAAATAATCTCTTTCAATTTTGAAAAATATATTACAGTTTGGGAGATATACCCAAAACAAAGTGTGCTACGCAGGTGTTGTGCAGGCGTTGTGCAGGTGCCAAAACAAAGTGTGCTACGCAGGTGTTGTGCAGGCGTTGTGCAGGTGTTGTGCAACCCTTGCCTACTGAGTCTCGCTCATGTTTTGGAGCTTCCAAATGTCAGATATTTGAGAGGTTAGCTTGCTTTACACTTGGATTCCATCTTATCCCAACTTTCATCAAACATGTGTTAGCCATAACGTAAATATGACTTTCTGCTACCCAGTCGTTGCACAGAGTTGTTAGTTCACTGGTAGCTTTTCTATGATTTTCTGTTGCTTCAATTTTCTTTATCAGGATGGATGAGATTCGAAGTTAAACATGGTTTAAAATATGTTATTTATTTAGGGTGAAGTTAATTATTTTAGGATTTCCTTTGTTATTTTCGAAAAAGGTGTAAACAACTATCATTTTTCTATTTTTCAGTTATGATGTATCTACTTTTCCAGTTTGTGTTGATCCTCTCCATGGATCGAACATATTTTGTACGCAACCGCCTATTACACTATGATATTTTGACTATATAATGAATATAAGTAAATGAAGAAAGGGTTGTTTGGTTGGTTTGGAAAAAGACTTTGCAAGAGTGTTACTGTGTGATTATGTTATGGTATGAATTTTTATGCATGGAGCTTGTGTATCAGTTGATCCACTAATATTCTGGCGAAGATACTCATGGTATGGGATCTCATATTTTTTTTTCTCCTCTAAAATATTTGTTCTCTCCTATAAACTTTGATGATTTCTCTCTTCCGCTAAAAGTATGTCTATTTTCCTGTGATAAGTACAAGTTGAGGCTATTTGGAATTCAATTTAACATTGCTCCAAATTAGGGGTTACAACTTCATTCAGCTGCAATGATAGTGCTTCTATCTATGTTTAATTTATTCTAAAATGCTTATTTCCTATGAGTGCACTATCTGAATTTATCATGTTGTTTCATTTTAAATGAGTATTTACTCTACCATGTTCCCCTATGCTACAATTTCTGAATGTCTAAGATGTTATATTGATTGAGCCATTGTGAGAATGAGTGGTTGTTTAAGCATAAGCCATGATTTGTGCAGGGTTTTTGAACTATAAAAATTCCCTTCAGATAAATCTTTACCTACCCCCAACAAAATGAATTGTGAAATAGTTACAACATACTTGGTCTCTGTGGGTTTATAATTGTCAAATCTCTAGTTTCTTTATGTGAGGGAGCCCTCTTCGGTTAGGAAATACTAGAACCCCAACCAAAAGTGGTTAGTGGTTACCTAAGAGGGAATCCAAGAGGGCTATTTAACCAACCCTAGTTCAATGTTTTAAGAAACACATCTCTAGTGGAAAGTGGGAAACCTCCTTTTCCCTAAGACTTGTCTTTTGTAGAGCAACAATGAGCAAGTAGTGGGAAGGTTGAAGATCCTATGAGTTGGCATCTTTGATGAACAGAGGAGAAATTAGAGGGCATACTGTTTGGGTCAAAGGTCAATGACCTAAAGGAGATGCATTCACTAATAGAGGCAAATTGTGGTGTTGTAGATGCATGCTTTCAGAGGGAGAAACAAGGCAGGAAGTTCTCAGAATAAAGTAGTGACAGACTTGTAGAGTGTTGTGGGAAAGAACAAGTTTTTAAAGCATGTCCCCCAAAAGAAAGTAGGGAAACCTTCTAGTTTAGAAGGAGCAACTGCAACAATAGAGAACATGGTAATGTTAGAGACAGATCTGGGTGGACGAGTTTCTTCCAGGAACACCTTCCTTGCTAAGAGGGAGCGTAGAAAATATTAGCGAGAAAGGGTTCTTTGCTTTGTGCCTTAATCAATGGAACCACAATGAGTTTCTCCTTGAGCATGAAAAAGTTCCTATGAGTTAGGAGCTAATTCATAAAAAGTGGGACAAGCTCCTAAAATTTAGGGAAAATTCCTAAAAGTTAGGAGTGAAAGAAGCAATTGACTAGTGTTTTTTTCCACAACAAAAATCGTAGCTTCTATTAATATGAAATAAAAGTTACATGTTAATCAACAATAAATTTGTATCATGATAGCAAAAATAAATACATCTGATAGATGTCCGAATAGATACATACTGTGTAAAGCAGCAATATTAACATAACAGTTTGTGTTCAAAAAATGATATAAGTAGCCAAAAGTAAATCAAGAGATGCCTCTGGTGTGATTTTCACCCCATCCTTTGATCAAGATCGAAAGGACGATGAAAATACTGATAAAATGCATGATTATTCTGCTCCTATATCTCCATATGATCTCTCAGTAGGTGCGCCATCTCCTTGGATAGGAGATCAGAAATCACGTTCCTTTCCATTTAAATATGTTGACATGAGATGAAACCAAAATGTGTTTTGAGTTGAAGTAATTCATCCAATATGCTCTGGAGTGTGTGCACATGACAGGATGTGTGTAGGTTGAACCAATCAATGATAATTTTGGAATTGCCAAAGATCTGAAGATTATAGCAGTTTTTAGTAATGGCAAATTGTAGAAGAACAAGTAGGCAGGAAAGTTCATCAAAATTATTAGTGCCACACCCAAGACCGATCTTGACTTTGAAGAAATGAAGAGGAGTTAAATGTAGAAGGAATCCACTGCCACAACCATCTAGTTGTGTAGAGCCATCAAAATATGCCAAGGGTAGAGAGTGATCAATATGTTCAGGGGTGATAGTCTGAGGAGGGGGAGGTGGGGGGTCATCCGGAATCATATGATAGATGGAGATAATATGGGCAGTAGATGAGGTCCAATTGAGCGGGGAGTTGTGGAAGATGACCCGATTACGGGCAGTCTAGATGCCCCAACAAACTAATAGGGGGAGATTACAGAGCTTGTGGGGAATAGAAGATAGCCACCAAGTCTCCCATGCTGTGGATATAGTCGGTCCCTCCCAATGGAGATGGAGTTTGAGGGAGGTGATGATGAGATGCCAAATTTCATGAATGGATGGAAAATTGAGGAATAGGTGCACGGTGTCTTCAGTAGCAACAATGCAGAGGATACATCTATTGGGTCCAATTTGTGAGCGCAATTAGAGATTATCCCTCATAGGAATTTTATTCGACAATATGCACCACATGAGAAGCCTAGCTTTAACATGACCTTTTAATTTATAGAGAGTATGCTACCAAGGGAGAAGAGTTGGAGGCCGATGAGGGTTGTAGATGTGTAGGTACCCTTATTTTGGAGTGTATTTGCCGTGTTTAGAGATGGCCTAGATGAGTTCATCCTCACGGTCTGTGATTCTAACATGAGATTATTTTAAAGCATCTAGATATGTAGTCCAAGCTGCCTTCCATTGAGGATGAATGTGTAAATCCAAATGACTCAACCAGCATTGGGTGAATATGGTAGATTGGTCCCTGTCAGCAATTTGATTCATTGTGTGAATACTAGCTCAGTTGAGAGTGTTGATGAGAACAGCTGAGAGGATGTGAGAATTTCCGCATCCCGACCAAGGATCCCATCCAATGCATGCCATCGCATCTGAACCAATCTTCTAGGCCAGGCCGTTACTAATGTGATTGATGGAACACATAATAGCTCTCCAGATCATTGAGCAATTGGATTTGTGTGTAGGGAGTTGTCAGAGCCATTCAATAGTGTTGTAGGGGTGGATGTATTTGAGAGTGACAACCTTGGTCCAAAGGTTGTTGCTAGTGAGAATCTGCCACCCAATCTTAGCTGCAAGTGCCTGAGAAAAAGTCAGAAGATCTTTGATGCCCCATCCTCCCCAGCTCTTAGGTAAGGCAATACGCATCCATTTGGAATATGCAAATGTGTGACCTTCTTTAGCCTCGATCCAGAGAAATTTGAGGCATATATTTTGGATCCTGTATGGAATACCTTATCCAAGCCAGGGACATCTAATAGACCAGAATGGCCTCCAAAACGGACTTGATAAGTACCCACCTGCTCGCCCTGGAGAGCCAGCGGTGGCACCAATTGTTCAGTATCTTTTCAATCTTGGTAATTAACCAGCACCAATCAACAGTTTTATGTTAACAGGTTTAAGATAGAAACCCAAGTATTTCAGGCTGTCTTCAAATATGGTGAGAATAAAAGGGAATCTCTGCTACGCAAAGTGGACCTCGTGTGGGGAGCAACCATGACAAGTCATAGTGGATTTGTTGTTGTTGCATTGCATTCCTGTAGCAGTACAGAAGAGTAATAGGATTGATGTTACCACTGTGGAGTCACCTAAAGATCCATTGAGAAAAATAATTATGTCATCAACAAAAAGTAGGTGTGTGAGGATACAATCCTCCGCAATTCGAATGCCTTTCAGTCTGCCTCTATCCCTTTCATCAACAATACATCTACTGAGGCCTTCCATTATCAGTAGGAAAAGAAGGGGGGATAGTGGACATCCTTGACAGAGACCCCGTTCCACATGAAGGAAGTCTGTAGCAGCACCATTCATGAGGATACTATATGAAACCGAGGTGATGCAACACATGATCTAATTGATAACCTGAATGGGGAATCCAAGATGAGTAAGGAGCATGTGGATGTAAAGCCAACTGGCTTGATCAAATTCTTTCGCAAGATAAATCTTGAGGATCGATCCTTTGATCTTCTTGGTGTGCATGGAGTGTAGGCCTTCCTGAGCAATGCCGATGGCCTTGTGAATCTGTATGTTCTCAAGAAATGTGAATTGTTCAAGAGAGATAAAATTAGATAAAATAGGTTTGAGATGATTAGCAAGTATTTTTTCCATAATCTTGTAGATGCAATTACAAAAATATATGGGGTGGAAATCCTTAAAATATGAGGGGTGATCTGATTTGGGGATGAGGGCGATGAAAGTGGAGTTGAAAGTCTTATAGATGCGACCAAATTGCTAGATCTCTTCCACAACCGCCAGTAGTTCCTGTCCCAGCAAGTCAAAATAAGCCAGATAAAACTCCACATACCATCCATCAGGGCCAGGCTGAGCTGGGCTTTCGCAACTTCTAAAATGAATCCACCCCCGATAGGATTCTCAAGTCTTTGAATATCCTGTTCAATAAGTGAAAGATTGTGGTCCTCCATTCTTTTTTTTTTTGGGCCCAAGTAACAATCTGTTTTTTGATGGAGAGGAGTCCATGCGCAAATAGTGATGAGGGCGAGTGATTTCCCAGAGGGGGAGAAAGCCTCCACAATGTTTTGACCATATTTATGAAATCGATGTCCTGTAGCCAGACCAAGCATAATTTAAATGGTGAGTCCGGCTTATTGAAAGCACCAGTGATTTCAAGGTAGATCAGTGAGTGATCAAAGATGCGTCCCAAACCAATCCACTATTTGTATGAGCCAAGATTAAGAAGGATATCCTCCTTAATGAGGAAACGATCAAGCCTAAACTCAGTGGAGGAGGGCGTAATGGAGGAGGGGTGACGGCTAAACTCAAGTGGGGGGATGTAGAAGCAGCCAGAGGGCCAACAAGGGGATGGGATTGTGGAGATGGGTAGATTGCAGGTGGGGGGAGGGGGTAAGGGGGTGGTCGATAGGGGGGAGGGGGGCAGTGGGGAGTGTGGACGACGTCGAGAAAGGAGGCGGGGGGAATAGAGAGGATGTCCAGGGGCAAGTGAAAGAGGGAGCAACGACTGAGAGAGGGAGCGTCTGAGAGAGAAAGGCAAGCATAGAAGGGGAAGGAAGGCAGAGGTCCGGGGAGGAGATGAGATCGAGGTTGGTCGTAGACAAGACAACAAGGGAGTTAGGAGTGATTTCAGGGACCAGGAAGGAGTCGAGGCCAAGGAAAGAGTGAAAGGGGGTAGATGCAAAGGGTGAGGATATGGGGTTAGCAGATAATGAAAAAGGAGAATATGCCGGGTGTGTGCCATGCATACCAGAAGAGAAGCACCGGGATAATGCCCAGATGTCCATAGAGGCATATGGGTCCTCCGAGTAGTTAACTAACTCTTTGTCCTGGGCCCCTTCCATTGATAACCCCAATGAAAACCATTGAAAAATGACAGATAATCAACCGTTAGTCAGTGCACAAACTTCGCGGAGGGGGCAGATGACAGTGAAAACAGAGAAAGTGTAAAGAAAACGAAAATGGGGTGCAACTATCGGAGAGCGCGCAGAAGCAGTCATGTAAAACATAAAACCCCTAAGACTTCTATGAGTGACGATAATGAATATGCGCCACGGGGAGAGCTCCAAACAAATGGAGTAGAGATTAGAGATGCACTCAATGGTCACAGGGGCGGGGCTGCTACCCTGCCATGAACACCAAGCAGCCCGAACCCCAGTGCCACCATCGTTGCCACCTGTTCATCTCCGCCTCCTACATCCTTTTTTTTCGATAATCATATCTTCTTACATAAGTCTACTTAACCATTTCAATTGACTAGTGTTAATTAGTGGAAGACCAAGTTTATTGTATTCTAGTGCAAGTTATTTTGGCTAAAGGACAAGTTGATTGAGTCAGGCTCCTGAATTATAGGAGGGAAGAGTTAACACAATCAATGAGATTTTGTTAACTAGTCAATCAACAGTTCTACTTTCCTAAAATAGAACTTGCTAGTAATAGCCTAATCGAGGTTCTTATAAGGAGGAATGAAAGCAGAATTTGATCATTGTCTTGTGAGCATGAGTTGGTAATACAAGATAATAGAGCTCATAGATTTATGGGAAGGTTGTACATGGTTGTGAGTGGAGTTTGAGAGAGGAGAGTGTGCAAGAGAAGCTTGTGAAAAAATTGGTAGAGGGAAAAAAATATTAACAATCTTGAAAGGGTTTCATGTTTAGAACAAGTATGGAAAACAAGTGCGTTTTCTAACTGAAATAATTATTTTGTAAGAGATCTATTGCTCAGTTTTTTTTCTTCAATAAAATTCTCAAGCGAGCAGAGGGTTTTCCTAGTTGAGTTCCCTAAAAAAATGTGTTTTGAATTGTGTGATTGTTGTTATTTCTGTCTACTCTGCTCCAAATTTGAAATACATAAATTCTGAGTTTTAGTGAAAAGAAACTAGCTTTCAATTTTCAAATTGTTCACTATAGTAGTTGCAAAATTTCAAGGAAATTCTACATTTGACATCATCTTTTCATTTTTCTAGCTCAAGTGGATGCTCCACGCAAAAAATACTTCATTTTACTCGATATAAATCCAGGAGATGGTTATCTAGTTCTTCTGCTCTTAGATCATAATATTCTTCATGACAATGTTAAGGGGAAATCATATTATCTTATACCCTAGAGGAATGTGGTATATCTACCTCTTCTTGCTTTGTGTCTCTTAACAACACATGTGAAGACCATATAAACTATTATTAACTTTTAATATGGTATTTTGAGCTCTAATTGAAGTTCTCCAAAATATTATGGGGTACCTACAACTACTTGAGTTTATTGATATCATTATTCACAGATTTGAGAATATTTATCACCCATCTTAAGGGTTAATGGATGTTTCCCTTATGTGAAGACCTCATGTCCCCTTTTCCTCCTTATGTCAACATACTTGATTGCATTATGGAGGTCTTATATATTTTTTATTGATGCCCTTAGGCATCTAGAAGGATCAAATGTCTTGAAGTGCCAACCTTTTTTGAGTGAAAATAGATTTTACAATAATATATAGTAAATACAGAATTAAAATAAATTTAAAATGATTAATTAATAATAATAATATTTTTATTATCCTCACAACACTTTAAATACAAAATTAAAATAGATCTAAAATCATTAATTAATAATAATAAGTACGTTTATTACCCTCACATTCATTTTTGTTGTTGTTTAATTAGCTATTATTCATATTTAAGTTTTTTTGTTGTTTAATTAGCTATTATTCATATTTAAGTTAAAAATTGTACCTAGTTTAATTTTTAATGTTATTTATTTTAATAAAAGTCTTTTTAACAAATTGTATTTTAGCCATACAACTAATATTTTATAATTTTTAATATTATTTATTTTAATAAAAGTTTCCCTCCATCATTTTGCTTTGCGCGGCTAAGAATATTTTCCTTTCCTCATCTTGCATTTCATCAGTTTCTTCCCTTTCTTGCCACTGAAAATCTATTCCAGCTGTTACTGTTGTTACTTGCATTAGTTTCAGCCCTTTCCTGAAACGTTTTCCTCTGTCATTTTGCTTTGCGTTGCTGAGCAATTTTTCTCTTCCTCAACTTGCATTGCATCAGTTCCATCCCTTTCCTGCCACTGAAAATATATTCCTGCTGTTACTTGCATCAATTTCATCCCTTTCCTTCAACTGAAGATCTATTCCTGCTGTTACTTGCATCATTTTCATCCCTTTCCCACCAATGAAGATTTATTCCTGCTGTTACTGGAGTATCAGATTGCTCTATACGATTTCTAACCCTATTAACTTTCGAGAGAAAAAACATATTCCTTTGTTCACCCGGATTCCTGCTCGTAGGTGATTGTTCGCAGACCTCATTTGCCTTCAATACAACAAAATCTTCTTCGGGTTTTCTTCACCGGTAAGATTCTTAGCTGGGATTTTGTTATTTTGTATAGGCATAGGCTATAAAAATGTTGTTTCTTGGCTTACAATGTTTAAAATCTTCATTTAGTACTTTCCAGGGTGAAGGCTATGGCTAATATTTAGGCTATAAATTGCAGTTATGAGTAACTTATGTTCAACTTCCGTAGGGCCAAACTGTAGTTTATATCATTGTGCATTCATTTGGTAAACAAAAAATATCATTTCGCATTCATTTGCTAAACAAAAACGACCATTTCGCATTCATTTGGTTAACATTAGGTCTCAATTTTCTTTCGAAACTTCTCTATTACGTCAGGGGAAAGCTTTTGATCTGATCCAGATTACTTAAAATAACCATATATATGGAGGACCACTATGACTCCAAATAATCATACGCACCTCTGTCATCTAGGTCTTCTATGTAAAACGACTGTGATTATCTTTTCTATATGTACTAATTCTCACATGTGGCCAAGTTCGGGCCTGACGTACCATTTCTAGGTCTTCTATGTAAAACGATTGTGATTATCTTTTCTATATGTACTAATTCTCACATGTGGCCGAGTTCGGGGCCAACGTACCATTTCTATATTAGGTTAGGTACACACTAGCTTTCAACCATGAATCCATGTCACAGACGTTGTCGACTGCTTCTTGTTTCAATTCAATGAATTGCATTAAGCTTCATCTGGATGCTAATAGCACTATGTTGATGCTTGCTAATGCATTTTCCTTTAGAACAGGGCAAGGTTCTATTTCATTTTAGAAGCAAGTGGCCTTGTTTGGATGCGGTAGGTTTGTATCTTTATCTTTGTTTGAAAGACATTGCAGTAGAAGAAATTTTGCCAGATTTTCCCTAAGGGTTGTTGTTGTGAAGGAGAAATAAGTGAAAACAACATCCCCTACCATGGACGAAGGAGGTAAAGGGAAGAAGGTAATGGTTGTAGGAGGGGATGGTTACTGTGTATGGGCGACAAATTTTCATCTCTCAAACAACGGATACGAAGTTGCCATTGTTGATAGAATTCTCTACGGGTTGTTTAACCATTAGCTTGGGATCGACTCTCTGACTCCCATTATCTCAATTTAGAAGAGAATAAAGAGATCGAAGCAAGTATCTGGCAAACAGCTTGACCTCTTTGTGGGAGATGTTTGTGAATTTGATTTGCCTGTAGAGGCTTTCAAGTCCTTTGAACTTGAGGCAGTCGTACACTTTGAAGAACAAAGGTTTGCTCCTTATTCTATGATAGACAGAGGAAGTACGATCTATGCTTAGCATAACAATGTGATTGGAACCATGAATGTGCTTTTTTCTTTCAAATAATTCAGCCTAGAATGCCATTTGGTTAAACTGGGTACCATGGAAGAATATGGAACTCCTAACATTGATATTGAGGAAGGGTACATTACCATTACCATTACTCATAATGGTAGGAAAGACATGCTGCCATACCCAAAGAAATTGAGTTCCTTTTATCATATTAGCTAAGTGCATGATTCTCACAACATAGATTTTACTTGCAAGACTTGGGGACTAAGGGCTACAAACCTCAAACAAAGGGGGGTTTATGGAGTCATAACTCGAGAAACTGCAGTATACGAAGAAATAATTAATATGCGGGACTATGATGGTGTATTTGGGATTGCATTGAATCTTTTCTGTGTGCAAGCAGCTATTGGACATCCTCTCACAGTTTATAGCAAGGGTGTTCAGGTACCTTCGTGTCACTTAAAAATCCACTGGTCAATTTTTCGTAGATAGTCGGGTTAGAACTCATGGAAATTATTTCAAAAGCCAGATTCAAAAATAAGCAACGATAGAGGAGTGTGGGTTTATTTTTCCAAAACAATTTAGAACCCTTTGAGAAAATTTAAAAAGTTTAACGCACTAGTAAAGAAAATATTAGGAAAGTATAATTTATGTCTCAAGTTAGATAATAGAAGAGAATATTTCCTTAAGAATTTTGATAAACTTTTCATATAGGAAGGAAGTAATCACCAAGAGACTATTCCACATGCTCCATGGCAAAGTGGTGTGGATGATATATATGACTCACACAATCGTGGAATGTGTGAGAAACACGCTCAACACATATATGTTGGATAATGGATTATGGGCAGAGAGTCAAGACTAATAACCATTGATACAATTTCTTATATTATTAATAGGTCAACCACAAATATTCTATATGGATTCATTCTAGAGAAAAAATTTTGGGGTAGTAAGCTAGTTGATTACTCTCATTTACATACATTTGGTTGTGATGCATTTTCCATATGACTAAACAAAAAGGTACAAATTTGACCCAAAATCAAGGAAATGTGTTTTCGGAAATATAATAAAAGACTATAAATAGTGAGATCCTACTCACCATAAAGTAATTGTTAGTTGGGGTTATATTTTTAAGGACATACAACAAAAACTTGAGATTGTACCTATTGAACTAGAAATGAACTAAGATGAAATTAAAATAAGCATGTTAATGCATCTACTTAGCATATGGAGTGGCAAGTTCAGTGGCCACAACTTAATGATCAACATGTCCCAATAGGCATCTAGTGTGGTATCCTTCTTTTTATTCTAGTTCTCCTTCGCTTTGGTAATTGATGATGGTTAACTGAGATAATTTCAGGATGTAGATAAATGGATGAAATTCATCAACAAGGAAGTGAAAGTTGTTCACAAGAATGAAAGTGGGAACTTGTGAATCTTCTACCTAAAAGAAGGTCATTGGTAACAAGTGGAAGTACAGAGTAAATGAGAATATTAATGGAATTGTAAAACTATAAGGCATGCTCGGTGGAAAAAGATTATTTGCAAAGGTTAGCAATAGACTTTAGTGAAATTTACTTAGTGGAAAAAGGTTCTGTGTAGAAGTTAGGAATAAACTTTAATGAATTTTCCTCTCCAATTGTGATGTTGATTATTGTAGATTTTTTACATGCACTGACAACAATAGAGGATTTAGAGCTAAAGCATATTGCTGTAAGCATTACTTTCTTGCAAAGCTATCTCAAGCATGATGTCTATGTGGAAGGTTCTCTATGAATTGAGATGGATGTCAAGGATGTGTTAATAAAATTTGATACCTTCATGAAAAGTGAATATTTTAGTAGGAGTGAAGTGGACCATTGTGGATACTATAATAGGTTTAATAATGGAAGTTCTATTATGATTTTATCGAGTGTTGATCATATATTGGTTGTAATCCTCAACATCGAGAAAATAATTGATCTTAAGGCTTAGTTGGGGTGGGAAATTTGAAATGAATGACTTAGGAGCAAGAAACCAAATTCTATGGCTAATGATACATAGGAATAAAACATGTAGAAATATATGGTTATGGAAAAAGTAATATACTAAAAGGATTCTACAATGCTTCAATATGAAAATGCAAAACTAGTCAATACCACACTTCCTGTACACTTCAAATTGGCTTCCAAATAGTGCCTTAAGATAGAAGAAAAGAATAAAAACATGTATACTTACCTATTTACTAATTAATAGGGAGCCTCATCTTCACCATGGTGAACATTAGACTAAATATTTCCCACTTATCGAGAGTTCTAAGTAGGTTCATGGCTAATCCTTTTAAGGAACATTAGACTATAGTGTAGAAGGTACTGAAATACTTGGGAACCTTAGATGATATTATTTAACATAAATTTACATATTTGTAAATTAAAGGTATTTTTTAATCTAATTTTTGTGGAGACAGAGATAGACTAAAGTCTAATACAAGATATAATTTCACTCATGTTGGTGGAGTTATAAGTTGGATATCTAAGTTGCAGCAATTGGTGGCTTTATCAACCAATAAAGTAGAACATGTGGCATCAATTAGGGTTAACAAAGAGGCAATTTAGATAGTGTGACTATGGAGCTACTTCAAGATAATGCAAGAAAAAATCACATTGCTTTGTAATAGTCAAAGAGCCATATCCTGAAATGTTGTCATTGATGGCAAAGGGGATGGCAAAGGAGGAGTACCTGAACCAGCAATGAGGCAAAGTAGCAGACATGAAGCAGAGGCAGTTGTGTAAGTAAATTAAGTTGTGTATGTAGAAGGATTGGTTTCAGTATTATATGGATTTTGTTGATACAAGAATTCTATGTGAAAGAGCTTTGATTTCAATAAGAACTTGTATGAGAACCAATGATGTTTAAACTCTATAATAGGGGTTTGTGAGATGTACATTATCTAAATTATTTTGTATGAAGGAACATTCGAGTTCTGTGAAAAAATGAAACTCTGTGTTATTGAGGGTTATGGGCATGCAACTGACTGGGTCATGCATGTACTGACTGCTGGAATTGTTTATGAAAGTATGAATAAAATGTTCAGGTTTTGTGGATAATGTAAACTCTGTACAAAGGGATTTAAATTGTGAATCCTGTATATGGTGGAGGAATTGAGGATTGCATGATGAACTATCCATCGATTGCATGATGAACTATCGCATATGGAAGAACCTTCCTTAAGTGTGGTAGTCAAAACAGAATTGTAAAACAAAGGAACTGCCTTCTGTGAGACGGAACCTGAGTTTAATTACAATGGAGATAGCCGTGAAGAAATGGTAATTGTTCACATTTCAATGGAACCAAGCGAAGAAAGGATAAGCAATAACGAAAGCGGAGTTTAATTATAATAATACATTGAAGAGTGGGCGGAACCCTGAGTTAAAGAGCAACGCGGAACCGTGCAGGAGTGAACAAAGAAAGGCGAGTCAGTTTTCATCGCACGCTCTTATGGGGTAAGCAGATCCAAGAACCTGGAGCCATTCCATCGACTTCGACACGTGTCTTCCAAACATTTTTGAAACCGCTTCATCGCGCGTTATCGTCGTACGTGGATGCCCAGCGATATCCGCTGGATCATCAAGACTGGATCATCAAAGCCGATGCGACGTGTTGTCCGTCGTTGGATGTGAAGGCCTATCAGCGTTGGGGCCCATGCATACGAATGCGTTGATCATTGTTAAGATTTGACGATTTATTAACCATTGGGGTCATAGTTATAAGGTTCAAAGATTTAGTTATGAGGTGTGAAGGAAGCCCCCGATGAAATAATAATTGTTGGGTTTATTTAAATATCAAAATTAATGGGTCACATAAGGGTCATTAAACTGCTCATTTGTTGGTACTAAGACCGTCAACACATTCATTAATCTACCCTATGAATTCGATAAATGAACCCAAGGAAGGATCGGTAAGGCTCCCTATTGAATGAATAGAATGAACCAAGATATTGAACTGTTCAATTATCAGGATTACAAGGAAGAACTTTGAATGTATTTTACCCAGGGATTGAAATTTATTATTAAGGTCGAAGGTTGACTCGAATTATTACAAGTGTATTGACAAAGATTCAGCATGTAAAGGTTGCCACTACAGAAATTAAAAGTATTGAAATTTCCTAGCAGGTATATTAAAAGACAGTTATATGTGCAACAGTTATACAACTGCAATGAAGAAGAGAGCCTGCAAGAACGAAAGAGAGAGAGACAGTGGTAGAAAAATTGTACAAGAAAAATACGAATTGAAATTGTAATGTGAGTTTCAACCATTAATTTTAAGCTCATATAGGAACAGAGAATGTAAGCAGGTAGCCCGAGAACAGAGATTGGTAATAAATAGACATTGCCCAAGAATCATATGTATGTGAGAATAAAACCTGAAAAACAGTTATATATGTAGCTGGTGCACACAATTACAGTGAACAGTTGAATGGACATAGAGGTGAACCAAAGTATACAGAACAGTCACTCAACAGCAGCAGAAAAGACAAATCTAGTAAAGCCAAAATCCAGAAAAGGAGCTGAGTGAAATTGAAGTGTGTAACTGAAAATGTGAATGTAAATGTTGTAATTAATTTTATATTGTTTTTGATGCAAAGGCAAGTATCCTAAGGAAAATAAAAATCCCACTGTAGCATGGAAATTTGTACATATTGTTATAATTTTAAAATGAGTTGGATAAAGGAATGAGAAGACAGAAGCCAAAGATTCATGGCTTTTCACTCCAAATTCCTTGTGAAATACAAACATTCATGTGAGGATCTCTATATATAATATCAACTTGATATGCATATAGGGAGAGAGAGTAAGGATAGAGAATGAAAAGCATAGAAGATTGAGGCAGATAAGATAAGGAAGAGAGGAGCAGAAAGAGATGCTACAGAACAAAGCTGATATCTGAGGTAAATCAGCAAATATTTCTTTTGATAAATTGAGGAAGTTGGAGCTTCCCTATCAGGTTGTAGCTTGATAGCTGTCAGTTGTAGCTGACTGAGGTTGGAGCCTCTTGTAGGTTGGTGCCTGCAGAAAATTGAAGGGAGTTGGAGCTTCCTTGCAAGTTGTAGCTTGCAGAATTGAGGTTGGAGCCTCTTGTAGGTTGGTGCCTGCATAAAACAGTGGTGAGAGGGAGTTGGAGCTTGCCTTTGCATCACAACAATAATAATATGTGGTTTTCTCCCTTTATGTGTTTCCACTTAAATCTGTTGTCTCTATTTGTGTTACCTGTGTGCTGAGATGATTTACCAAATCTGCTTAATGTTTGCTGCTCTCATAATAAGTTTGAAGTCACATTAATTTAATACTTGCTACAACATATTAAGACTATTCATATACTAAGATTGATTATAAAAGTAAGCTATAAATTAGTTGATGAAAAATTTAAAAAGCTCATGTATGTGTTAAAGTGATTCACCCCCCCCCCCCTCTCAGTTTAACTAAGAATCTGGGACACTTGTGAGAATCCAACATTTGGTAATCATACTAACCATGTTGATATTAAATACCATTTTATAAGAAAATTATTATAAATATACTTGAATTTATTATGGTACTATTTTATGTCAATACCTATTTTTACATTTTGTTATAACACTACTATAGAAAAGGGGTATGCATCATCTTCACATCATTTCTTTTTATAGTATGGTGGATATCTAGCTTCATCCTATGGGTATATGAAATGATTCCACGTGTTGTTTTGTTCATTAGTGACAACTCCCATTTATTTCATAGCATATTTGATGATTGCATATTGGTTGTGACTCTTCCACTAATATCAACACTTTTTTTCATTGCTATCAAAGGCTCTAAAAAGGTAGAAATGATAGAAAATTCTGATCCACTTTCTGAAAATTAGTTTACTGATAAAATATTGTCCCCCAAAAAACATAACTCTGGTACCCTCACAAGTTATGGTAGTTCAATATTTATAAGCATCTTGAATTTTTCATGGTTGAATTATCTGCTGGCCACTGGGTAGAAGTATGCCATTAATGTTTAGGACATGCCTATGCTTATACCTCAAGATAGAGCTAAAAGTGTTGCTGTTCTACTCCAATCAAAGTTGCAATCAAGTTGATGTTGTTTTATATCTGCTATATATGGTCCTTCTAGAAGAAATTTTACTTCACTGTTATTTTATATTTTTTAAAATCGTCTGTGATGTATGTGGGGCCCCTTCGAACATATAGCTTCATAGATGTAGCCACAAACAAAGAGGCTTTGTGGTACAATGGAATGTCACTTAACCCTCGTTATGTTTTGGCTTGTAAAGGGTACTTAACCCAGTTCTGACCATGCAAACATCAGAGCCAAGGAGACAGAGAGTTCTGGTTACTGGATGCATTCTTTATGCTGATGTCAGTTACTTTTATCTAATTTATGAATATCTTAAATTGTTCATCTAAAATGTAATGAGAAATAAAAAGGGGGTATATAGAAACTTGTATCCATATTAACTAAAGTCTAAATCTATATTAATGCTGGTGTTATTGTGTATTGGAATTTTTCGTTAGTTGGGCCTATAATTATGAATTGAATATTTAATATGTGTTGCAGACTTAGGTGAGCTTGATATAACATGTAGTAATATGTGAATTGGGTCTTGCACTCCCTTTCCACTGTTCAAAATTCTCCCTTCAAGCAAATGCTGCCTTGGCACCAATAGTAAAAAGGCCTACCTTACCTTGCTCCATTTGTTTAAAATTATACCTCAACAAAGTATGTGTATCAGGATTTAGCCATAAGTTATGGTGGATTCTTCCTTATAGTTATCCACTAGCTGAGGGAGTTGATGAGGTTCACAATATCAGTCTATTATTTTTTGGTTCACCAGATTATATACGTCCCCTTTATTTCAGCCTTTTAGACATAAAAGTTTAGCGTAAATTCATTTTGGAGGAATTTGCTGAGGCAGAGCCTTTTTGAATGAAGTTATATGATGAGTCCTTATCATAGGACTAGCCTTGTGACAAAGGTGAAGGGGCAGAGTAATGACTGTTGTTCCATCAAGATTACTAGAAAATGCTCTAAATTATCCATGTTGTCAAAACTCCATGCATTAAGAGACAGTCTTTATGGCCATTAGATAATAGTAAGAAGGATTTATGCAATCTTTTGCATCTCAATTTTTTATAGACAGTAGCGGAGACACTCTTAAATAATCACCTGCATTATAGAAGAACTTGTTGCTGCTACATGAATGAGCGGCTAACGTATTGGATGCCACTAGGTGTTTGTCAATGTCAAATTAGAGAGAGAGAGAGAGATTTTATCTGCCTTATGAACACTTGATGCGATTAAATGGAGTAGGCTTGTTATTACTTGTAGTTGCTTGGCTTCTTTATACTTCCTAGCTGGGTAAACGATCCTTACAGAGAAATTTATCATGACCTTGGAACTTGGAGGTAGTCTATCTTTTAGGTCTCAATGTAGGGCAACTTCTGGGCATAAGTGGAGCACGCTCCAGCACCAATCAAGGTTGGTAAATTATCCATAGATATTCTTTTCCTTAGCACTAGCATCACCTTGCTATTTTGAATCCACAAAGCTATGCAACATCAATTTTCCATCCTCAACATACCTTAACCGATAATGAAATGTGCCCTTCAAATAATGAAGCAAATGATTTTCAGTAGTTGAGTGAATTTTCCTTTAACTGGCTCAATTTAAATTTATTACAAAGCAAAAAGAAAATATGAGGTTGGTTATTCACCAAATACCAGAGGTAACCTCTCTTTTTGAGAATCTTCATCCAATGAATCTGGCATTGTAATTCTAGCTTCTCTTGTTAGCCACATGCTTCATCTTCTACAACCACATGATTTTTTATCCATTATTTCAAGGTTGTTTTTGTGGCCTTGATTTTATGTTCTCACACATAACTGGGCGATCCAATGACAAGGATGGAACAAGCCTTCAAAATTGTCTCCATAAACCCATCCCTATCTGACCAAAGAGGGTTGAACCGGAAGGGGATGGGCCCCAGATTTTCCTTATATTATAAAAGAAGAAGGATGGGTTTATGATCAAGTGTTATATTTGGAAGAATTTTAGTGGAGATAATCTTCTTTTAGGAGAGGAAGGTGCTCTGAAGTAAAAATCTGTCAAGACTAGCTGAAATATGCTCTGCCCCAGCTCTATTGTTTGACCAAGCGTAGAGCCCTTTTTTTGGATTGAAATCTAGTAAGTCCCATTGTTGAATCAAGTCTTCCACGAAGGGTAGGAAATGGTACTTACTATTGATACCCCGTCTTTTTGCCTTTGGTTAAGAAACTAGGTTGTAATCTCCTACTAGAATTATATTCTTGGGGGAGTAAGCTTCCAAAAAATCAGACAAGGTTTGCCAGCAGTCCTTCTTTTTTGAATAGAGGATTGGGACATAAAGATTAAAGAGGGAAAAGGTGATATTACTTGCAATATTTTTGAGTTCTGTATAGATCCATTGCTGCGTTTCGAAGGAGCTTTCGAGGTGGAATTTGTCATCCTCCCAGAGAGTGGCGAGCCCACCACAAGTACCCCTTGCACTTACTGCTTTTCCGAATTTTGTTCTCCATTTCACTTTTCTGAGGTCTAGAAGGGAAACCCCTTCTATTTTAGTCTCTTGGAGCATGAGGATATCTGGGGATTCAGATTTTAGGAGGTTCTTCACAGCTTCAGCTTTTAAGGGATTCCCCAAGCCTCTGTAATTCCAACAGACTAAACATATTATTTACTAGCGGGGGCCACGCCCTCCTTTGAGAGGCCTGGTTCTAGTGTTTTTGCTAATGGAAATCTCAATCTTGGGTTGCTACCTTGCATTTTTTTTTTCTCGGCCTCTTCTTCTCTTGCCTCCCTGTGAGATTTCCTCCAAAATCTTTTCAAGGGCCTCTCGAAAGTATCTTCTTCCAAGGATTACCACTTCATTCTCATGATTCATCTTTATATTAGTGTTTTAAAATATTAACTTAATCTAAATTTCTTGATACATAGTGACTTAGTCCCTTGATACATATTGACTTAGTCCAAACTTTATTCCAAGTTCTAATTCTCAAAAGGGTGATTGGTATGAGAAACTGCTGCGAAATCTATGGCGGGAACGAAGAAACTAACAGATGGGGTTTCAGATTGGGGTCCCTTGGCTAGGCCAACAATGCTTATTGCCCCTATGATGGTGGAGGACTTCAGTTCCCGATCCTTCTCTTAGCTTCTCACAGGACCACAGATCGAAACCCCGCAGGGCCAAGAACAAAACCTGAGGCCCTCATCATCCGCGGGCTTTAATGGCAGCAACAGCAACAACAGGAGAGGTAAGGATAATGATCCTTTTAGTATTTCAGGCGGTTTTGCAGTTGTATTGGTGCCGATGAGAGGTTTTGGGCAGGCCATAAACCGCCTATGAGGACTGGTGGTGAAAATTTTGCAGAGAGATTGGCTACCCAAGGGGGATTCAATGTACCCAGATTGAATACAGCTCAGTTTAAGTGTTTGCCGTCTGTTTAAGAATAGCTCCGTGGAATCATATAAACCTAAAGGAAAGAAGGAGTTATTCAATAGGATTAAGGTATTCTATCTTGATTTTCCTTCAGTTTTCCTTTTGTCTTCTGTTTCTTTGTTTGAGGTTTTGATTTTTTAACAGTTTGTCCATAAGAAGTCGATGTTAATGAATTCTTCATTTCCATGGACACATAATGCAGAGACATATTATTCTTGAGTGTGAGAGAAATGATGCATTTTGGGTGAGTCATGAGGAGCATATGTAGCGGATCTAGCCTAGCGCTTTCAAGTATGCTTGGAACCGACTTTATATAGAGGGAGTCCGGGAGAAGAGGGTTTTGTATGATTAGCTTTGGGTTTTGTTAATTGGAGTCTGATTTCTTGGTTGCTCTTGCATAAAGGGTCGAGCAATGGATTTCCCTTGTTAGGTGGCAATTTCCAGTGATGGTTGTCCTTGTTAGGCGGCAATTTCCAACAATATATGTTGGAAGTTCAAATCTAATGAGAAGTTGAATACCAATATGGTATGAATGGATGATAAATACAGAATTTAAAAAAATAATGAGGGGAAAGGGTTTGCCACAGTTACCAGTAGCCTGCAATCTCCCCTTCCGCACTTGAGCTCTATTCTCTCTTTTGTTTGAGTATTGATGTATGTTTCTTAGATGGTGGGATAAGAGCTGTAAAATTAAAGCGTTTAGTGCAAAGCTCCCAAGCTTGGTGCCCCCTTTTGTTTAAATATTGGTTTTTTTGCTTATATGCTGAAATATGAGATGCTGTAAAATTATAGATGTTGTAAAGTTATTAAGTGGTCAGTGCAGAGCTCCTAAGACATTATGAGAACATAGGTGCTGAAAAGGCATGAAACTATGTTTAAACCCAAAGCTTTTCCAACCCAGAATTGGAAGAAAAAGAACCAAAATTACTACAGGTAGCTTTACATTTCTAGAATAGTTTTCTAATTTATACATGTTTTGGTCTTTGAGGAACAACTCAAACTCAACAAGGCTCGAAGTCATTACAACAAAGTTTATCATGTCAATCATTCCTCTCAACCACCTAAGATACACCCAATTGACAATTGTTTCATAAGTTTGTCTACATATAGCCAGTAATTGTGGGTTGCAGAAGTTAGGTCCCAATTTGATAATTGTGGAGGAGGGTGGTTAGTGTTCAATAAACTCAAACTTTCTTGATAACTTCCCTTGCCTATGTGGAAATTTTGGGGTAGCCAGTCTAGAATCAATAGGGCTCCATCTGCTTTTATAATCCAATAATTATTTAGGTAATTGCCACATTCACAAACCTCTCTCAACTATAGGCAAAGGTCGAGAGGCCAATTCCATGTTCTTGATCTATACGGCATATTAGACCTCCATTATTGACTATTTAGACATGTTCTCCTTTGGTTTGAGTCATCCCTAAGTTATTTCATAAGTTTGTCTACATATAGCCAGTAATTGTGGGCTGCAGAAGTTAGGTCCCAATTTGATAATTGTGGAGGAGGGTTATTAGTGTTCAATAAACTCAAACTTGCTTGATAACTTCCCCTTGCCTATGTGGAACTTTTGCGGTAGACAGTCTGGAATCATTATGGCTCCATCTGATTTTATAATCCAATAATTCTTTAGGTAATTGCCACGTTCACAAACCTCTCTCAACTGTAGGTAGAGGCCGAGAGGCCAATTCCATGTTCTTGTTCTATAGGGCATATTAGAGCACCATTATTGACTATTTAGACATGTTCTCCTCTGGTTTGAGTCATCCCTAAGTTATTTGAACAACATCCCTATTGCTGCTTGAGCAAATTGACGGTGTGCGATTGATTATCTGGGTTCTAATCATATTGTTGTATCTGGCTGAGCAATTGGGCAGTTTTATTTTCTAACTAGACTAGACGTTAGTTTAGACTCCAGGAGAGAACTCAAACCAGGATATTATATAGAATTTTCCATTTCTAGGCCTGATCGACAATAGGAAAGTTATATGTATTGCACTTGGTGCCATTTTGATATACTCACCTTTACATGGTATATATATGAACAAAATTTGCATATTTTGTGTCTATTGGTTTGGAATTATGGTTTTAAATCTTTAAAATAGTTTTTTTTCATTAAATTTTTTTTTTTAAACTGTTTCATTGAGATCTAACCAGTCCCAGTTTGATTGGTTCCGGTTTGAAACCAGGTTTATTAGGTGGACCAGTCTGGCCACCAGTTCCAGTTTTTAATACTATGCATCTAAGACCTAAAATAGATCAAGTCAATCTTCATGGTTTGTTCTTGCTCTTTGATATAAGGGATGATGACTATCTTAGTCTTGGCATGAAACACAAAATCCTTTATAAATGGGTGTGAGATCAAGCAACTTAGTGTCATATTTGTGCACATACTTAAAACCATGTTGCTGACTTCCAATGAATAGCTATTGAGGAAAGCCATAAATCATGATATCATGCCACCAACACTACAGTTTGAATCCGATCAAATAGTGATAAGATAAATAAGACTTCTGCCAATTTACTGTGTAGTGTTGCATCCACTAGCTTTGAGTCTTTAAGAATCGATAACTTCATATCCATTTCAATAGGATTTGTTGCAGATTTATCATCAACAATGTCAAATATGTTTCAAATTTCAATATCTTCCTTACATACTTAGCTTGGAAAATCTAAATACATTGGAGCTATCATTTCAAAAGCTTCATGTAGGAAGCTCATCTTTTATCACTTCCATCATTCTTGGAAGTTGGATTCACTGAAATGATGCCATCAACATATAATATGCAATCAATATTTCATCCTTCACTTTGCTTTTGACAATCTAACAGGTTTCCAAAATAGTTATCCTTGACTGGTCATCAATGCTTGCATACAAGGCTCTATGAGCCCGCTTCAGTCCATGTGAGATTTAATGCATATACATTTCCTCCGCAAAAATTGTATTGTAGAAGGCACTTTTGACATCCACTTAATAAATCTCACACCTATGCCTAACTAATTGTATTCATCTAACAAGTGCAAAGTTTCTTCAAAGTCTACACAGGCTCCCAAGTCTGATTTATCTGTATCTCGGTATAATCCTCTGGAATTTCTTTCTGCAACTCTTGCTTTATGTTCGCTTCTTCAAATGAGTTAGACTCATGTGAGTCAATACTCAAAAGCAACACTTACTGGATATACAGTTGACTGTTGTAGGCTAATTGACTTCCAAACTTCTTCACTAGTTGTAGGTAGTTCTTGGAACTTTGAATCCATAATCATTCTTTATGTAGATACGACTTTGGAATTCTCTTGAACTTTGGTCTGATTTGTTACTGTTTGTCTTGTTGGCACTAGCTTCCTCAGCATCACCTAATGTTTGTTTGGTCATATTTTCATGTTTTAGATTGCTTTCCTTTACTTCTGTGACCTTTCTTACATTATCTTTTAATACAAGCCATGGTACAACAATATAGTCTGATACTTCTTGCAGATTATATTTAATATTTATCATAGACTTATTTTTACTTCCTCATTCAAATAGCCTATACACCTTGGACTCTTCACTGTGCCCTACAAAAATATGTATTTTGCTTTTGTCTTCTAGCTTTTGCCTAATTTTATTTTGCCACGAGCATACAACCACATCATAACAAAGACTCCGAGACAATTTGCTTGTGATTTCCTTCCACTCCATGTGCCCTTTGGTGTGATGTTTCTCACAAACTTTGTGGAGCCTTTGACTTATACATGCCTGTGTAGATTGCTTTAGCCTAGTTAAAGATGTTGTTTGAGATAATTTTCCCTTTCCCATGATCTTCATCAAAGACAACATCTGTATTGTGCTAAACCTTTGATGAAGATCATGGGCAAGGGAAAAATATCTTAAACTAGGCTAAAGCAATCTACACAGGCATGCATAACTCAACAAAGACTCCACAAAAGCTGTGAGAAACATCACACCAGAGGGCACATTGAGTGGAAGGAAATCAAAAGCATATATATATATATATATATATATATATATATATTCAAAGAGCGTACACTTTGGACTCTTCGTGTACCCTACAAAGATGTGTATTTTTTGTTTACCTTCTAGTTTTGTCCTTTTTTCCTTCTTCCTTTTGCTGTTTTCAAAAACAGCCTTTGTGGAGTTTGTTGAGTTATACATACCTCTGTAGATTGCTTCCCTTCTACTTTTGCCTTTTTTCCCTTCTTCCTCTCCCTTTTCTCCAAGACAACATCTGTACTATCAATAATGTTTTCTCTTCTAATTCAAAGATGTGTTATTTGTTTTTGCATGTTTTCCATTTGCTGCATGTGAAAACAAATAGCAACAAAAGATTTTGAGACAATTTTATTGTGATTTCCTTCCACTCCATATGCCTTTGGGTATGATCTTTCTCACAACCTTCATGAAATTTAGAATTCAGTACGTACACAGTGCACACAACTTTGTAGATTGCTTTAGAATATAAGCTGTTTGAGGTAATTTTGGCCTTTAGACATGTTTCTGGCCATCTCTATGCCACACACTGTTTTTTATGGAGTATATACGTAAGCTGTCAGCAAATATCATGAACTTTCTAAAACCCAAAGATGTGTCTTGTGTCACATTATATAATCATTCTGTTGCAACTACACCTGACCAAATGTCAATATATAAATGACATTGAATGTGTATAGCTTCTATTTTCTCTACTGATATGAAATGTATTCTCAAAGGATGTGTCTGGTTCTAAAATCTAGTTCACCATGATAAAACCTCAAAGTCCAAAGCAAATTCATCTCAATAAAATGCTTGAGAATGAATGTGTAACAACCTTGCAACTTGATTTTTATGAATCCCAAATCTCATCTTATCTTGAACTTTTTGAGTCATTAGTAAATCATAAACGAGAAATGTACAAGGTCTTCATCGAACTTAATATGGCATTAGCATGACCGTATATAAATGTAAATATTAGACTAGTAAACCAAGTATATTATCCCTGAGGAAAAAGTAAAGTGAGATAACTTCATAAATGAGAAGACATTTTCCAGTCCTAGTTTCTATCAAATGGTCCAGAGGCAATTCGCAATATGAACTTGTTAAACTCCATCATTAGCTGGTAAATAACTAACCCTTCCATTCTACTTAGGTTTATAGAGAGTACAAGGGCATTTCACATTATCAATAAATGTTTTCAAATTACTTTTCATGTACAACATCTTCATTATCCACGAGAATTGTAACAAAATAAGAGCATTCATCCTGCGTCTTTCAGAAAATTTAAGCAACTCTGAGTTCATTACTTTGCTGAAGCTTCAAAAAAAATAACTAATTAAATAGATGACGATAGATATCGTGGTTCAATACTAATCTAATATATGCAGGAATTGATCCCTGAGAAAAATTCCAAGCATAGATAAAGATTAGACCATATATAAATATAAATATTAGACTAATAAAGATAGTATATTTATATTTTCCCTGAGAAAAGGATAGAATGAGATAACCTGATGATTCAGAAGGAATTTTTTTGGTCCTAATTTCTGATGGTCCAAAGGTATTTCCCAGAATGAACATGTTAACTCCATCCTTAGCTGATAAATACCTGATATACTCTAGTCTACTTAGGTTGATGAATTGTAGAGGGGCATTTCACATTATGAAGAAATGTTTCCAAATTTCCCATAGCATGTCTTCATTTTCCACAAGAATATTAACTAAACATATGAGGGCACTCATCTTGTGTCTTTCAGAAAATGTAAGCAACTCGAGGATAGAATGAGATAACTTCATGATTGAGAAGGCATTTTTGGGTCCTAGTTTTTTATGGTCCAAAGGTATTTCCCATAATGAACATGTTAACTCCATCCTTAGCTGGTAAATACCTGATATACTCCAATCTCCTTAGGTTGAGGAACTGTACAGGGGCATTTCACAGTATGAAGAATTCCAAATTTCCCATACCACGTCTTCATTGTCCACAAGAGTATTAACTAAACATATGAGGGCACTCATCTTGTGTCTTTCAAAAAAAGTAAACAACTCTGAGTTCTCTACGTAAATAAATTATCAAAAATAAATAATTAAGGATTTCATAGTTCAATTGGAATTTGATACCATCGTATCCAAAAAATGAATCTGATGAATAATTTCCCAAGATGTTGTTATTAAATGCGATTGGTTGATTTTCCTGTTCAAAATCTGTTACAGTATGGGTCATGTGTTTCTCTCGATTGATTTTTATTTGATTTGGCTTTCCCCTATAGGGTAACCACATGTGAGACCAATCGGTAGAAATATACCCGTGGAGATTTTCAGACCAATCTCTACTCAAAATCAACCCATAAAATTCAGGTATATCAGCTATTAAGATATCAATTCGTTGAACTACCCGTCGATCAGCTGCTAACCTGATAGTTACAGAGTTAATCTCTCCTAAAACCTGGACCTTGGTTCTGTCTAACTGTACAATATGTATGGAAGACTTTTGGGGTTCTATGTTCAGCTTGGAACAAACTGAAGCTGGCATTATATTGGATGATGCCCCTGAGTCAATAAAACAATTGTGTAGGTTTCTGTTGTAGATCTCAAAAGTCAAAAGGAAGGGTGGAGTATGAGAATTTGATCTATCCCCAATCAGGACTGAATCAGTAGCCTCTATCATACCAGAAGGTGGTTGACCAGAATCATTTGCAGCTTTAGCACTGGGAAGAGGTGAACAGGGAACAACATTCAATTCTTTGAGAAGCAATTTCTGCTGATGTTTTAATTTGCTAAGTTCAAACATAGTAATGTTTTCCTTAGTTTTCTTCATATCATCAACAATATTGTAATCCATTGAATCGGATACTACTAATGTTTTGGATGTTGAAGGAGTACTTGAAGTTGAAGGTAGGTTTTGGGGGACTGCTGCAGGTGATTTCTTTGTAGGTACTTTTTCCTTTGTTGTAGCAGCACCTGCACTCCGTTTCTTTGAAGTTGTCTGAATAGGTTCGGAAGTACCTTTACTCCTAGTAGAGACAGGAAAAGCTTCTTCATCATTATCTGTATCGGAGTTGGGCAGTATGAAATCCCACATGCCATGACATTCAAAAACTTCCTCTTCATCATCAGTTGGTGAGATTGTTTCCTCTTCTTCTTCTTCTTGATCTGAATCTGCATAAGATATGATATTTGGTGGTTTTGATTCGGTTTTCTTGTAATTCTTAAAGGGCCTTTTGGTTGAAGTTTCAGTGACTTGTTTCTTGATTTCAACCATTTCATTTGACATGGTCTTGAGGACCTTTTGGAGGCCCTCCATATCATATGGATCTTTCGAGATTTTCTTCTTTGAGTCATCTTTGAATGAAACTTTTTTGGTTTTTCTTTCCTCAAGAGCCGCTTTCTTTTCTAGAGCATTGATACGTTTCTCCACAGCAAGTGCTTCTTTCATGTTTTCAGCAAGTGTTGGTTTTGCGGCCCTGTCTACAAAAATAGCTATATTGGCAGGTAGGGCAGTAATATACCACTCACTTCTGATTTGTTCACTTGGTTTGGAAGTCGTTGGGATTTTATTCAAAATTTTATTGAAACGAGCATTAAATTCCTTAATGGGTTCCCTATGATCTATCCTAAGATTGGAGAGATCATTTATTAGTGTAGCTAAAGATCTATCGTCTCCATACTTAGTGAGAAATTGTTCATGGCAAATGTCCCAACTGGTAATAGAATCATAAGGCAGGGAAAAATACCAGGATCCTGCTGATCCTTGCAATGTATAAGGAAAAAGTCTAACAATGACATATTGCTCAGTTACTCCCTTCAAATTAACTGCTAACATGAAGTTATTGATATGTTCCTCAGCTTGGGTTCCATTTTCTGGATTAAACTTGGGTAGCCATTTTTCAGGAGCATCAGGTAATGCATGTAATGGTGCGGGCATATTGACTGCGCCAGGTCTGGTCCATGGATCTGCCATTGTAATACCAGTGGTGGATGATACTGTTGTTGAGATTCCAGATGTCTGGGAAGGAATTGATATTGAGGAGTGAACAAGTTGAGATGTTGAAGTTCCCAATTCCTGATGAACAACGATATGTAATGAGGGAGTGGATGGTTGACTTCGCACTGGGGAAGATGAGATGGAAGATGTGGATGAAAGTGCTTCACTGTTAGAATCTTCAGTATTTTTCTTTGCCCTTTTCCTTTTAGGTAAAGGAAATTCAGTAGGTTCAATACCGAGCTTCTCACTCTGAAGTCTAGTAAGAGGGTGAGGTAGATTAAATTGCGAAGTCTCACTGCTTTGAGATAGCTCAGATTTCTGTAGTGAAATCGAGAAACTCTGAAGTTTCTGGATGAGAGACTGAACTTCAGGAGATTCAAGACTTAATTGTTCTGAAGTATGGTGGGTTTGAGCAGTGATAGTGGATACCTCTTCTTCTTGCTTGGATGCTGAGGAATCAGCAGGCAATTGGGAAGTACGAGGTGATGTGGAGGGAGAAATACTCTTAGAATGGTTTTTAGATTTGGGTTTGCTTGCCATTCACAGTTGAATTCCCTCCTTCTAGCGCCAAAAATGTTGAAGCCTAGAAAATCTCTGCTTCAAACATTGGGGGAAAACCACCCGGTCGGGACCTTAAGACAGCTCCTTTTCCGTTTGGGATGGTGGCTCCGACTGGATTTAAAGGACCAGTTTCCTTATAACTAAGTGGATTGAATTGGATAGGTGAAAATGGGACTAAATTAACAGAAAATAAAACTATCTAATCTAAACTAAATACTGATAAAGAAATTCTAATTTTAACCCGGGTGATTATATGTGAATACAACTTAGGATTGTTTCAATCTAATAATAACCATGGAAATGTATTATTAGTTAAATTGAAATGTATAGAAATGAATAAAGATAACTCTGTTTAATAAATTAAACAGAGTTATATTAGCATATTGCATTCATCATTATATACCATTCATATATGCCTATAAATGATAACATTCCAATTATACTCAGAAATGATAATATAAAAGGAAATATTATGAAAATAAAATATATAAATGATAGCAAATTCTTCAAATGAATACCATATAACAGAGAAAATCAACAGTGAACAGATAAAAATACCTCATTCATCTTGCAGACTGTCAAACGAAATGTGATACTCTGATCTAGTAACTCCGATGTAAAATTAAATCCAAAGGCACAAAAATGCAACACTTCAAAGATAATTTTGAGCACAAAAATCACCAGATGTGATCTGTCATATAAATATAATAAGGAATGAAGAACAGAAATGTTAGCTCCAAATCCCAAAAATATTACAACTTCCGATCCCTCTCTAAATGCATGAGAGGGATTTAAATAATAAATTACATAACAAAATCCTAATACTACTGCTACAATCTATCAAATTAAAACTGAAATGCTATCTTGAATGGAACTGACTCATTGTTTTTCTCTCTCGCTTGATGAAGCCAAGTTGCAAATGTTCAACATATCTCGGAGTCTTGGTGGATGACTCATCTCAGAATGCAACTGTCCAGCATAGGTGGCATCAGAAAATTCTCGAATTAGACAATCGACAGCGTTTGATAGAAGTTTGATAGCCGTCTGTTGATTGTTTGGCTTGATCAAATGAGTCCACATACTATCCCAGGATATCGTTTGAAGTTTGCCGATTTGTTGACTTTTCCTTTCCATTTCTTCTCTCCACCTGTCTTCAGTTTCTTTTATTTTTGGCAAACTGCTAGGAACACAGTCTGAAATGAGATTAATTGAATATAAGCTGTCATTTATGAATTGCGTGAGATTATTCATTATATTTCTGGCCCTTGATATTGCTCTATCAGCTTTCATTAATTGATGTTCCCATTCTGTAAACAAGATTTCTTTGTGTTTTTCCTCTATCCTAGGAAGATTTGATTCTTTTACCTTTTCTGTATCCTGCCAGTTGAGAAACTCAGAAATCTTTTCATCGGCATCATCTATTTCTTGTCTAAGAGTTATGATATTTTGGATCAAAGATGAAGTAATATCACAAAAAGGTTCTGCTTGTGACAGTTTTGAGCAAAATTCAATTAACCGCTGAGTCAATAGTTTATTAGCCTCAAGGGCTTCTGATTTGAATTCATTTAACTTTTGGTAATCTTTAAACTTATCCAAAGTTGCTTGAAATTCCTTTTCTTGAATCATTTTTGCATTTTCCTCATTTTGTAACAGACTCTGTAACTTAGAAATTTCTTCATTTAGCTGATTTTGTTTGCCTAAAAGCTTTTCATCAACCTTCTTCTTTTCTTCAGCAAGCTGTTTCTCCAATTCTTTAGACCTGAATGTCTGATCCTGTAGTTGTTGTTGCAATTGGCTGATCAGTTGTTGATTCTCCTTAGCTTGTTCTTCCAGTGAAGCTATGTGAAGATCTTTCTGAGTTATTAGTTGAGAAACTTCTACAACTTTATCCACTGTTGCAGCACTATAAGCTCCTGTATACTGGGAAAATTTTGTAAGGTCTTCAAATGGATTCATTTCATTGTTCTTATAAACAATATTCATCAACTCCTCTGATGGAGTAGAAAATATACCCTGTTCTGTTTTTCTTTTCTTTCTTTGTCTTTTGACAACAGCCTTATGTTTAGGGCTGTAAAATACATCCAAAGGAGGGATCTCCTCACCTCTTAATACAATATGCCCTGTAGGATGTTCAGGAATGATTTCAACATCCTGCTCCATTTGTTCTTCATCTTTATCCTGCAATCCAAGCTGTTGAGCAAACTGATCATATTGTTTTAATAGCTGAGAAGAAACATCAAGATTAGTGGAAACCGTAATCTCCTTAGTTATTTCTTTTCCTTTTTCTCTATCTATGCTCTGTTCAGTGCTTTTGTCATCCGATCCATCCTTTTGATTATGCACATCATCATTGATATTTGTGCATTTGTCTGTCATTTGAGCAGTGGACTTCTGGCCAAATTTTGGACTGGATTTATCATCAGTATCTCCCTTTGGGACATCAGGTTTGTCAATAGTGACCACTTTTTGAGTATGTACAGTCGGCTGGTTGACAGCCGATTGTGTAATGATTTTGCTGGTAGATGTTTCTACTGGCGTTTGGCCGAATGCACCTTCTGTCTCTGATTTTTGGATTTGAGTTCTCAGCTGGTCCATAGGAACTCTCAACAATCTCTGGCTTCTAAATAAGAGAAATTTATTTATTTCCTCCTGTTGAAATTTAGACTTGACCAAGTCAAAAATTCGAGGAAAATTATCTAATGAAACAAACAAATCATCGAACATATCTGGTTCATGCTCAAAACGAGCAATTGAAACTGAAGCAGTGACATCAAATGCTATCTTTTTTTGATCATATTGTCTTCCAGGAATGGTTGCAAATTTACAACCTCTTATCTTGAAGACTTCTTTTTCTGCATGCTTGAAATCATTTAGAGTGAAATGACCACAATTGAGTGGGAATTGAGGCCACATTTTCTTCTTACTGTTATTCAAAGACCTGGATATACCTTCAATTGTCAATTGATAGGAAACTTCTTGAGCGAGAAGTTTGTCTGGAACAAAAATCGGAAGAACATGCGGCTCCACTATACTACCAAAAACCCTGATGTAAGTAAATTTTTCCTCCCCAAACCAATCTCCGATTGCAGACAGGTCGGCTTTAGCTTTATCAGAAATCCGAGGAGGAAAGCGATTAAAAATGGTTTGGAAAACAGGAATGAGGAAACCATGACAGATTCTATATACATTAGCTTGGAAATGAATCTTCCAAAGCAATTTATGATAAATATGGATTGGAAGAGGGTTTTTGGGAGTCCATTTCCATCCAAATAAGGGAAATTCGGAATTGAAACAAATAGCATCAAGAATATAGGCACAAAAGAAAAAGGGAGTAGAATTTCCAGCAGTTTTTTCTTGTCTGTATTCAAGGATCCTATTGGCCATTCTATCAGAAAGAATAACAGCCCAATCCATAATGTCGAAATTCACAGTAGCTAGGATTAATGGGACCATTTGTATAGAAAACCTAGCTGAATTATCATTGCCAAATAACCTACACATCATGGCAGCTGCATAGGAATATGGAGGCAGAAGAGAATCTACAGAATACATACCGGATGCTTCATTTCGGTGCTTCTCTGGGTTTTTCCTCCAATCTTTGATAGGGTCGGATTGGACTTTTTTATTATCAGCAAAATCTTTGATAAATTCCTTGTTATACACCTTCTGTGGGTCTGGAAGGTGGTACATTGCTTTCAAGTCTTCTGCTTTAAACGAGCCGAAGGGCACTCCAGATGCTGAAACAAACGTTCTATCTTGTATCTTTACACTGTCAATAACCCATCGAACTACATCATAGTAAGGCATGATGCTCGCTCTGGCTGCAATTCGATGCAGAAATGAATTTGCAAGTGTTCTTTCATTCATGTCAGAGTCAGAATCCGAGCTATCCTCGTCTGGAACTGATGCCTTCTCCACTGTGACCTTGGGGTCTTCTTTTTCCAATAGGTTGTAGACTGTGTCCCATGTCATTTTCCCAAGACCTTGGCATGATGTTTCTGTGACTAGCCTTGGCTTTATGGGCTTTTCTTTTGAGACCGTAGGAGTTTCGGCAAGCTTCACTGGTAGAGCAGTCTTGTTTCTTCTTCCTCTCTTTGACATTTCTGCGTCTGCTACCGCTTCCCTTTGTCTGTGAATGAAAGAACTTGTTGTTCTTTGGCTCTGCAAGACAATAAACTCTCAGTCGTGATCAACAAGCCACTCAAACGGAATGATTTATGAACTTATGGTTTTCATTTATTTGTTTCGTATATTACGTAAATGCTCCTTTTGGGTCACACTTAAGTATTTAAAACCAAATCATAAACCATATTCATTTGATTCGTTATTGAATGCCTTCGTACCAATAAAGATTTGGCGCTTGTGATATATTAATATATTCACTCATTCTAAAAATCTTTGTATGCAAATAGATGAATCGCATTGGAAGTTTTCGAATGGCAAATGAAGATCACAATATGTTTATCCCGATTGATCGATTGCGATTGCAGATCTTTCCGATCTCTAATGGTGGGGTCTACCATATATTTTAAACAAATGTTCGATTTTTCTTTTAAAAGCGTTTATTATCAAATGCACATCGGATCGGGGAATTTCAACTAAGCGTAAAGAGTTTCTTGAAGACTGTCCCGATTAATTGATTGCGATTGACTGCATCGCATCGGAAGTTATAATTAACTGTTTTAAACTCTTAGCGATTGAAATTTTTCCGATTGGACTAATCGCATCGGAAGATTTGAAATGGGCATATGAAATTTATTTTAAAGGTTATCTCCGATTCTCCGATTGCGATTGAACTTTTAACTTTGATTTGTTTTTATGATAAGGCCTTGTATATTAGATCGGACCATAAATTTTTTGAATGTTGAATCTGTTTAGTAACAATATGAAATTTTCCAAAACAATGAATTTTATTTCTAAGTGTTTTATTTCTAAAACGAAAGGGACCCTATTTCTAAATTTTATTTCTAAAATTTAGAAAAAGGGAGGGTTGTTGTATAGTACAACAATTGGCGATTCACTTGAAAGAACCAGTTATCTCTGAAAAATAGAATGAATACTATATTTTAAGTAAGTAAAGATTTTTAAAGGTAAATAAAAATTATCCTAGGATAATCAAAAATAAAATCTAACTTATGAAAAAGAATAAAAATTATTAACAATTTCTTTCTAATTTCTTGAGAATAAAAACATTTTGAGTTATCTTAAGCTTTGATTGGTATTAATAATGAAGTAAGTGGATTTCTTCAAGCTTGGTTTTGATAATATACTCTATTGTCATAGGTATTGCCTCTGTTGCCCGCAAACGTTCATAGTCTCGACAGGGTTACCTTTTAACCATTAACTATTCATTGTCCCATTCAACTAAGATTATGACTTTTTAAAAGATAAATTCATAAGACATGTTATCTCATGTTTTTGTCTTTTATTTATTTTTTATTTCTTTTTTAAAAGCCATTGTTCTGGTTTGGTTGCCAGTTGTTAACAATGCCATTCAATAGTTATAATTAAACTGAACAAGCTGGCTCGTGATGAGACCCCTTGTCTTATATTAATAAGCCATTACCCTGTTTTGATAGGCAGTATTGGTAATGTCAGTTTTATTATTTCTTATGAATATGGTAAGTCGGCTCATGATGAGACCTCTTATCTCTTAAAAGAATTTTTTCAATAATTTCTTAGAATTATATTCTAAAAAATCACAACCTAAATGAATGGGGTGAACTAGTCTTATCCTTAAGAATCAATGGATGACAATTTTCCGAGTTTTTTGAGTACCAAGACTTGAATAATCTTTACTTTTATAGATAACTTCTCTCTGCTTAATAAACTTGTAATGATTTACATTTTCCTCAATTTTTTCCAAAAAGATTATGCAAATAATTGGTATAATCTTTCAAAGTTTAACATCTTATTTAAAACTATCAAGAGAATATAATCATTTCTCTAAAAATTCTTATTTACACTAAAATAAATATTTATAATATTTTTCTTAAGAATTTTTCTATCAAGTAAACAGTCAATTAGAGACTTATTAACAACCTTTATTTGTAAAAACAATAAAAGACTTTGCAAAAAGGAATATGTACAATTTAAGAAGGGGTTACCTCCTTATGAGAAGAATTTCTTTAAGATAAGCCCATTTACAGGAAGAGATTCTCTCTTACCTGTTAGATCTTGGAGCATGAATGTATTTGAGCCTATCTTTTCAACGATCTGAAATGGTCCAAGCCACATCTTTTGAAATTTGGTATGTTTACCTTTCTCTTCATGTGCCTTATCCCATTTTAGAACAAAATCACCAATCGATAAAATTTTTGAGCCAGTAGAACTTGCATCAAAAGAAGATTTCACAAGCTGTTGATGTTTTTCATGAACAATTCTAGCTTTATCTCTTTCTTCTTCTAGTTTAAGGATTTGATCATACCTCAATTGAATGGATGAAGAAGGATTTTCTTCAATAAATTGTACTAGGGCTAATGATGGAAGAGTTAAATTTGATGGTATCACAACTTCTTTTCCATAAACTAAATTAAAAGGTGAAGTTCCGATTGAAGCTTTCTCTGTAATACGATCAGCCCATAATGCAAAGATTAAAGATTTATGCCAATTCTTTTGATTTTGATCGATAGTCCTTTTAATAATTTTGATAAGATTTTTATTGGTGGATTCAGCTAATCCATTACCTTGTGGGTAATAATTTGCTGAATATTTGAGTTTAAAACCTCTTTTAACTGCAAATTCTATTAAATTGTTTCCTGAAAAATAAGATGCATTATCAAAGACAAGAGCTTGAGGTACACCAAACCTGGTTATGATAAATTGATCTATGAAATCAATAATTGCATCAGAATTGGCTACCTTCAAAGGAATTGCCTCTACCCATTTTGTAAAATAATCGGTTGCAGTAAGAATGTACTTTTGCTGCTTGGAAGAATGAGGTACTATCTCACCAATAATGTCAAGTCCCCATTGTTCAAATGGTTGCTCAATATTTACTGGTTGCAAAGGAAAAGCTGGTTTCCTTTGTCTTCCACTTGCAGTTTGGCAGATTCTGCACTTTCTTACATATTCATGTATATCTTTAAAAAGGGTAGGCCAATAATAGCCAGCATGAATTATTTTGTGAGCTGTGGTATCACCTCCAAAATGACCTCCTGCTAGTCCATCATGCAACTCCTGCAAAACCTTTTCAGCCTCAGTCTTTTCAAGACATCTCAACAAAATTGAATCATAATTTCTTCTAAATAACACATTATCAAAGATCTCATATTTAACAGCTTTTAATCTTAAAGCACGTTTTTTCTTATAACTGAGATCAGAAGGAGCATACCCATTTTTCAAGTAATAGATGAGATCAGAATACTGAGACTCAGAATCCGTAACACTTATCTGATTTACTTGAATATCTTGATTTGAATGATCATTCTCTGGTATGTTATGAGCTCCTGCTAATAATCTGCAAAAACCTTGTCCTCTAACAATCTTAGCTGGTTTAATATCAACATCATATTCTTGTAAGGCTGTTACCCAGTTAGCTCGTTTTTCTCCTACTTCTCTCTGAATTAATAATTGCCTCACCGCAGAGAATGGGACAATGATTTTTGTATGAGTTTTTAAGAGAAAAGGTCTGAAATGCTTGATTGATTTGAACACAGCAAAGGCTTGTTTTTCAACATCGGAATAATCCAGTTCAGCTCCTTGCAGATTTGAACTAAAGAATGAAATTGGTGCTTCAATTTTCTGATCATTAAGTTGTGTTAAAACAGCTGCATAAGATGTCTCTGTGGCTAAAGTATACAAAATAAAATCTTTAGAAAAATCCGGAGTACTTAGTGCTGGTGCATTAATGATTGCCTGTTTGATTAACTCAAAGGATTCTTTTTCTTTATGCCCCCATTTGAATACTGAATTCTTCTTGATCATATTTTGCATAGGTAAAACAATTAAAGAAAAATCAGGAATGAATCTTTTTACAAAATTGATCTGTCCAAGAAATGATTGCATGGATTTTTTGTTATGAGGTAAAGAAATATCAGAGATCTCTTTAACTCTTTCTGGATCAATGTATATACCATTTTTTGATACAACAAATCCTAAAAGTTTTCCTTCATCCAAAGCAAAGAAAGATTTTTTCGGATTTAAGGAAATACCAAACCTTCTACACCTTTCAAATATTTGTTTTAGATCATGTAGATGATTGGTTCTCCTTTTTTAGAATACTGTTATATCATCGAGATAAACAACAACTGATTTATTGATCAGACCTTTAAATGCTATGTCCATGGCTCTTTGGAAAGTTGCTCCTGCATTTATTAATCCAAAAGGCATTTTTTGATAAGCATAAGTTCCCCATTTTGTTCTGAAAGTTGTTTTCAATCTGTCATCTGGATGAACTAAGACTTGATTATAGCCCGAAAATCCATCAAGAAAGGACATAAGTTCAGAACCAGCTACTTTTTGAAGTATCTGTTCCATGGTTGGCAATGGGAAATTGTCTTTTAAACATGCCTTGTTTAAATTTCTGAAATCAATACAGATTCTTATATCACCATTTTTCTTCCTTACAAGTACCATATTGGAAACCCAATTGGAATGCCTGACAGGAAAAATGATTTTGGCTTTCAAAAGTTTATTAAGTTCTGATTTGATTTGATCTTCAAGATTTGGGTGAACTTTCCTTAGCTTTTGTTGAACAGGTTTAATATCAGGAAGCATTGGAATTGTGTGCTGAATAACCGAAGTATCATATGTTTTTAAATCATCATAATTCCAAGCGAAAACATTTTTATATTTGTTCAATAGTTTAATGAAAGCATCCCTTTCCTCCGATGTTAAATTAAGTCCTAAATTATGTTGGGAAAAATACTGAGAGGGGGGGGGGTGAATCAGTATTTACTGCATAATCAAAACTTTCACTTTTTCCTTCTTCTAAAAGGCATACGCTACTTTCCTGAACTAGACGTGCGTATATACGCGGATCCCCTTTATTAAACTAGCGTATACACAGAGATTTAGATAAGTCATTAAATCTTCACTTAAACCATTCCATCATTTATTTATCAGATATTCAATAAGCATTAAACATGTGCAGTAAGAACAGAATGACCATCACACAAAGCATCACACATGAACACCAGGATTTTTAGGTGGAAACCCAAGTCGGGAGAAAACCACCGCTGCAGTTGCTCAGCCTTCAATATTTTATGATAGAGAAAACATGTTACAACATATGTGCTGGCGCAGACTTGACCAGCACGCAGGCACCCACCTGCGCTCGTTTACCAGCCTCTCCTGGAAGGGAGCTCCAACCCCCTGACTCGTTTACCAGCCTCACCTGGAAGGGAGCTACGACCCCCGATCTCGTTTACCAGCCTCACCTGGAAGGGAGCTACGACCCCCTGACTGAAGGCTACAACCTTCAGCACCACCTTGGACCACGTTTCATCAATTTTCACACTGGAGCCAACCACTTCAATAGAACACAACTTGCAGACCGCAATTCATCATATTTCCAGACGGAACCCTTTCCATATTTTTAAGCACGAACATACATCATCAACAGATACATATCAACACAGATCAGATAGTAGAAACACAGCAGAACAGATCAGATATTTCATACCCCTTGCTTCAGCAAGCCCTAGTTTGCATACGCGCTTTCCCTTCACTGATGTCGCGTGTATACGCGCTTCCGTCCATACAAACCAGCGTATAACTCAGTGTATATTTTATCGCGCATACGCGCTTTCTCTTCGCTGAAGCTGCGTATATACGCGCTTCCTCCGCGTTGAAGTAGCGTATAGATCTTCAATTATTATAGAGCAGGATACTTCTTCAGATCAGATATGCAGTTCAGATTTACCCTTTCACTTCCAACAGATGTTCGCCTAGATGTTCGCCTCATCATAGATCTAAGCCTTCCATAAGCAGATCTAGTAGATACATTTCAGATCTAGATCCCTTTCTTCATCATTGGTGCATCATCCAATCAGATTTATCTTCAAGTGTAACCCTTTCATTCAGATCTACTTCAGAGAGAAGTATTCATTCAAGCTCAGACATCTTGCACCCACTCACATCATTTGCACAATGAATTTCTTCTCCTTATATATGATTACCCTTTGTCAATACCATGAGCCCCTTTTTCAATACCATGGATCAAAACAATACCATAAGCCCAAAACTATTTGGACGGGGTCAATTTAGGCGGATCATTACCCAATTCAATGGGTTAATACCATGGTGGTTACCCTTGGTTTTGCACTTTTTGAGCGCTTTTGCCCATACGCGACTTGGCACGTTCCTTTCCGCGTGTATACGCGATTTCCCTTAGGCCAATACGCGTATACCAAGAGACATACTCTTTTTCATCATACTTTGAGTACATTCTGAAATCCTTTCTTCATAGTCTTCTGTACACACCGTAGAAACATCATATTTTCTTCATCAGGAACATATTCTCTCAAGCACAACTTCATCAAGTAAGTTGTCATCATCTTCATCAGGTGGGTTGCCTTTCAAGGAAAACACTTAGCATTATATTGTCAACAAACATTATATCATATCAGATTTACATCATTTACTAAGTCAATCAAGTCAAGCATAACTTCATCAGGTGGTTTGCCATCAAGGACAACACATGTCAACAGTCGCATGTCTTCATCTTCATTCGTGGGTTGCCATCAAGGACAACACTCTGCATCATATTTCCAACAATCTCCCCCTTTGGACTTGATGGCAACCATGATGGTGTTTGGTTACCACAACAGATAGATACCATGTCACTCTCCCAAATATTTGACATCATTATCTTCTCTTCATTCAAACACCATGTCACTCTCCCCCTTTGACATCAAGGGCAAAGGGCGGATCAAAAACCAACACTCTCCTCCTTTTCTCCTCATGTGGAAGAAACATTCTGCAGATCTGATATGTGCTGAAGTGGCCAAACTCCCCCTGAGTTCATGCTGAATCTCCAAACATATTTGTCAATGAAGTACATGACTCTATGAACTTCCTATCACCAAAGACTCATACTTACATCAAATATCCAACCAAGTGGATTTACATATAAGACTCAAGTACCCAACCAAGTGGGTTTACAAAATTTGACTCAGCTACCCAAACAAGTGGGTTTACAAAAAAGACAAGTCCTTACATGACTGAATATTACAATTTTACAACATGGGTCTCCACCAGACCTTTTCATACAAATACAAATATGACTTTTCATAACCAATACCAAAAAGTCCTCAAGAAAGAGAACATATTTCAGAACCATCATAATGCCAACACTGCATTATACTCAGCAAAGCTAATGCTCCCCCTGAATCTGTGCAACCAAGCAATCTTTCCAAATGACTAAGGCTCCCCCTTAGTTTGTGCATCCCGAAAACTTCCACCAACAAATCATCAAGGCATCTTCATCAAAACATTAGAAACAGAATTATGAGAACTGGAACACCACCAGAGATACCAAACAGTATCAGAGATACCAAACAGCACTGCAGCTGTGCTGAAGAGAGCTGAACCAAGCAAAAATTGTCAGCAATCATGCATACGCGGTTTTCTGTGCATTAACTCGCGTACATACGCGACTGTGGTTCATAAAACCCGCGTATCCCAAGCCATCTTCCAAAATTTATGCAGATCTGATTCTCTATGAGGAAAAGACAATGTTCAGCTTCTTTCTGAGATATTTGACTGCTTCCCTGGACTACAGATATAACAGAATAGTGTAGTTGTGTCTTCAAGCGTCATCCAATGGTTGTAGCATAAACCCATTAGTAACCAAGCCTGCAGCATCAATACATTCTTTCCAAAAGAGATTATCATACCAGGACAACATCTTCAGATATGTGTCAAGCAATCATCCATGTGGTCCAAAATCACCATGATCTTCAAGATGTAACATGAAGTAACATATGTAAGCAAAAGATCTCAACCATAGCAACCAAACTCTATATGATCTGAAACAAATGATATCCAACTCATCCACACAAAGATACTTATCAGCAACTAGGGCTCAAAATCTTATCATAATAATCCATGTACCAAATCATCATCATTTGAGCATGACTATCACCAAGACCAAAGAATAAGCAGTCATATTTCCAACAATGCAACCATTAGAATTCAACCTGCTACTCCCCCTAAACCCGTGCTTCTTCCTTAACTTGTGCAATCTGAGACACCTTCAACAGCAAGTCATCAACAACAATCTCTGCATGATCTGTCCTCATCTCTGAACTATAAGACTTTCATCTCAACAATGAATGCTCTTCATCATAAAGCAACCAGGCTTCATCCATAATATTCACCACAAGAACCCATGCATCATTTCATTATCATGAGTATAACTAGAATGATGCTAACAGTGCAATCATCAGCAGTCAGACTGATGCTCCCCCTGGACCTCTGCTTCAGATCTTCAGCTATCAGATAAATTTTCTTATCATCAATGCATACGCGACTGCGTCTTCTGGAACTCGCGTGTACACGCGACTTTAGTTAATGGAACCTGCGTATGGAAAGTGAAGCATAGAAAATTTCCATCTTCCTTCATTTCTTCCAGAGCTTGTACCTCCTGTACCTGTCCTTTCCACATCAGATGCGCTGTCAGAAGTAAACATAACCAGTATAATCAAATCAACCATGAGAGTCATTATGCATTGCTCCTCTTGTGACGATACATTACTAGATCTCATAATGTATCTCACATCATTCCTGCAGTCAATCAGAGAAATAGGTTTCCAGAAGTGGATGACTGCAGTAGGGTCCGAATTCCCTACGTTTCTGATCGGTCCTCCTTCTTTTTCCAAATTTGCTTGAGCTTTCCAACTGTGTGCTGAATATTGTCCACTTTCCCAGATCTGTTCATCCTGCATTCTTTCTCTACATGTCCATACTTGTTACAAGCATAACATCTCATGTGGCCAAAATAAACATAAGAATCATAATAAGTATTTCTATTCTTCCTCCTTTTACAATCAACTGCTTTATGTCCATACATGTTACATGAGAAACAATATCCCTTGAAGAAACTAGAGTACCTTTCTACGTAGGATTTGTTTGTTTGAGGCTGAAATGATCTGCTCCTGCAATTTGCTGCAACATGTCCATAATTATGACATTTAAAACATTCAACGTTCTTGAATGAAGTCCTTTGAGAATTCATGATTGTTGGTTGAGCTTTTGTCTCTTTCAATACTTCAGGTTTTGCATTGACATCCTCTGAATTTTTGGCACTTCCTTGTGAGCTAGATTCTCCTTTAATAGTTTCATGGAAACCAAGACCATGTTTGATAGCAGGAGACCTTTGATTACTCAGAATATTGTCCAAAATATTAGTACTATCTTGAAACCTCAAAAGTTTAATCTTTTCTTCTAATTTACCTTTGAGAATGTTTACCTCAACCTCCAAGGCTCGACATTGCTTTGTCATGCTTTCTTCTTTCCTTCTTCCATCTTCTACTTGATCCTTCAGATTTAGAATCTCTTCTTTCAACCAATTTTCGTTTTCTTCACATGTTTGTTGCAGCTCTTCATTCTTCTTATTTGATTTTTCCAAATCTTCTTTGAGAGAGATGATTTCTGCTTCAAGGCCTTCCTTTTCAAATGATTGTAGAGGTTCCTTATTTTTCTTACTTGATGCTTCTAAATCTTCCTGAAGACAAATGATTGCAGCTTCAAGTCCTTCATTCTTCGTGCTTGATTTTTCAAGATCTGCTTCTAGATCTTTAATTCGATTGGATGCATAAGTATGAAACCTTTGATACTTGTCCACCTGTCCATTTAGCATTTCTATTTGATCTTTCATTTGTGAGATCATCTCTTTATAGATAGTTTCTTGCTTATTGTATGAACTTTGTAGTTCTTCTTCTTTAATCTTGAGAGCTTCTTCTAGATCCACAACTTTATTTTCACTATCTTTACTATTGTTTGCACAAAGAAGAGTATTACAAGTGGCCTTCTCCTTTTTCTTCTTTGCCATGAGTGCTTGTAGATCTTCGTCAGAATCTGTTTCATCTTCTTCTATTTTTGCTATACATGATTTCTGAGATATCTCCTTTCCTCGAGTAACCTTCTTCTTTTGCTTCTTAGCCATGAGCACTTTTAGATCTTGGTCAGAATCTTCTTCATCTTCACTGGACACTTCATCATCATCTTCTTTTGCATAATAACTCTTTCTCTTTTCAAATTGTTTCCCTTTACCATGCTTTTATCTATAAGGACATTTAGCAGCATAATGACCAACTTTTCCACACTCAAAACATTTGAAGGGAAGCTTACCTTTGAATCTTCCAGTACCTAGTTGGAGCTTTCTCACGAAATTCGCTTCTTCTTCATCGTATATATAGCTGGATTCTTTGACAACTTCCTTTTCCCTTCCTTTTGTAGATGCCTTAAAAGCAGCTTCTCTTACTTGATAAGGGCCTCCTTGTCTCATTTCAAAAGCAGTCAGAGTACCATGTAATTGAACAATAGTAAGAGTTTGCAAATCTTGCCTTTCTTCAATAGCTGAAACTTTAGAGTCAAATTTCGAAGTCAATGATCTTAAGACCTTTTCCACCAGAGTAGTATCAGCTATGGTTTCACCCAAATTTCTCATTCGATTTACAATATCATCCAGACGAAGAAAGAAACTTGCAACACTCTCATCACTATGCATCTTCAAATTTTCATATTCAATTCTAAGAGTTTGGAGTTTTGCACTTTTTACCTTTGTGTCTCCTTCATAGCTTAGAATGATTTTGTCCCATATGTCTTTTGCCGAATGTAGTCGCATCACTTTAGCAAATTCTGATTCAGACATGCTTCCCAATAAGACATTCACTGCTTTGGCATTGATTTCATACTTCTTTCTTTCAGCTGCATCAGTAGGAATATTTGCCGGGTATTGATAACCTTCTTGCACGATTGCCCATACATCTGCACCTAGACTTTGCAGATATGCTTTTGTACGTACCTTCCAGAATATCAGATTGCTTCCATTGAATAGAGGTGGCTTTATAGACATTACTCCTTCTTGACTTTCCATTGCGACGGATCTCCTTTAAGCGATCAAGCTTCTGCACAAGGACCCGCTCTGATACCAATTGTTGGGAAAAATACTGAGAGGGGGGGGTGAATCAGTATTTACTGCATAATCAAATCTTTTTACTTTTTCATTCCTTAAAACCCATACGCTACTTTACTTCAGTAAACTGGCGTATATACGCGGATCCCCTTTATGAAACTAGCGTATACACAGAGATTTAGATATGTCATTAAATCTTCACTTAAACCATTCCATCATTTATTCATCAGATATTCAATAAGCAGTAAACAGGTGCAGTAAGAACATAATAACCATCACACAAAGCATCACACATGAACACCAGGATTTTTAGGTGGAAACCCAAGTCGGGAGAAAACCACCGCTGCAGTTGCTCACCCTTCAATATTTTATTATAGAGAAAACATCTTACAACATATGTGCTGGCGCAGACTTGACCAGCACGCAGGCACCCACCTGCGCTCGTTTACCAGCCTCTCCTGGAAGGGAGCTCCAACCCCCTGACTCGTTTACCAGCCTCACCCGGAAGGGAGCTACGACCCCCCGATCTCGTTTACCAGCCTCACCTGGAAGGGAGCTACGACCCCCTGACTGAAGGCTACAACCCTCAGCACCACCTTGGACCACGTTTCATCAATTTTCACACTGGATCCAACCACTTCAATAGAACACAACTTGCGGGCCACAATTCATCATATTTCCAGACCGAACCCTTTCCATACTTTTAAGTACAAACATACATCATCAACAGATACATATCAACACAGATCAGATAGCAGAAACACAGCAGAACAGATCAGATATTTCATACCCCTTGCTTCAGCAAGCCCTAGTTTGCATACGTGCTTTCCCTTCACTGATGTCGCGTGTATACGCGCTTCCGTCCATACAAACCAACGTATAACTCAGTGTATATTTTATTGCGCATACGCGCTTTCTCTTCGCTGAAGCTGCGTATATACGCGCTTCCTCCGCGTTGAAGTAGCGTATAGATCTTCAATTATTACAGAGCAGGATACTTCTTCAGATCAGATATTCAGTTCATATTTACCCTTTCACTTCAAACAGATGTTCGCCTAGATGTTCACCTCATCATAGATCTAAGCCTTCCATAAGCAGATCTAGTAGATACATTTCAGATCTAGATCCCTTTCTTCATCATTGGTGCATCATCCAATCAGATTTATCTTCAAGTGTAACCCTTTCATTCAGATCTACTTTAGAGAGAAGTATTCATTCAAGCTCAGACATCTTGCACCCACTCTCATGATTTGCACAATGAATTTCTTCTCCTTATATATGATTACCCTTTGTCAATACCATGAGCCCCTTTTTCAATACCATGGATCAAAACAATACCATAAGCCCAAAACTATCTGGACGGGGGCAATTTAGGCGGATCATTACCCAATTCAATGGGTTAATACCATGGTGGTTACCCTTGGTTTTGCACTTTTTGAGCGCTTTTGCCCATACGCGACTTGGCACGTGCCTTTTCGCGTGTATACGCGATTTCCCTTAGGCCAATACGCGTATACCAAGAGACATACTCTTTTTTATCATACTTTGAGTACATTCTGAAATCCTTTCTTCATAGTCTTCTGTACACACTGTAGAAACATCATATTTTCTTCATCAGGAACATATTCTCTCAAGCACAACTTCATCAAGTAAGTTGTCATCATCTTCATCAGGTGGGTTGCCTTTCAAGGAAAACACTTAGCATTATATTGTCAACAAACATTATATCATATCATATTTACATCATTTACTAAGTCCATCAGGTCAAGCATAACTTCATCAGGTGGTTTGCCATCAAGGACAACACATGTCGGGTCAGCCGCATGTCTGCAACTCATCGAGTAGGCCGTCATCAAGGACAACATACACTCCGCATCATATTTACAACAAATTAACATTTTGAGGTTTTGAATCGGAACCAAGATTCACTAATTCAAATTTCAAAGTAGAACTTTGAAGCTTGGTATTAGTGACTTTCTTGAATCTGTCTTTAATATCATATAAGTCCTCCAATCTAACAACATATTTCGGAATGGGATTTTCATTATCTTTTAAAGCAATTTGTAAATCGTGATCTTCTTCATCAATAATTTGATCATCATATGATTTCTCTGAAGTCATGAAATTTAAGATATCTTGATCATGGTAAAAAACTCTCCAATTTGTGACATTGTCTGGGACAGATGGTCGAAAAAGTAATTCTATTGAAAATCTATCTGGGCTGTAATCTTCAGAGGGTATGAGTCTGGAGGCAACATTGGCTAGCAAGTCTGCTGCTGAATTTTGAGACCTAGGGATAGAAGAAATATTGAATGCAGAAAAGTGTGTGGTGAGTTCTTGTACCAGTGATTGATAATGTTTGAGGTGATTTGAAAGACAGTGAATTGTATTTCTCACCTGCTTGACAATAATTTCAGAATCGCCGAATACTTTCAAATATTGCACTTTGAGGCCAATTGCTTTATACGGACCTTGGACTAAAGCTTCATACTCGGCTGTATTGTTTGTGCATTCAAATTCTAACCTACAGGACAGCATTGTTTTTTCACCTTGCGGGCTAACCAAGATACACCCTGCTCCTGAACCTTCGTTAGATTTAGAGCCGTCAAAATATAAAGACCAAAATAAAGAAGTATTAACAATATTATTTACAGTTTCCCTAGTATCACTAAAACATCTTGACCTATCAGTTTGTGAATAGTTTTCAATCTGTGATGTTAAACTGTTTACTGAGAAAGGGGATGGTTGGGCAATGAGATTTCCAAAAAATGACTCTGATGAATAATTTCCCAAGATGTTGTTATTAAATGCAATTGGTTGATTTTCCTGTTCAAAATCTGTTACAGTATGGGTCATGTGTTTCTCTCGATTGATTTTTATTTGATTTGGCTTTCCCCCATAAGGTAACCACATGTGAGACCAATCGGTAGAAATATACCCGTGGAGCTTTTCAGACCAATCTCTACTTAAAATCAACCCATAAAATTCAGGTATATCAACTATTAAGATATCAATTCGTTGAACTACCCGTGGATCAGCTGCTAACCTGATAGTTACAGAGTTAATCTCTCCTAAAACCTGGACCTTGCTTCTGTCTAACTGTACAATGTGTATGGAAGACTTTTGGGGTTCTATGTTCAGTTTAGAACAAACTGAAGCTGGCATTATATTGGATGATGCCCCTGAGTCAATCAAACAATTGTGTAGGTTTCTGTTGTAGATCTCAAAGGTCAAAAGGAAGGGTGGAGTATGAGAATTCGATCTATCCCCAATCAGGACTGAATCAGTAGCTTCTATCATACCAGAAGGTGGTTGACCAGAATCATTTGCAGCTTTAGCACTGGGAAGAGGTGAAGAGGGAACATCATTCAATTCTTTGAGAAGCAATTTCTGCTGATGTTTTAATTTGCTAAGTTCAAACATAGTAATGTTTGCCTTAGTTTTCTTCATATCATCAACAATATTGTAATCCATTGAATCGGACACTACTAATGTTTTGGATGTTGGAGGAGTATTTGAAGTTGAAGGTGGGTTTTGGGAAACTGCTGCGGGTGATTTCTTTGTAGGTACTTTTTCTTTTGTTGTAGCAGCACCTGCACTCCGTTTCTTTGAAGTTGTCTGAACAGGTTCGGAAGTACCTTTACTCCTAGTAGAGACAGGTAAAGCTTCTTCATCATTATTTGTATCGGAGTTGGGTAGTATGAAATCCCACATGCCATGACATTCAACAATTTCCTCTTCATTATCAGTTGATGAGATTGTTTCCTCTTCTTCCTCTTCTTGATCTGATTCTGCATAAGATACGATATTTGGTGGTTTTGATTCGGTTTTCTTATAATTCTTAAAGGGCCTTTTGGTTGAAGTTTCAGCTACTTGTTTCTTAATTTCAATCATTTCATTTGACATAGTCTTGAGGACCTTTTGGAGGCCTTCCATATCATATGGATCTTTCAAGATTTTCTTCTTTGAGTCTTCTTTGAATGAAACTTTTTTGGTTTTTCTTTCCTCAAGCGCTGCTTTCTTTTCTAGAGCATTAATACGTTTTTCCACAGCAAGTGCTTCTTTCATGTTTTCAGCAAGTGTTGGTTTTGCGGCCCGGTCTACAAAAATAGCTATATTGGCAGGTAGGGCAGTAATATACCACTCACTTCTGATTTGTTCACTTGGTTTGGAAGTCGTTGGGATTTTATTCAAAAGTTTATTGAAACGAGCATTAAATTCTTTAATGGGTTCCCTATGCTCTATCCTAAGATTGGAGAGATCATTTATTAGTGTAGCTAAAGATCTATCGTCTCCATACTTAGTAAGAAACTCTTCTTGGCAAATGTCCCAACTGGTAATAGAATCAGAAGGCAGGGAAAAATACCAGGATCCTGCTGATCCTTGCAATGTATAAGGAAAAAGCCTAACAACGACATCTTGCTCAGTCACTCCCTTAAAATTAACTGCTAACATGAAGTTATTGATATGTTCCTCAGCTTGGGTTCCATTTTCTGGATTAAACTTGGGTAGCCATTTTTCAGGAGCATCAGGTAATGCATGTAATGGTGCGGGCATATTGACTGCACCAGGTCTGGTCCATGGATCTGCCATTGTAATACCACTGGTGGATGATACTGTTGTTGAGATTCCAGATGTCTGGGAAGGAATTGATATTGAGGAGTGAGCAGGTTGAGATGTTGAAGTTCTAAATTCTTGGTGAACAACAATATGTAATGAGGGAGTGGATGGTTGACTTCGCACTGGGGAAGATGAGATGGAGGATGTGGATGAAAGTGCTTCACTGTCAGAATCTTCAGTATTTTTCTTTGCCCTTTTCCTTTTAGGTAAAGGAAATTCAGTAGGTTCAATACCGAGCTTCTCACTATGAAGTCTAGTAAGAGGGTGAGGTAGATTGAATTGCGAAGTCTCACTGCTTTGAGATAGCTCAGATTTCTGTGGTGAAATCGAGAAGCTCTGAAGTTTATGGATGAGAGACTGAACTTCAGGAGATTCAAGACTTAATTGTTCTGAAGTATGGTGGGTTTGAGCAGTGATAGTGGATACCTCTTCTTCTTGCTTGGATGCTGAGGAATCAGCAGGCAATTGGGAAGTATGAGGTGATGTGGAGGGAGAATTACTCTTAGAATGGTTTGTAGATTTGGGTTTGCTTGCCATTCACAGTTGAAGGCCCTCCTTCTAGCGCCAAAAATGTTGAAGCCTAGAAAATCTCTGCTTCAAACATTGGGGGAAAACCACCCGGTCGGGACCTTAAGACAGCTCCTCTTCCGTTTGGGATGGTGGCTCCGACTGGATTTAAAGGACCAGTTTCCTTATAACTAAGTGGATTGAATTGAATGGGTGAAAATGGGACTAAATTAACAGAAAATAAAACTATCTAATCTAAACTAAATACTGATAAAGAAATTCTAATTTTAACCCGGGTGATTATATGTGAAGACAACTTAGGATTGTTTCAATCTAATAATAACCATGGAAATGTATTATTAGTTAAATTGAAATGTGTAGAAACGAATAAAGATAACTCTGTTTAATAAATTAAACAGAGTTATATTAGCATATTGCATTCATCATTATACACCATTCATATATGCCTATAAATGATAACATTCCAATTATACTCAGAAATGATAATATAAAAGGAAATATTATGAAAATCAAATATATAAATGATAGAAAATTCTTCAAATGAATACCATATAACAGAGAAAATCAACACTGAACAGATAAAAATACCTCATTCATCTTGCAGACTATCAAACGAAATGTGATACTCTGATCTAGTAACTCCGATGTAAAATTAAATCCAAAGGCACAAAAATGCAACACTTCAAAGATAATTTGAGCACAAAAATCACCAGATGTGATCTTTCATATAAATATAATAAGGAATGAAGAACAGAAATGTTAGCTCCAAATCCCAAAAATATTACAACTTCCGATCCTTCTCTAAATGCATGAGAGGGATTTAAATAATAAATTACATAACAAAATCCTAATACTAATGCTACAATCTATCAAATTAAAACTAAAATGCTATCTTGAATGAAATTGATTCATTGTTTTTCTCCCTCGCTTGATGAAGCCAAGTTGCAAATGTTCAACATATCTCGGAGTCTTGGTGGATGACTCATCTCAGAATGCAACTGTCCAGCATAGGTGGCATCAGAAAATTCTGGAATTAGACAATCGACAACGTTTGATAGAAGTTTGATAGCTGTCTGTTGATTGTTTGGCTTGATCAAATGAGTCCACATACTATCCCAGGATATCGTTTGAAGTTTGCCGATTTGTTGACTTTTCCCTTCCATTTCTTCTCTCCACCTATCTTCAGTTTCTTTTATTTTTGGCAAACTGCCAGGAACACAGTCTGAAATGAGATTAATTGAGTATAAGCTGTCATTTATGAATTGCGTGAGATTATTCATTATATTTCTGGCCCTTGATATTGCTCTATCAACTTTCATTAATTGATGTTCCCATTCTGTAAACAAGATTTCTTTGTGTTTTTCCTCTATCCTAGGAAGATTTGCTTCTTTTCCCTTTTCTGTATCCTGCCAGTTGAGAAACTCAGAAATCTTTTCATCTGCATCATCTATTTCTTGTCTAAGAGTTATGATATTTTGGATCAAAGATGAAGTAATATCACAAAAAGGTTCTGCTTGTGACAGCTTTGAGCAAAATTCAATTAACTGCTGAGTCAATAGTTTATTAGCCTCAAGGGCTTCTGATTTGAATTCATTTAACTTTGGGTAATCTTTAAACTTATCCAAAGTTGCTTGAAATTCCTTTTCTTGAATCATTTTTGCCTTTTCCTCATTTTGTAACAGACTCTGTAACTTAGAAATTTCTTCATTTAGCCGCTTTTGTTTGCCTAAAAGCTTTTCATCAACCTTCTTCTTCTCTTCGGCAAGCTGTTTCTCCAATTCTTTAGACCTGAATGTCTGATCCTGTAGTTGTTGTTGCAATTGGCTGATCAGTTGCTGATTCTCCTTAGCTTGTTCTTCCAGTGAAGCTATGTGAAGATCTTTCCGAGTTATTAGTTGAGAAACTTCTACAACTTTATCCACTGTTGCAGCACTATAAGCTCCTGTATACTGGGACAATTTCGTAAGGTCTTCAAATGGATTCATTTCATTGTTCTTATAAACAATATTCATAAACTCCTCTGATGGAGTAGAAAATATACCCTGTTCTGTTTTTCTTTTCTTTCTTTGTCTTTTGACAACAGCCTTATGTTTAGGGCTGTAAAATACTCCAAAGGAGGGATCTCTTCACCTTTTAATACAATATGCCCTGTAGGATGTTCATGAATGATTTCAACATCCTGCTCTATTTGTTCTTCACCTTTATCCTGCAATCCAAGCTGTTGAGCAAACTGATCATATTGATTTAATAGCTGAGAAGAAATATCAAGATTAGTGGAAACCATAATCTCCTTAGTTATTTCTTTTCCTTTCTCTTTATCTATGCTCTGCTTAGTGCTTTTGTCATCCGATCCATCCTTTTGATTATGCACCTCATCATTAATATTTGTGCATTTGTCTGTCATTTGAGCAGTATTTCCCTTTGGGGCATCAGGTTTGTCAATAGTGACCACATTTTGAGTATGTACAGTCGGCTGGTTGACAGCCGATTGTGTAATGATTTTGCTGGTAGATGTTTCTACTAGCGTTTGGACGGATGTACCTTCTGTCTCTGATTTTTGGATTTGAGTTCTCAGCTGGTCCAGAGGTACTCTCAACAATCTCTGGCTTCTAAATAAGAGAAATTTATTTATTTCCTCTTGTTGAAATTTAGACTTGACCAAGTCAAAAATTCGAGGAAAATTATCTAATGAAACAAACAAATCATCGAACATATCTGGTTCATGCTCAAAACGAGCAATTGAAACTGAAGCAGTGAAATCAAATGCTATCTTTTTTGGATCATATTGTCTTCCAGGAATGGTTGCAAATTTACAACCTCTTACCTTGGAGACTTCCTTTTCTGCATGCTTGAAATCATTTAGAGTGAAATGACCACAATTGAGTGGGAATTGAGGCCACATTTTCTTCTTACTATTGTTCAAAGACCTAGATATACCTTCAATTGTCAATTGATAGGAAACTTTTTGAGCGAGAAGTTTGTCTGGAACAAAAAGCGGAAGAACATGCGGCTCCACTATACTACCAAAAACCCTGATGTAAGTAAATTTTTCCTCCCCAAACCAATCTCCGATTGCAGACAGGTCGGCTTTAGCTTTATCAGAAAAACTAGGAGGAAAGCGATTGAAAATGGTTTGGAAAACAGGGATGAGGAAACCATGACAGATTCTATATACATTAGCTTGGAAATGAATCTTCCAAAGAAATTTATGATAAATATGGATTGGAAGAGGGTCTTTGGGAGTCCATTTCCATCCAAATAAGGGAAATTCAGAATTGAAACAAATAGCATCAAGAATATAGGCACAAAAGAAAAAGGGAGTAGAATTTCCAGCAGTTTTTTCTTGTCTGTATTCAAGGATCCTATTGGCCATTCTATCAGAAAGAATAACAGCCCAATCCATAATGTCGGAATTCACAGCAGCTAGGATTAATGGGACCATTTGTATAGAAAACCTAGCTGAATTATCATTGCCAAATAACCTACACATCATGGCAGCTGCATAGGAATATGGAGGCAGAAGAGAATCTACAGAATACATACCGGATGTTTCATTTCGGTGCTTCTCTGGGTTTTTCCTCCAATCTTTGATAGGGTCGGATTGGACTTTGTTATTATCAGCAAAATATTTGATAAATTCCTTGTTATACACCTTCTGTGGGTCTGGAAGGTGGTACATTGCTTTCAAGTCTTCTGCTTTAAACGAGCCGAAAGGCACTCCAGATGATGAAACAAACGTTCTATCTTGTATCTTTACACTGTCGATAACCCATCGGACTACATCACAGTAAGGCATTATGCTCGCTCTAGCTGCAATTCGATGTAGAAATGAATTTGCAAGTGTTCTTTCATTGATGTCAGAGTCAGAATCCGAGCTATCCTCGTCTGGAACTGATGCCTTCTCCACTGTGACCTTGGGGTCTTCTTTTTCCAATAGGTTGTAGACTGTGTCCCATGTCATTTTCCCAAGACCTTGGCATGATGTATCTGTGACTAGCCTTAGCTTTATGGGCTTTTCTTTTGAGACCGTAGGAGTTTCGGCAAACTTCACTGGTAGAGCAGTCTTGTTTCTTCTCCCTCTTTTTGACATTTCTGCGTCTGCTACCGCTTCCCTTTGTCCGTGAATGAAAGAACTTGGTGTTCTTTGGCTCTGCAAGACAATAAACTCTCAGTCGTGATCAACAAGCCACTCAAACGGAATGATTTATGAACTTATGGTTTTCATTTATTTGTTTCGTATATTACGTAAATGCTCCTTTTGGGTCACACTTAAGTATTTAAAACCAAATCATAAACCATATTCATTTGATTCGTTATTGAATGCCTTCGTACCAATAAAGATTTGGCGCTTGTGATATATTAATATATTCACTCATTCTAAAAATCTTCGTATGCAAATAGATGAATCGCATCGGAAGTTTTCGAATGGCAAATGAAGATCACAATATGTTTATCCCGATTGATCGATTGCGAATGCAGATCTTTCCGATCTCTAATGGTGGGGTCTACCATATATTTTAAACAAATGTTCGATTTTTCTTTTAAAAGCGTTTATTATCAAATGCACATCGGATCGGGGAATTTCAACTAAGCGTAAAGAGTTTCTTGAAGACTGTCCCGATTAATCGATTGCGATTGACCGCATCACATCGGAAGTTATAATTAACTGTTTTAAACTCTTAGCGATTGAAATTTTCCGATTGGACTAATCGCATCGGAAGATTTGAAATGGGCATATGAAATTTCTTTTAAAGGTTATCTCCGATTCTCCGATTGCGATTGAACTTTTAACTTTGATTTGTTTTTATGGTAAGGCCTTGTATATTAGATCGGACCATAAATTTTTTGAATGTTGAATCTGTTTAGTAACAATATGAAATTTTCCAAAACAATGAATTTTATTTCTAAGTGTTTTATTTCTAAAAAAGAAAGGGACCCTATTTCTAAATTTTATTTCTAAAATTTAGAAAAAGGGAGGGTTGTTGTATAAAGACAACAGGAATTGGCTTCTAAACCGAGATTGGTGTTACCTGCATAACTTGATAGTAGATGTCTCTTGAATACTTGTATTGTACAGTGTAATTCCTCAATGTACATTGGCCTCAAATATAGAAAAGAAAGTATAGGCACTAAGTGCTCACTCCTAGATGAGGATCTAAATTGGTGAGAGTTAGTCCTAGCTATTTAGTATTTTTTTTATATTACAGTACAATTTCCTATTAACGGACGACAGAAGATAAGATAAGACTAGTTTTATTAATGGAAGTGGGCGACAAAAAGATAGGTCAATGGGGCTCAAAAGTACACCAGTTACAACATACTATGGGAGTGCCCATTACTTGTCATTAGGGATAGATGTAAAAAGTAGAGGGAGAAGAAGCATCCACATTTGTATCAATCACTCTGGAGCTACAAGCTAACTTGATCCCGGCTTCCTCATTTTCATGGCCAAACATCATCATCTGGTTCTCACTTTTTATGTTGAGCACAAAACAATCAACTTTACAGTTTTAAAAAGCATGGCCATGGTGGCCCAATACAAAAATATCAGTATTTTTACTGCACACCATATAAGGGTTTTGTTTTGTTTTCCTATTGATAGGAGTTTCTATCAAAATTGGCATTTATTTTCTTATTACAAATTTTCTTTCATTTTAAGTGGAGAAGAAAGTAGTCCTTTTAAAAAAAATAAAACATCCTTGATTTTCCTGAACATTTTATGTTAGGTACATATCATTGGAAAGAGTCCTAGCAATAGTATGTTGTACAGACTGGAGCTAGCTAGTGATGGGATGACACTTACCGCCTCCTGGCAATTCTAGAAAAAACAGAAATGAAACAGCTTCACATTATGCAGGGTAGAAAGATAATTGTATATCATCCTCCTCCCTATAAATAGGCAGCATCCTTTGCATTTCATGCATAGAAGAAATCACCCACTCATTCTATATCTATATAGACATACAACCAGCCTTTGCCTTATTAGTATCCAGAGCTTGAATATATATATATATATATATATATATAATATAATTGTGCTTCACTGTGTATATACTTCAGCCATGGCCATGTTTTCTACAAGCAGGTTGTTCCTCTTATATCTGAGAATATCTGTCTGTAACAAATGGCTTCTCCGTACGCAATGGCGCGTATAAAAACCGTGCTGGGCATTTGTTATTACTCCAACAAGAGAAACATGAACAAAACCATTTGCTACCAACAAGACTCCGTGTTGGCATTGCCAAGGCATCAAGTTTTCAAATAGCATAGTATAGAATTCCAACAATATACTAGAATGTTCTTCTCTAAAAATTTCAGTTATAGCTTTCAACATAAAATTATTACCTATGCCACTGTGCTTTTTGTTGAGTTAGATCAAGGACATGCAGATCTTCTGATGAAAGCCCTGCAAGACCAATACCACCCTACAAATGATGTTATCAACAAAAAGGAAGAGACTAGTTTTGGATCAAGCAAAACCCCCACCTCTTGTGAACAAACATAACACAGATAAAATAGATTTTAAAGCACACCTGGATCACAACCATGCTACCAATAGCAGTTGCAGCACGGGGTAATGGTGATTCCCCCAAAGGATGGAGCCTGAAATCAATATTATTAATGAGATAACTGGACATGTGTAAAATCAAAACATATGGTCAAAACAATTAACTTGTGTAGAGAGAATTCCTATCCTCATATTCTAGTATTTAAATGGATGCACTACCACATCTATGGACTTTTTTTTCCCTCTAATCTTGGTTTTAATTTTAAACATAAGGAACATGAATCTGATGAAATGAAATGGAACAAAAAAAAATTCCACCATCATTATCCTACAATTTAAGTTCCATGGATTTGCTACCACATCTCTGGAATATTGAGGAGACAAATCTGTGAGTGCTAAATTTTTTCTTCTAAGCTTGGTTTTAATTTAGATATATGGAATATAAATCTGATAACACTGAATTTTAACAAAAAAATGAATTTAAACTGTCAATAGTTGAATATTTAGAAGAGTCCAACAATGATCTGGAAGCATTTGATTAACAATAGGTGTTAGAACTAAGTTCTGCAACTACTGTTGGTAGCATGGTTGTGATCCAGGTGTGCTTTAAAATCTCTTTTATCTGTGTTATGTTTGTTCATAGGAAGTGTGGGTTTTGCTTGATCCTAAACTAGTCTCTTCCTTTTTGTTGATTACATCATTTGCAGGGTGGTATTGGTTCTGCAGGGCTTTCATCAGAAGATCTGCATGTCCTTGATCTAACTCAACAAAAATCATGGTGGCATAGGTAATAATTTTATATTGAAAGCTATAATTGAAATTTGTAGAGAAGAACATTCTAGTATATTGTTGTAATTCTATACTATGTTGTTTGAAAACTTGATGCCTTGGCAGGGTAGTTGTGCATGGACCTAGTCCTGGATCTCGCTGGTCATGTCATGGCTCTTGTAGGGAAAATATTTTTGCTATCAATTGGTGGAAATGATGGTAAGATTTATACGCTGGCACTGTTCAGTGCTATTAGTGCCTGCATATTGTTATATATTTTTGTTCGACATGATGGGCCTTTGAATTTTATATAATTTGTTTCAGGGAAGTGACCCTTGATAGATGTTTGGGCTCTGGATACGGCTAGAACCTCTAAATGAATTACTTTCTCTTGTTCATTTTCCTCTAATGCCACTTCCTTCACTTCAAAAGGTATGCCATATAAGCTGCTGATGTTTGTGAAAATTAATTTTGAACAGTTCTTTCTTCACTGATCCTGATATAGACATATATGTGATTATATGGAACTAGTAGCATGTACCAGCACTTGACACTTTTCAATTGTGCTGCAGTTGGATCAAATCAGTAACCTAAGCAAGAAAATTCCAGTCTTTCGATAGCTGGTTAGTGAGAACAAATTATTTATGTAGCTTTCCCTTTGATTTAAATTTTTTGTAATCTTGCTTCATGAAATGAAAAATAGGAAGTGATGGGCAGTTTTCCATGTAAACAGATAATGGAGGTGCTTCAGTATCTCGGGACAGATGCAAGCAATGCAGCAAATGAACAGAAGTAAGTCGCTATATTAAGATTCATGTTATAATCTGACCCTGTATTGTTGTACAAGTGAATAGTTCCTATTTATGTATTCTTTTTCAAGATTGATGGCCTTTTTTTCTACTTAATAATACTTGATCTCAATATATATGGGTACAGGCACCTTTCAAAGTCATTTGGCGTAAACAGTGAAGGTCAGCTACTAGGTAATTTTATCATGTTCCATCCAAGACCATCGAGCTTTAAGAAACTCTTGTACATACGTGATGGTGATCATAATGGAGTAATTAATTATGCTGGCACTTCATATGGTGAACACCCATGGATGAATCCTGTGCTAGCAAAGGTATTATGAGGAAGTCTATCAGATATGTTTATTCACACCATAAATTTGTCTTCAATGAAAATGTTTAATTGATCCAACCATAACAACAAGAAAATGAGTGCAGTAAAATTTTATCATAGGTCCCATTCCTTATTTATATCCGAGTTTCCTTTCATTAAAATATATACAAGGGAGGGATGCCCAAAAAATATCATCTCATCTATTAGTTAGACTACTTTAAAACTTACTTTCGTGATTTTTAGAAGGCATTGGCATTTTGAGTGTCTAGTATTTAATGTTCGAGTTGTTGTGATGACATTCCAAAATGCTTTTGTTAACCAATTCTGATATACTTACATATTATAAACTTAAGAAAAAAATACAAAAGAAAAACTAAAATTTAATGTTGCAATTGCTATTTTCTTGATTATGAAAATTAAAGTACAACTTTTTGAATTTAATATGTCTCAATTTCTATTTTCTTGATTATGAAAATCAAAATAGAACTTTTTAAATTTAAATACCCTATCGGCCTCTCTTTGCACCTTTTGGGGCACAAATAATTAATGACATACTTCAAATTTTGCAGTTACACCCTCTTTGACACCTGGAAGGATGCCCTAGACTCTGTGCTTTCCATATATCCAAAACTCATAGGAGGCCTTCGCATATGGGTATATAGGTATGCAAGCATTGCCATACTAAACTTAGTTGACATGCTCCAACACCTTGATTTTTTTCTCTGTTACAAGTAAAAATTTGATTATATGATATATTTTTGGTTTATTGAAAATGTTGTAGTGTAGATACTGATGCCCGAGTCTCAGTCATATCGACCAGATATTGTATGGATCAACTTAAGCTTCCTATCAAAAGAGCATGGCAACCTTGATTTCATGAGCAACATGCAACAATATTCTATACATTTTTCACTTCAACTTTTTCTAAAATCTTACAATACCTATTATAAGTTAGTTGTCAAGAAATAGCTTACCTATTATAAGTTACTTGTCAAGAAATAGTGAAGCTATTACTTACTATTATTTGTTGAAAGTTTTACTTATGATATTAATTAGTATTATTTGTTTCTGGCTATGTTGTCTTAATTCATGCAGGTGGCTAGATGGACTCAAGACTATGAAGGTCTGAAATTTGAAGCTGGTTGTAGATCATACATGTTGATCAGTGCCTACTAGCAAGTTGGTGGCTCTTTGGGTGGTGGTTGTATTTCTTGTGCTGATTATAGTTAATTTTCTTTGTATGGCTAGATTAATTTGTTTGTAGATTATTGTTTATTATTAGCTTTTTGTGCAAGTCAAGCTACAAGGGTGTCACAGTGAGCTAACTCCATTGAGTTATTTTTTTATTAAGTTAAAAATAGGGGCTTGCATGATTATATATTTTACAATGATTATGCCATTATGTGTTGAACATTTTTTAAAAATCAATGCCTATTATACAATTTCAAGGACTGCCATAACTCCTCACATAATTATTTAAAAGGTGCTAGCTCAATGGAAGAGCACCTGCTATGCAGGAGGTTAGTGGTTCGATTCCACTGTACCCTAACGTGAATTATTCAATGATATTGTATATTTTTTTAATTAAATATTTTATATTGATTTATTTTAATGGTGAGATATTTTTCTGGATTCATTGTTTTATATTGTCTCCAGAGAGACAATAGATAGGATTAAAAACATTGTCTCCATAAAGACAATATGTCTTTAATTCCAACTATTGTCTTTGGAGAGACAAAAATGAAATTGTCTTTGGAGAGACAAAAATGAAACTGTCTTTGGAGAGACAAAAATGCTTGTGTTATATATTGTCTTTATAGAGACAATATTTTAAGACGATTTAATTTGAGACACCCGCTTAAAGACAATATTTAAGACAATACACAAGTTTTCTTTTGTCTCAAATTAAGACAATTTACCCAAAAATTGTCTTAAATATTGTCTTAAAACCCCCCTTTATGTTGTAGTGTAAAAGTCTTGTTCTAATCACATAATATATATATATATATATATATATATATATATATATATATATATATATATATATATATATATATATATATACATAATAGACTTCACAAATAATATATATATATATATATATATATATATATATATATATATATATATATATATATAGAAAGTTATTATTGTTAATTAGATGTATTTATGTATCAAAATTTTCGTGATGATCACATTTGAATAAATTGTGTTCACCTTTTCAACCAGCTACAGGGTTCATCATCAAGACAAGATGAGAAATTTGATCTAGAACCCAAATTTTTAATAGATAAATTAACTAGTTTGACCGCATAAAATAAAAAAATAAAAAATAAAATAAAATCAAATAACAGTCGTATTATTATTATTATTATCTTAAAATAATAATAATAATAATAATAACAACAACAAATAATAATAAATAAATAAAATATATTATTTGAATGTAATTTAATATATATATATATATAAAATAAAAATATAAAACTAAAAATTAAATAAATAAATAAATTATAATTAAATAATAAAGCATAAATAAATAAATAAATAGATAAATAGATAAATAATAATAATATTACAAATCCTCCCGCCCAAATATTATTTGTTCTCAAGCGATCCACTTCTATCCACAACAAAAGCATTTGTACATTGATACCAAGATCCCATACAACTTGATGTATTGTTCCATCCCTCGATGTTGAATGGCACTGAATGGATCCTTCGATACTTGGATCCCAAACAATCCTCTGACCAATCCTTCCCTCGGTAGATTTAACTGGATCCCAAACAATATTTTGACCAATCCTGCCCCCAATGGATTCTCCTGGATCCCAATGCCATCTAAATCCTGGGACCTTTGGGTTATGGTACCATTTCAACCCTCCATCGCTGCCTGCGCCAAATGGCCCAAGCTGTAATATGCCCTTAGCTATGGGTATCCTCCAAAGAATCAACCCATCAATAGAATACCAACTCAGAATCTCTCTCCAATCCATACTTAGGGAAGGATGAATATCTGCAAATCTACTATGTTGACGTTGTTCGATGCTCAATTCATGTTGCTCTACTTGGTTACCTAACATGATGTATTTGGAGAACTCTGCTCTACTCTTATCAATGTATAAAGGTGGGTTGTTGGTGTTGCAAGACTTATCTACGTATTCTTGTAGAGATCTGCTATGGAACTCCAAATTGTACTCCTCATGCTGCCTTGTGAGGGACTTGAGTTGGTCCTCAACACTAGAGAACTTGGTCGTTGATTTGGCACATACCCCTATGAGTTCCTCAATTTTTCTATTCTCCTGTAAGACAGTGTCTCGGACTGTCTAGACTCTTTGCTTCAACAACATAAGATCTGTCTTGAAATGCATGATCCTCTTCTGAAAGTATTTCACTGGAAATTCTAGTACCCTGCTGAATGTCTTTGTATTTGACTGCACTGAATGCCCCACGACCACTGCTTCAACTTGAATATTTGATTGGCCCTTTAGAAATGACTCATCCTACATACTATCTTTGTCTTGCTAGCCTGCATGATCATGCTCATCATATCGGTTCATTACTACTGGCTCCTCATTTGATTCTCCTTGGGTGTATTCATCCTGGACCTCTTCACATGTGAGGATCAGTTGTCCATCCTCTCTGGTTGTCAAACATGGATGTACTGGTGGACTGTTGTCTATACCTGATTGCCCATACTCTTTATGGATGTCCTCCATTGTATTTATAGATTCAACTACCACATCATCAGGAGGAATTGCATCCTTCCTTTCGTCATGTACTTTTTCAAGTTGACTGATCAGCTTGTCCTGCAAGTTTCTCTGAAGAGTATGGTGTTGTTGTTCACCATTTTTATTTGACTGCTTAGATCCTTCATAGGTCCTCTCCAGAAAACTAGCGAACCCATCAATGGATGAATCCTCATGATCTGAAGAAGTCTCTAATTTTGCTATCCTTGTTGCCTCCCTATTGTCTGGACATGAATGGTCAAGTTCCCAAACTTCCTTGCATACAAAGCATAAGCCTTTCCTCCTTAGTTCATTCTTGCTGTCTCCACAAGTCTTTGTTAGTTCCTCCTTGGTTAACTTCTTTCTAAGTAGTTTGATGCTCTGTTTGATCAACCCCTCAACTAGTTCATAAGCAACAGGTGATGCAATTAAATCCTTCCTCCAAATGGCCAACAATTTAGATCCAATTACTATAGTAATGTCTATCTTCTTAAGATCTAGAGGCATGATATTTTGCATGTATGTTTCATGAATTTTGGATGAGACATTGTAATTTTAGTGCGTATATTGGAGAATATGGAAGGATTAAGTCATCACACTCTAGATCAATCATAAGTATAACAATCAATTTATTTCAGCCATAATTCCAAACTTCATTGCTTTAAAATTAGCGTTTGGTGTTGTCCAGCCCTTGGAGTGCTTATATCATTACCCGAAAAGTCCTCCTCATGATGTCATCATTGTGGGGCAGTAGCGGTGTTGTTAACGTTATGATTTTACTAAGACAAGAGGCAACTGTGAGTCTAACCTTTTCACAAGAATACTCCAAGAACCTAGGTTGTATCAAAGCAAGCATGGATGGCTTCACGACCCAACTTGACCCTCCCACTCTGATTTCTCTATCAAGCTCAAAGCCATATTTAATGTGTCTAGCTGTAGGAGGACATCTTCTAACTTTGTATCCTGCAATTTGGATTCAAGTTCGAAGAGACACTTGATTGTTACATATTCCTTCCGGATATCTTTTGATTGCTGAAGGATAACATGGACCTTTCGAGAGAAAGGCCTGTTGTTCTTCTCTTGCTTCTGATTTGTATGTTGTTTCCATCTGTGATCCATAGAAGTATTGTAGCCCACATAATTGAGTGATGTATCATTATGATGATTCTTGTGGCATTTCCAAAAGTAAAATGACGACATTGTGGTTTGGCATCAATGTATCTCAATAATTTTTCTTTTCTCCTCAACTTTATTCAATAAAATTGATTTACACCTTTTTGAGAACTCAGCTTGAATATTCAGCCTCCATAAGGAAATTGATCACCTTTCTATTTTGAATAGAAGTGTTAATACTATGCATCGTATGCCTTATTGACCTGTAATGGAAACCCATATGTAAAGGACATAAATCAAACCCCTTTTAAATCCTTATATCTCCTAAATTCCAACCAATACCCATAAAGGATATATCTGCCCTTATGAACGCTGTATTGTTTCAATATGATGAGAGATATGCCCCCAATTTTATTAATCTAGCCCACAGCTTACAACAGTAGCTCGTGACAGTGGAGAGTTGTGTTGAACGCCATCTTCTAGGGGCTTCACTCCTATACTTGGTGTAGGCTTCGCTCTTCTATTCGGTGTGATAGCGCGCTGCAGTCATGCATCCTTCGACATGGTGTATTGGAACCTTCCTATAATGCACACAGGCTTCGTCCCTAGCTCTGGTGTTGCAGACTGTTCGCCCTTCTCTTTGACACAGTGAGCTGTGATATCCTTCACTTGTTGGTGCACGAATTATTCCACGGTAGTTTGACTGTATGCAACCTCCCAATAATTTTGTTGTTGGTCGAATCAATGGGTTAAAAACCCCACCGACTGTGCACGCTTATGATCTCGACATCAAGATATGAATGCATGGGATGAGCTTAATTATTCTGCGGCCCTGGGCTTGTCACAAATTGTGGATCGTGTGAAGAGGTTTCCATCGCTATCAGCTTCACAAAATATCCATTCAGCTGCTCAACGGATGTATTGCACACTTGGGAGAGATCAATGGCCTCTCAGTCCAGCCTCTGCTGTATAAGTCAAGGTCTATGGCCCCAACCTTTGATCTCGATGCCCCAGGGAACTCATCCTCTCTATGCAATGCATTCAGATTTCAGATTTGGGATGATGATGCGTCTTTCAACACTAAAACGATGGTTGTAAGCCTAAAGAAATATATTCGGCCTTTGAGAGATAAACCTTGGCTTCTCATCATATTAAACCCTGCCAACAATAATAAATTTTGGCGCCAATAATTTGACGCATTTGGATGTAGCTGTAACCCCTTTACGGGAAGCTTCGAAATTTAGTTTTTTGCTAAGAGAAATTAAGCGACCTCCAGGATTACATAAAGTGGCCTCCAATAAAAAATGCAAAGAGAAATATATGAAGACCCAATAATGTCTGCAAGAAAATGATAAACCCAACTAAGCAGGAACATCTCCATAATTGACTAAAAAGTCCAACTAAGCACAGTAGGCTCCTTCTATATTCCAACTCGAAACTTGCAGCTATTTGCGTCCCCACTGATGATATGTATCGACCCTTAGTATTACAAAGGAAACTTGCTTGCGCTGATTATATTTTGATGAATCTACGATTGATGCTTATCTACTCTGTGTGATGGTTATCTCTTCAAGAACATCTGACTAACCCCGACCTGTGCCTTTTTCCTCCTCAGATATGTGGGGGATTGGTATGGCCATGCCGACTTTTGGCAATGTGGGACTACTCAGATCTTGGAAACTCCCAGTAATATCATGTTCTGCTTTGTATCAAACCAATCAGCACTGAGAAGAATTGTTTCTCTAGGGTTGGCCTTTAAATGGAGAGCGACACAAAAATCACAGAAGCAACCTCGTCTCCTTCTATTGGAGTTCACAGTAGCTAATGATTTAATCCTTGGCCACTAATAATTACAATGGATCAACTCTCCAAAAATAGCTTGATCGCTAGTGGAAGATCTAAACTTCAGCCTCCACAATCTTGAAACACTTCTTCACCTCGCAAATATCACTAGTACAAAATGGCTAATTAGTTACTAAAAAAATGACTAAAATTTGCATATAAACGACTATTTTTCGGTCGGTGACCAATAGTAGCTAATTTATAGAATCTTATAACACGACCAAATTTTGGTCGTTTTTAGCTTAGCCATTAATTGGTTATCTCAATTTTATTGTCTAGTTGTATATTTGGTCATTAATTTGATCATTAATTTAGTCACTGATTTAGCCATTAATTTAGTGATTGATTTAATCATTGATTTGATCATTAATTTATTCATTGATTTGTTCATTGATTTAATCTTTAATTTGGTCATTAATTGTCACAATTAATAACCAAATATACAACAAAATATATTACTATATGATCACCTGATAAAACCAATTAATGACCAAAGAAATATGACCAAAATGTTGGTCGTGTTAAAAGATACTGTAAATTAGCTACTAATAGTCATATATATGCAATTTTTAGTCATCGTTTGAAACCAATTAATGACCGAAGAAATATGACTAAATTTTAGTCATGTTATAAGATACTGTAAATTAGCTACTAGTAGTTGTATATATGCAAAATTTAGTCATCATTTGTAGTCACAAATTTATCATTTGCAGTAGCTATTTATTCATTATATAAACGAATAATTCAGTAGTTTATTTTTTTTTTTAAGCTGTGGTTCACGGTCACTGAGTGGCTGCTACATCCACGGGTAATTATCCGGTAGATCCACCTGAAGGGATCAGCCGTCGGCTTTAATTTCAGGGCCTAACCCCAAGGGCGTCGAGGAGATTTGACCCCGTGACCTTCCATATGGCAAGGTACTTTAGCAACGGGAACTCGACCATTTGAGCTATCCCTTGGGGCTAATAATTCAGTAGTTTATATTCATTTCATTTACTTTCATTAATAATCATTATAAATAATTAATTTAGTCTTATATTAATTTTATTTGTGTTCATCATTAATCAATATAAACTACTAATTTAGTAGTTCTAAATTGATTTTGTGTTAATTATTAATCAACATAAATTAATTTGTATGATTTAAAAAAATGTCATACAATGTGCATGTTCATCTAATAGGAAAACACAAAGTCACATATTTTAATTACAATACTAAACAATATCAAGTGAAACTATAAATAATTTCAACCACATAAATTATATTATATGAAATTTTAAAGTATTACAATATGATTTTCCAACATAATCTTGGTTGGACTACAATTTACACATGAAATGGTGTTTCATCACTTCAAAACATTATCATTGTGTTTTCAAGGCATTGAAGGTGAATTCACCAACTCTGAAGACTTGACCATCAGTCTTTATATGTGTGTCTTATGTGGGATATTGGCTCTAAGAGTATCACCAGACCAGTTCTCCTCTCTCTCTTTTTGCATTTGTTGCTCCAATGTTATTGCTCCCCTCTTTTTTCAATTCATGCTTCTTACCATCAATACTGAGTTCATTTTTTGAAAACAAAAAAAGATACAATGAGTGTAAAACATGAAAGACAATGAACACTAGAATATAAACTAAATTAGACTATAAATAATTTATACGGCATATACCTCAACATCAGCAATGTCAAAGCCATTTTTCCCCATTCAAGTAAGAAACTCGAAAAAAATTTCTTCATTGGGGTGATAAGTGTCACTATAATGTGGCCAGATAACCTGTATAAAAAAAGAAAATAAAATATCACTATATATAGAAAATAACACCTTAGTAACTTAGTATTCAACTTTCAAGGAAAGCTTAAGAATAATCATGTCAACTAAGTTATACGCTAAAACGCTCGAGTTGTAGATAACTTGTGAAAACAAATAATATGAGGTGTAATGTTTAATCCTTGTCGTTTTATTCACAGCAACATTTCATTTTCTAACGCATGAACTTAGTCAAGTATATAAACAACATGTACTCAAATAACAACATGAAAGTAACTTTTTCTGATAGTCATGAAAATATTTTAACACAAAATAGCTATAAGGACTCCAATCAATATAGTGTAATACTAATTTCACCTGCAAGCTTTGGTTGTTGTTTAAATGGACATGGTACTAATTTTTTTCAATTTCATAGTTAAAAGACAACAAAATCAAAATAAATGTCCAAAATACAATCAAACAATAAAGAGAGGATGTCATGGAATGGAAATTGCAATTATAAAAAAAAAAAAAATCCCTGTCCACTGATGTCGTGTGTAGCATTCCTAAGAAATTTGCTTCCCCAAAATAACCATGAGGTGAAACAATCAGAACATTAAAAACCATAGGAATTCCCACTAGAAACATTTCCAAATTCAGTGGCTTAGGTGTCTAAGTGATCTCTAACAGCGAATGAACCATGTCCAAGACGTGATATGCATTGTCTCCCTGTCATTTTTCCAATCACATTTCCTATAACCTGCCCACAGCAGATTCAAGTAACAATCAAACAAAGACATTGACATTTGTTTTTATCTTTTATATCTATAAAATTTGAATCTTATTTGTTTCATGAACATATTAATTCATATTTAAAGCGTTCCTGACATATGGGAAAGTATCAATCAAATACGACATCAGAAAAATTGACCTCAATGAGGTCCTCAAAAAATTTCTACAATATCAATATTTTTCTTGTTGTGATATCTGGGGTAGAAAAAATAACATATCTACAATAGAAAAATGCATATATTACTTATGGTCAAACTTTATATATGGTGTATTCTTAAGCAGTTTTCAAAGATGTTCCTCCGCCTTTACTAAAGTGAATTGTAGTTTGGTTAAACTATGTATCCTTTCATTCAGCATCAATTCCTGCAAGATAAATGTCACACATTATCCTTTCCCATTTCTCAACACACTACATATGATAAATTGAAAGTCACATAAAACCAAGAGCAAACCCTTTTCTAACCAAAACAAACAAACAAATAGTGTCTCTAATAAAACTTCATTATAATATTAGAAAATGAAAAGAGAGTGGACCATTTTTGTTTTTTGACTTTTCATATTTTTGTTATGAAAGCGTTCGAGCTTCAAGAACCAACAAATGTGAGGGAAGTCGTAATTGTGAAAAAAATTATGTTGACCTAATTTCCAGACTTCTTCAAAATTATGTGAATGATGCCATTTTCGGATGTGGTAAATCTCATAATAAGAAATGGCATGTATTCTAATAAATTACATTGCAATAACTACGATGGGCCTCCACGGGTTATAGGTCCTCAGTATATTAATCTTGATGATGAAAGAGAGATGGAAACGATAAGTATGGGTGGCCCTAGTTTGTATGGTGGATATCTTCAAACCAAGGTCTCCATCTCAATGAACCTAGATTCTGACATGGTAAACCTGGATCTGGTCTTCACCCAATTTCATTCCATCATACTTTGTCAAGACTCAAGAGGACATAATGGTCCTTAAGCTTATAATAGGGTTTCTTTTGAGGTTATAAATAAAGCTTATCCAAATCAAATGGATTTTTGGGCTCCAAGAGATATGGATAATTTAAATGATAACAATTATATGTTTTTTTCACAAGAATCAAATGTAGGAATACATTTTGTGGATTTCACTAATAAATAGAATGAGATAAATAATCCATGAGGAGAATCTATTGGTCATTGTGATTAGTGAAATACTCGGAGATAATAAGACTATTTAGGTTCAAATCAAAGATGGTGTTGATTCTTGTAGCTCCTCAGTTGTTGGTAGTTTTTAAGGTAGGAAATTCAGTTCTTCAAGGGTGGTGTCATTTAGCATAATTTCATATACCTTGGTCATATCACCCAAAAGCACAACATAATAAAAAAAGAGTAAATATGTCAAGTTTAGGGAAAATCCTATTTTCATGGTTGCCAATCTTATAGTTATTTTTTACTCTGTTATAACTCTATTGAGACCACCTAATCTATAGTAAAAAATGGCAGAGGAGCCATTAGTCATACCTACCCATGGTCTCTTGTAGACATGATAGAAGAATAGGTTGAGCCATTAATTAGAATTCCACATATATTGAGGAAAGATAGTTCATTATCTAGTTAACCAATTGCACATTGAACCCTATATGGATGAGTAGCCTAAATAAAGCCAATTTTCTCTATCATATGCATTGGAATGGCAAACTAACATTGCTTGTAATTTTTTTGTTTCATGTTATAAATTCCTTCTTTGGAAACTCCTATTCTGTAATGGATTTGTTTCCCAGGAAGGATGCAAAATTGTTCTAATGACATGGAATTAGCTTAGTGGATTTTGACCCTACATAACCAAGGAACTCAGGAGCCTTGGCGCATCAATGGTAACATCCTCCAATGAAAATAGTACAGTGTCCAACCTAGAAACATAAAAATTATATATAGTTATAATTCATAATCGCAAATGACCATAGACTGTAGCAGTCCTTAAATAAATTCAAACTTGAATAGGAAAAAACATAAAATTTCACATTACCCTTCAGCAAGATGTCATTGATTTAGAAAGGAAGGCTCAAACTTGCATAAATGTGTAAGTAGATTCCCCATAAGATCAATTTCAACATCTTTCCTGAAAAAAATAATCTAATATCCGAAGCGAAACCATAGTTGAATGGAACAATGGTGCTTTAAGGTCATCTACACAAAAAGGTGCCTCCTTCAAATCTCTCACATTGGATGGTATGTCATGAAAAATTAAGAAAAAGTCAAGGAAACTTGTTGACTTCTCTAAAACACATAATGAAAATGCATGGAAGCTTTGTAAAGGAATATACGTGTAATATTCTTTGATTTCCATTTCAGCATTTTTCCTAAGTTGAACCTCAATGAGTTTTGAACTCAAATTTATTTGAGAAGAATGTTCTTACAGTTGAAATTTAGCATTTGCAGTCTTCCCATCTTTGTCACCAGATGAGTATGAATTATTAAACCCTATTATGTCATTATCCAAAACATTTCTTTCCTGGACACATGATTTTGCAAATAAAGGCTTTTTTGTAGCATAAGTCCTTATCAAAATGGCATCTCTCATACTCACTGGCATCCGGTCAGAACTGCAACCTGAAATCGAACTTGCACCTGTTCATATATTACTCAGGATGTGAATGGTGGAATATCTGTTAGAGAATTCTTAGCATATGGTAGAGGCTAAGCCCTCCCTCTTATTCCCTTGCCAATACTTCCCTTAGTACCAAGATTCAAGTGGCCATCATGAGAAGCTTTGTGTGTTGAAGGGCTTGGCATAGACTTATTTTCAAATTGAGCCCTATCCACAATCTGAGCATCTTGACTGGTGAATCCATGGTCACGTGGTCCCATATGGGGTCGTGGCCCTTTAATCCCACCCATATGTGGAAGTGAACCCATCTGTGCACCTACCGTGTAAGGTGGCATCACAGGTCCTCTCACACCATGATCAAGTGGTGTCACAAGTCTCTGACCTGAATGTCCCATATTGGTACCTCGAGAGTGGCTTCCCTGTCCATGTAGTTCTTGCACAACATACTGATGCACTTCCTATATTTTCTTGGGGCCCTCAACTTTCCTCCTTTTTTGCCATCCATTCCTCCTTGGATGAATCAGATCCTTCAACATGAACCTCAACCTAGAGGGAAGCCCTTGGTTATTGGACACTTTTTTCATCCTATCAAAGCAAGCATCATTATGTTCCTTGGTCTTTGAATGGTCAATCATATGAACAATAGTGCTCATTAGTTTGCACAAAGCTTCAACATTTTCCTCCTATGGATGCTTAAATTCACCAGTTAATTTCTTGATTCATGCATGCATAATTCTTTCAATCAGCATAATTTATTTATAAATCTCACTAATAGACCTTATATTTCCTAGCATTCATCATCATGTTGTAGCCTTCTTCTCCCATCTTTCTTCTGCTGAAAAGATTTTTTCACCATACTCTTTTGCTTTCTCAGCCTTTGCCTCTTCTCTCTCATCTTTTTCAAATTCTTCCTGACATTTTTTCAAAAGAGCTCGCTCAAAAACAACCTTCACATTATCTTCATAAAATTATGGTATTCTTGCAGCAAGCTGAAAAATGAATTTTGCATACATTTCACAAAAAGCTAGCTCCATCAAGGCTTTGTCAAATATTTGAGATATTATACCATGAAGACATGATGCAAAGTCAATTTTCACTTCTTTGGCATGTTCAAAATTTTTCTCAAAGTTTTGACGCGTTAATTTATTAAGGATGGATTTAATTTTTCTTTGTTTCAATTGATCCTCATTAGAAACCTTGCCCACTTCATATCAGTTCTCTAATATATGAATTGTGGGCAGAGAAGGCTATGGAGGAGGAATCAAACCCTTTTGTGAACCAACAACACACTACCACCTATCAACATCAGAAATACTTCTCACTACTCCAACTTGTGGAAGTGGTGCTTGTACATAAGAACCTCCAGGAAGGATGAAATTCATACTCATTTGTGTTGCACAGGTATTTCTTGCAAAGCCAATATTATAACCTTGGCCAATTTGAAACACAACAGAGGAACCACTAAGATCCTCATCCATCCACATAACACAACCATTAGTAAGAGCATCCATCGGCTTGGCCCATCTATCATCATCCAAACTAGCCATATTTCTCCCATGATGTTCTAGTAGATAATTCCCATTCAGTTGCCTGTCAATTCCTCTTGTAGTGCTTGCTAATGCATTAGCCTCTGCTACATTACTTGCAAGTGCTTGGGAATTTCCAAGTAATTCAATAATGTCTAGACAAATTTCAAAATGATTTGGTATATCTTTTCACTGATCCATGATTTTGAACAAAAAATCACTGGAGTACTTTCTGTCTCCTGAACATTCAGTAACTAAAATAGCTACTTGATTCATAGGAGTTGAAAGCTCGGTTGCATCTTCCCAGTCATCGATTTCTTTCAGGAATTGCTTCTCAGGCTCTTTTGAATAAGTCTTACTCTTGACAACACCGGTTATTATTTTGGATGGTTCTAGAAGGTTCACATCTTCCTCCTATTGGTCAAGGTTTTCATTTATGCCAATATGACATTAAATGAGATGTCAATATTCTTGAGATGTCTAGTTCAATATGATGATGTCATGCCATCAATGAAGATGTCAAATCACAAAGAAGTCAAACCACTAAGGAAAGAAGCCCTAAGAAGTCTTTGATATAATGTTGCATGCACTTGATCTAGATATTAACCCTTGATGTTATGTGATGATGACATACACTTTGATACTTGATGATGACATATGATGATCATGGTTGCAGATCATTTGAGGGTTGGAAAACTATTTTGTATTTCTCCTAATAATGTTGCACTATAACATATCACTGCACCATTATGTGATGAAATGGGTGATGCACTCATTCTTGGGTGTTATCATGATGATGTAGATGTCCTACATGTTCCTATGATGATAAGGAAGCCAAATAATGGAGAAGATAAACAATGGAGAAGCCAAATAAATAAGCCATACTATCCTAATCATTTTCTGCACTAAATAATTCAAGGGCAGTCACAAAGAAAAATGTTTTTCACCACCTTGGAGGTAACCTTTCAAAATGGATCCTATACCATCTTGTAGATTATATTTTTCCCTTTCTAATGAGCCCTTACTTGTCCCGAAACAACAAATATTTTGGGAGATATTGATTTTTTAAGTTAAGTAAATTAACTCTGACATTGAGCCGACCTAAGTTGACTTGTGTAGGCTTGACATGTCATCCAAGAGACGTGTCTCTTCATCAAATGTCAAACCAATATAAATAGAAATCTGTACTCTTCATTTTATCCATTATTTTCGATCAAGATTTCAGAGAAGAATCACAGAAGGTGAACTAAGGTCGAGGAGGATAATTAAGGATATATTTGGGCAAATATATTTGTACGTTTTTCAAACTTGGACTTGCTGATATAGAATTGCAATAATATATGTGAAAGCTCAAAATCTTGAGGAAAATAGTCAACCAGAACTTGGATTACCTATGCTACAACAAACTGTTGAGAAAAAAAAAAGACACACTTCAGATCGCTGCTTTTGGGCATATCTCTGAAATGCGTACAACATTGTGATTGTTAGATCTATGTAAGCCAAAAGAAGAGCCACACTAGGCCTATGTAGGTTGTAGGAAGGGATGCAGTATGAGTTTGTGTTAGGGTGCAGTTAAAGGCATGTTCATGCATGTTTGAGACAGTGTTTAAAGGACTATTTTGAGCCTTATTTACGAACAAAAAAATTCAGAACTGTAGGAGAGCTTCAGAACTGAGTCCTGTGGAAAATAATATAATCTATTATGACAGACTTGTTATGGCATATTTGAGCACGTTTTAGGTCTAATTTTTTTGGAGAAGGTTGCAACATTTTTGGCATTCCTTAAGTGCACACAGTTACATATTTTTGGGAGCCTTTGTGAAGCACTCTTTGAGACTAGAGAATAATCATTGACCTTTATTGAAGGATGCTTATTGAATATTTTCCAAGTTTATATAGGTCACTTACTAAGGAAGACATCCTTGTGGTATTGTTGAAGATCTATTGAAGACTTAAAGAAGAAAATTTTGGAGGCATTCTTGGAGACCGGATGTATTGCTAAAGCCCTCATGGAGTAACATTCCCATGCTCAAGATGGAGAAATTTTCCAATATATTTCTTCTTTCCAATTACAAAATTAACAAAATTATTGCTGCAACTTTGTCTAGTATTTTCGCTTGTTGATTCAGATTGTTTAATATTCACATTTCTAAGTTTTGAATGGCTAGATCACTGCCACCTCCAAAAAGCCCCTTTTGGGCTTGTAGAAACTAAATATAAGGGAAAGGATTGTGTCAAAACTCTTTTAGAATCTAAGTACAATGAATTCATAATAGTAGCAAAGATGGTGATCTAACCATCAATTGAAGAAACATTGACATTGTTTTCATAGAAACTATACTCCCCTAGTGAATCCAACCACACCCTAACTTTAGTTTGGGTGGGGAATGTCGAGAAATTAAGCCTAGTCATAATCACAACCTAGAAGAAAGAGGTAATCGATGTGACTATCATAGCAAGATACTAGAGCTTAAGGTGTATGAAGGTAACCACCGCCCTAATGAGAAAATAAAAGAACATCTGATAAAGGTATTTAAGAAGACAAAAATTTAGGCCTATAATTCTTGAAGAGGAAAATGCATCCTATGTCATTGTCTTCACTAAATTTGAAATTTAAAACTTGAATTTAGACATACCTTAAAGTTATAAGTAAACTTTGTCAACAGTTTATACAAACTTTGTCTTAAAGGGATCAACAATGGTCGCTACTTAATGCAAGCCAATGAATGACTATATAAGTCTAACATTACAGTTAAATTCAAAGAAAAAAATGAACCAAGTGACTCAGTTTCTAACAACACAAAAATTTTGTAACAAACGGAGCAATGAAAGAAGTGTATTGCTTCAAGTTTCAACAGACCTTGGATATTCCTCACATGGAACTTTAGGACTATATTATCGAGGAGGAGTGGATCTTTGGAGGCCACGTCTTGCTTTGTCAATATAAGACCCTAACAGACTCTTGAAAGAAAATGAATTTTTACTTTTGAAGACCAGCCACACCATTACTCGGTTCTTGTAATCACCCAATTATTTTTATAAATATACAAGGTAATTCCATCTTTCCTAGCATATGCTAAACTTATTGAATGATTTGGATGATTTATAGTGTGAGAAAAGGTCCTAAATGTAGAGGAATATCAGTAGGAGGGTAGGAAACAACTTTCTACCACTCTTGCAATCACCCTAGAAGACTTAGCACGTGATGAAATGGGTATCATGCCATGCCTTTTTTCTACACTGGAAAATGGAAATTCAACCAACATATGAAAAAATCCTGAGCACAGATGGAGACAATGGACCAGACCGTAGTTCTATTTTTCTTGAGAATGAGATTAATAAGATACTCGTTAATGAAGGGAAATCCTGAAGATCCCTTAAGGTTCAAGAAACCAACACTCCTATCTGTGATTTTGACTATGGTAGAAACTTTGGCACCCATAATTGTGTGCATCTCCAATCAGCATTGCCTATTAAATTTGAACATAACAGTGCAAGTTCTAATATTTTTTCCTTTGACAGTCATCCTACATATGACATGGACTCTGATGAGGAATAAAAGAAGGTTGATCATATCATCAATCCATTTTGTGAACCATATGAGAGAAAGGCAGAAAGGTCCATTCCATTTGTTGAAGGAATCCTTATTGAAGATGAATAGTCTTGTCATATTGAAAGAACAAACCAATATCTAGGAAAACAAGAGGACTTATGCAAACCCATAATTGATTAACTACACAGTTAGAAAAATCATTTCCAGGTTTGTCTCTTATTGTTTATAGGTATGATAAATTATCTTCAAAGGAGTTTCTTCTCCTAACTATAAATTATATTTGGGTAGCTTTAATTTCTCATATAAAACAACTCCCTGTCTACAACAATGATGTTCATGGCCATCATAAAATTTTTCCTATGTTTGATCCAGCTTATTTAAGACTTACGAACGAGGACAACAGTGGATCTATGGCAGAAGGGGTAAGTATTAGCTCCCCTCATAGCTGTGAATAATGGCTGCCGCAACATGATGCTATATTTATCAATACCTACATTAAAGTGTTCTATGTGAATATGGGATCTAGCTTCGATAAAAAGATCTGACAAAATGCCTAATCTAAGCCTAATTTATACGAATGTTTCATTCATGAAAGATGGGGTCATATAAAATTACTAAAGATAAAAGACACCATGACAAAGTACCCAGATTTGATTATCTATGCTACAACAAACTACTGAGAAAAAAAAAGACACACTTTAGATTGTTGGTTTTGGGCATATCTCTGAAATGCCTACAGCGTTGTGATTGTCAGATCTGTGTAAGCCACAAGAAGAGCCACACTAGGTCTATGTAGGCTGCAGGAAGGGATGCAGTATAAGCTTGTGTTAGGCTGCAGTTAAAGGAATGTTCATGCCTATTTGAGACAGTGTTTAAAGGAATGTTTTGAGCCTTATTTATGAAAAAAAAATTCAGATATGTAGGAGAGCTTCAGAACTGAGTCCTATAGAAAATAATATAAACTGTTATGACAGACCTGTTATGCCATATTTGAGCACGTTTCAGGTCTAAGTTTTTTGGAGCAGGTTGCAACATTTTTGGCATTCCTTAAGCACACACAGTTACATATTTTTGGGAGCCTTTGTCAACAAATTAGTTCAACAAATTGTATTCCCATCTTACAAGGCTCTTTTGAAGGGTCTAGTTTGCATTGTCTAAATTCATCTGTTGGAAATCTAGCTGGAAAAAAATCATGCCATCTTCCAAATAGGTGATGAGTGAAATGGAGATGGTAGAAATTAAAGCTAAATCACTGCTATCTAAACATCTTAATTAAAAAGGGATTAAATTCATTCCAGATCAAGATGTAGACAAGTAAGAACTTCAATTGATAGATCAATTTAATTTTAAATATTCTTTTTCTTCTTCTCGACCCAGGGACCTAGGTAAGTATGTCCACAATCATGGTGGCAGCTTCATATAACTCCACAAGAATTTCATTAGTGGAGTCAGACTCAAAAAGCCTTCATTTTTTGTTTTGATGGTGGCTTGAAATGAAACCCTGAATTGGTAGGAGTCAAAGGGGTTCTCATTAGTCTAAGAGGGAAGATAGCATGTCCCTATGGTGTTGCAAATATCGACATTGGGATATAGGAAACTTGGTCCTCCTCAAGATAGGAGAATTCCCTATTTTATATAATAGTTCTCACAATTAATATACAAATGAATTATATCAAATCTAATCATCTCAATATACTTGATGGCCTTCTTATGTGTAAGGGAAATATGATCCTAGTTGAACCTTGAATTCATTTACTAGTAATACACAATATTATTACACCAAATTCTACAACATACCTTATCTAGAATATGGTAGACAAAAGACACAAGAATGATGCATACAACCCTTGATTACAGCATTGGTGTTTATAACGAGGCATTTTAGCTCAAAAATCTCATTTTCCACCCTCAACTAAACTCTTTTCACATGCAGATGTCGTTACTAGCAGCCTGAGAGAAGGGAATTTTGACTAAACCACGTTACACAGTGTTCCAGGTGCCCTGTAATCAATACCATTGAAATGTCATTAGAGAGAAAATATATAGAGCAACAAAATAATATCCATGGACCATACAAATAAAGCCTTAATTAATATATTTTAAGAACATGCTAAGAGTCCTTCACAACATCTAAGAAAGAATTACTTCTTTCTACAGTAAATATCTACTGGATAACTAGAACATTGAATAAGAGTCCAAGAGAAATGAAAAGTAATATGCATAACTAAAACAAAAATTCCATAACCCTAAAATAGCAAACCTTTGGAAGGTGTTACACAACATTCTACAAAAATCACTGAATGTCCTTCCTTAGGACTTAATACACATTGAGAAACACTAGACAACAAACGATAGCCATGTACCATAATAGGTAGTTTTGATGTATAAAATTGGGCAGAAACATAATCTGGTGAAAGGCATAGGCCTGAAGTAATATTGATGACAAAGGAAATTAACATCTTTAAAGCACGTGCTCATATTCCTATGCAATTTCTAGGTAAGCCTCACTGCACTCTACATCAATTATCTCCCAAATGACATGAACATGGAATAAGAGTCCCACAAGATTATGAAAAGTGATATGCATGACCGAACAAGAGTATACCCTTAAAAATCAAACCTTCAAGAAACCCACAACACTCCACAAACCTTGTTAAATGTCCTATCTTGGTAATTTATATGGATTCATTAACAACCCAAATCAATGGCTTGAAATGGATAAAATGATAAAACAAAGAAACAAGTCCTAAAAGGATAGGTCTTTAGAATCTTCTTGTCTGAAAACAATGTGGCAGTTCCACACTAAAACACACATTTAGGAAAAGCCCAAAAAACAACAAAAAATAGTGTGGGGTGATGAAATGAAAAAAATATTAATGGAATTTCAATTTCTCTACAAAATTTTCCAAATTTAGAATTTATGGAAGTTTTATACCTTTAGTACTGAAACAAAACGATAAAGCATATTTCACTAATTGCAGATGAGTAAATTATAACAGTATCCAACTTGCATAATTAGCTAGATTGTCTACACAATTAGCAAGACATTTTTATAAGGTAAACCCTCTGGAATGCTTTAGCAACAAGTGGTCATTAGCTCTGTTATAGAATGGTCAAAAACACTTTGGTTTTTTCCCTGCTTATATATACAGTCTGTTCCTTGTATACTTCTCCTAACAAATTCTTGCCTCAACAATTTGAACATAACATGTCTGATACCTCAAGATTATTGATATGAAGAGTTCCACTTACTGCCAAGTATTGTGCTTGAAGATGCCTTTGAGAGATCTCAAGTCTTCCATTTCCTTTGTCTGAAAAGATCATACCACAGGAAATGAAGAAACCTTGACTCATAGTCAATTCTCTTTCAATTACTTGCCTAGATCATTAGTCCACTCAAGTCTGCTTCTTTATATACTTCTGTCAGCCCTTTGAATAGACCCTTGATCAAACCTCAGAAAGGTTTAGATATACTTTAGATTTCCTTCTTCATGGATCTTTTTGCCACTGATTTGGAGATGTCTCTTTTCTGCCCTTTCCTTCTGTCACTGATATATCTTTAATTGCAATATTTGATAATGTCATTGATGTCTTCAGTGTTTGACAATTTTTGTATAGCACAAGGCTCATATTGTACTCTCCTTAAGATGATTCAAACAATATTCTTAAGTTAACAGACTGTTATTCAATGACTAAAGTGGTTCAGCAAAACTATTTTGAAAACTGACTCAAAAACCCTTAGATCAAGCCCTGACCAGGGTGCTTCTTTCCCTTCAAGAGAATTTTTTGAATGCCAACAAAATAAGCCTCAGGAAAACAATGAAAAAGCCTCAGACGCCCTTGGATTATGGTTCAAAATTGTAGTAAAAATTTCGTCAAAAAAATTGCTTGAAAACTTCTGACAAACCTATCAAGAACCCTCCCTGTGAACTAATTCTAAACTAACCGAATGATTAATTCTTTAACACTCCCCCTTAATCTTGAGGGTTACATTGTTTTATTCCTAACTTTTGACATTGAAATTAAAAATTAAATTTTCCTAGAGGTTTGGCGAAGATATCCGCTAACTGATCTTTGGAATCACAAAATTTGAGAACAATATCACCATTTTTTACGACTTCACGAATGAAGTGAAAACGAGTGTCGATATGTTTTCTCTTTTGATGAAAGACATTGTTCTTCAACAAGGAAATAGCAGAAGTGTTGTCACAAAGGATTGAAATAGGTTCATTTTTTGTATATCCAAACTCAGAGAGAAGTCTCTTTAGCCACACTGCTTGACATGATGTTGAATTTGCTGCAACATACTTGGCCTCTGTTGAAGATAGTGAAACTATGGGTTTCTTTTTGGATGACCACGAGATAAATTTTCTACCAAATATAAAAGCATAGCCAGAAGTTCTTTTCCTATCATCAATACAATCTACATAATCATTTTTTGTATAACCAACAACCTTATTGTCTGTAGAGGGTGCATACGATAAACCATAAGTAGATGTACCTACATTGTATCTTAACACCCTTTTTCCAGCTTTCCATTGACATTATTTAGGAGATTCCATAAACCTGGCAATATAACTAGCTGCAATTGTTATATCAGGTCTAGTAGTAGTAAGATACATAATACTACCAGCAAGTTCCTTATACAAAGTCGCATTAACAATAGTACCTACATCATCTTTACTTAACTTTGTACCAACTTCAATAGGAGTATCTACCAGTTTACACCTATCCATCTTAAAAATTTTCAAAATGTCAGTAGCATACTTCTATTGACTCATAAACATACCATCATGTGTTTGTTTCACTTCGATACCTAAGAAGTATCTCATTAATCCAAGATCTGTCATTTCAAATTCATTTTTCATTGCAGCTTTAAATTCATCTAATTGCATGTTACCTGTATAAATTATGTCATCAACATAAAGACAAAGTATCAGAATATTACCTTGATGATCATTCTTGATATACAAAGTGGGCTCATGGTCACTCCTTCTGAAACCATTATTCAGTAAGTAATGGTCTATTCGGTTGTACTTGTAAGTAATGGTCTATTCTTCAACCTATACACCTTATGTTCTTGATTTTTGATTTCGAAACGAGGTGGCTGATCAACATACACTTCTTTGTTCAAAACACCATTCAAAAAAGTGGACTTTACATCCATTTGGTAAATCGACCATTTTTTTTGTGCGGCTATAACTAATACAAATCGAACAGTATCAATTCTTGCTATAGGTGCAAATGTTTCACCATAATCTATGCCAGGTTGCTGAGAAAAACCTTTGGCAACTAATCTTGCTTTGTGCTTATCAAATTCACCTCTCTCATTTAACTTTGTTTTAAAAACCCATTTGACACCTATAGAATTTTTATCATCGGGTAAATCAACCAAATCCCAAGTTTGATTTCTTTCAATAGCATCGATTTCATTATTCATTGCATCTACCCATTCTTTGTCCTTTATAGCCTCTTCAAAACAATTAGGTTGAAATGAAAGAAATGCAAAATTTACAATATCATCAACATCATGTTGTGCATAAATATCACTTAAGTTTCTCATTTTAGGATTATCAGAATCAGACTCAAAAGATGATGAACTTCTGCTAGTTTTGTCTTGAACCTGTAATATTGAAGAGCTAGTGTTAGTTGTAGAAGCTTGATGTTCATCTAACAAAATAAAAGGATTAGGACAAGTATTGTTCTCTATTTCATTCCAACACTTATCTTCCATAAATTTGACATCTCGACTTATGACAAACTTCTTAGTTATAGGATTAAACAATCTGTATGCCTTAGATTGATCACTATATCCTATAAATATATACTTTTCACTCCTATCATCAAGTTTTTTTTCTCAATTTTTCTGGAACATGAGCGAAAGAAATACAACCAAATATGTGAAAGTGTGAAACAGTTACCTTTTGTCCACTCCATGCTTCTTCAGGTAAAAAAATTTGAACACTGGAAGTTAGCGATCTATTCAAGATATATACCAAACATGCAACTACTTCAGCCCATAAATCTTTAGACAAATTTTGTGTTTTGAGCAAATTTCGAGCCATATTCATAATTGTCTGATTCTTTCTTTCTGCGACTCTATTCTGCTGCGGAGTATAACTGGTTGTCGTTTGTTTTTTAATACCACATTGTTTGCAAAAATCAATGAATTAGTTAGATTCATATTCACCTCCTTTATCAGACATGATAACTTTAATAAACTTGCCACTCTGTTTTTCAGCCTCGGATTTGAACTCTTTAAATTTGGAAAATGTTTCAGATTTGTATTTGATGAAATGCACCCAAATTTTCCTTCTAAAATCATCAATGAAAGTAAGAAAATAGAGACTTCCAACAACTGATTTTTCTTGCATTGGACCGCACAAATCTGTATGCACTAACTCTAGTTATTCTTTGGCTCTATTAGAGGCTGAAGCAAAACTATCTCACTTATGTTTACACATTATATAACTTGTACAAGAAGAGATATGATCAGAAAAATCAGACAAACCTTTCACCATAGACTATCTTTGCAACAAACTCATACTTTTGATAGGTAAATGACCATATTGCAAATGCCACAGGTCAGAGTCAGTTGGCGTTGAAACATTATGTGCATACAACTTCTCACTTTTCAACTGTAATTGATACAACCGGTTCTTTGTCATATTAATCTATGCAACAAGAGACTTATGTTTATCATAAATCATGCAAGTAGTGTTGTGAAAGCTAACATCATAACCATGTGCATCTAACTAACCAAAAATTTAAAAATTATGCTTGAAATTGGGTACATAATAAACATCATAGATATTCTTCACAACATTTTGTTTGGTTAAGATAGGTACAACACCCTTTCCTTAAGCTTTAACCTGGAAATCATAACCCAAACCAATAGAGGAACTGAAAGATGTAAGATGTGAAAACAAATCACTATGACCAGTCATATGATTACTACATCCGCTGTCTACCAACCAAACATATTTATTAGGTACTTGCACAATCATTTGGAATGCCAAAAATAAAGCATTTGATGTTTCACATTCAGTGTTTGTGACATTGGCTTTGTTTTTAATTTAAAACATACTGTAATTTTCGACATTTAGACTTATAATGGCCATATTTTTTGCAGTAGTGACATTGAATTTTTTATTTATCTATCCACTTATGACTATGATCAGTTTGAGACTTCTCTGGATGTGTTTTAATTACCTGTGATCTATCATCAGACTGAGACTGTCCTCTACCTCTTCTTATCCTGTCACGAAAACCTCTGCTTCTACCTCTATCCATAGAAGCTTTAGATTTGAAAGCATGCTCTAAAGTACTCAAATCTAAATTAATTCTTTCTTCATGAGCCAAAAAAGAACCAGTTAATTCTTCCACAGATAATTTTGTTAATTCTCTCAACTCAAAAATAGTAACTATCATGTCAAATTTTTTAGGCAAACATCTAAGAATTTTTTCAACAATTCTTTGGTCTTCAAGTTCTTCACCATTCATCCGAAGTTGATTAAAAACACCCATAAATTTAGTCATGAACTGATCAATTGTTTCTGATTAAGTCATTTTAGGTGTTTCAAATTGTGTTCTAAGAGTCTGTAATTTTACCATTTTTACTTTATCATTTCCTTGATAAGCAACCTTAAGTATATCCCATATTGATTTAACAGTCTTACCAGCAGTTATTTTAGGAAAAATAGAGTCATCTAAGGAAGTTAAAATTCACGACTTCGCTCTACCTTCTTTCAATTTAAGTTCATCAAATTGTTTTCTTTGAGAAACACTCATTCCAGCAATTGTATTTGCGTCAGGTTCTGTGAACCCCAATTCTATTGATTCCCAACAACCTAAACCTTGTAAGCATGCTTGCATTTTAAGGCTCCAAAAATAATAATTCTTCCCACTAAATAGAGGCATAGGGATTGCAAACTGACTTGTCAAGGCCATGTTTGAAGTAATAAAAAATATGAAAAAAAAAACTCTTTTTAAAACACTTCCAAATAGATCGCACAAATAGACTTTCAATGAAGTTGATTAAAAACTATATTGTTTTTAACTCTTTTTAACTTCAACACCTTGATTTTATAAATCCCATAATTGAAGATTCACACCAACATCGAAGACCTCATTCCTTTCCTTTCAACATCGTCATTAATATACATTGAATAAATCCCTTTTTGCTATAGGCTAAAGTCCAAACCAATCAACTAAAAAATCTTGCAGAGCGCATAAACAAACTTTTGAAAAAAAAGCATGCTCTACTGTTAAAGCAGTGAATCATGCACCGTCAATTGTTAAATTAAATTAAGAGCTTAAAAATTCCTTGCTGGAGGTTATTTCAACTGGAACGAAGTATGGCAGCTTCAAACAACATCTTATAGTGTCTTACAGGCAACTTCAAAGAACTTGCAGTCAAATTCAAGAGTCGGAAAAACAGGCAGCTTCAAAATTCCTTCTACAGTCTTTAACACAACCAACAGCAAAACCTCCTTCACTTCTGGAAATGGCAGCTCCTCACGATGGTCCAACACTGGTCCAATAGCAACAGTCTTCAACACAAATCATCCTCCAAACAATGGACTGAAATTGATGCTCCTCAACTCTGATACCATGAAAAATTTAGACAACTGAAGACAGAAGAATAGAAAACAATTGTTGAGAGAAATCACAACACTGAATTTTATTTATTGAAGGAGAGATGTATATTTATACAAGTCAGAAACAATTATGGAAGAAACTGAATCTGGAAACTGATTACTAACTAATCTTCAACTAATTCTAAACTAATCGAATGATTATTTCTTTAACATAGCCGATGATAGACAACTTCGAAAATCAAGATGAAAAGGTGAATTTTACGGTGAGATTTGAAAGCAAAATAACATTCGACAAAGGGCGCCAAGTGTTCGGGAAAATTTCGTGGAAAAGCATGAAGGGTGGAACACAAATCGTACGTAGTCCCATAGCCATTCTTTGGGAATGAACAAGGATGCCATCTCAGAAGCAAATAATATTATCACATAACTATTATTAGGATGCCATCTTCTATTTCTAATTATGCCTAGCTTGTGATCGAAGTGAGAATTTGTTAGATGTGTGTGTCTCAGATTTTGATACTCATCTAGTCCATTCTTCCCTTCTTCTTTTTAGCTATGTCTCCATTTACCTTTAAAAAAAAGTAGTACATTTTCATAGGAATTCATAGAAAATGATATTCCCAAGCCGACAACATCAGATGCCCAAATTCTCGATGCATGGCAGAAGGAGGTAGCAAAGATGAGGATGATCTTATTATAGGGAGTTTGAGATCATATTTTCTCGAGTCTCCATTTCAAGGCAACTCCATATGCTATGTGGAAGGCCTTGACAGATCTGTTTCAAAGTAGCAGTGACCATAAAAAATTGGCACTCTAGGACAAGCTCAGAACACTACAAGGAAAATACCCTCTAGCGGATGTTTTTGAGGAACCACAAAGAAAAATACCCCATACATTTGTTTCTAGCGAAGGTTACTAAAGGAGGTTGGTGGGCGGAGGGTTTTGTGAATGTTTTCCTATCGATGCTCTTATTGTTAAAACTCGCCCCGGTGCTCTCATAAAAGGAAAGCACCGGTGCGGACAAAATCATTGGCACACCGGACACCGTGCACTCCATACACATCTGCCTGGTGCGTCATAATATAATAGAGCACCAGTGCCTCACAACTCGTCCGCACCGGTGCATTATAAAACACAACGCCAACACCGAAACCACTCAGTGCGGTAGACAGAAACCACACTGGTGCATCATAAAAAATGCGCCAAAACACAAACCGACCGGTGCGTTTGTAGAAAATAGTACAGGTACGCCTATAAACAACGCACACCGGTAAAGGGTTAAATTAAAAAAATATTTACGAAAAAAAACCTAGATTTTTCAGTTTTCCAGTGCTCCTGAGCTATCAATTACCGGTGCGCATGATACCATAGAATGCACCGGTGCACACGGAACATTGGTACACCGGACAGCGTACGCAAAGTACACAAACCGCCGGGGCGTCCAATTATTGTAACGCACCGGGGTGTCAATACTATTCCATGCCGGTGCATCATAAAACACCGCGCCAAAACAGAAACGAGCTGGTGTGTTCTTCTCTAAGAGCACCGGTGCGCCATAAATCACACGCACTGAAATATCGTTATATATAAAAAAAAATAAGGCCAAAAAACCAGTGCTTTGCGACTATTACGCACCGGTGCTTTACCATTACGCCGCCCCAGTGCATCATCAAATTTTCGCACCGAAACTAAAACATCCCAGTGCGTGGTTAGGGAAACTCCCCGGCGTGTTATAAACAACACACCAAAATTGATACCACTCGGTGCGGTTTTATTTAACCGCACCAGTGCACTTATAAAACCCCACGCACCGAAACAGCGTTAATTAAAAAAAAAATTACGGCCGAAAAACTTCATTATTCACTTTCCTTAGTGCTCCAGAGCTCTCAAGCGCCGGTGCTATTTCCTTATTTCTGAGCCGCCCTAACATCGGTGTTCTCATTGCACCCATTGCACGCACTGCTGCTCTGCATTGGCCAGCAATATCCAGTTTTCATTTTGAAAAACAATGGGAAAATTTTATTTTCCAAATTTTACAGCCAATATGCCTCCTCGACGGAGAAATGTACAGGTATTTTTCTATTTTTTCTATAATTAAGCCTTTTAGCGGATTAGAAATTGAAATAAACTTAAAAATAACCATTAAAAAAGAAAAGAAAAGAAAAAATGTCGCGCGGTGCGCTCAAGCTGTTCGGCTCGCATCGGATAGTGGTGCTGCCTGTAAAATTTACAGACAGCACTGCTACAGGTGCTAAAGGTAACCGCACCATTTCTATGGCGGTGCCGAAAGGCGCCCCATATTATTTTAAACTAAAAATAAAAATAAAAAAGGTGGTGCGCTCATTTATCCAGGCGCACCATTGACCCCGCAATCACAGTGCGTTGCGTTGACTTCATTTTCCGCCCCGGTTTATGTCAGCGCACCACATTTTGCATTCTGAGAGGGTCAACGGTGTGCCCGGGTAAAATACCGCACCGTCAACTATGTCATTATCATGAAGTCGGTGCGCTGACACGACTATACGCGCTCGGGCCTATATTTCAGTCAGTGCACTGCTATTCTGAATTATATACAGTCCATGGTGCTTGAAAAATAGACATCTGCACCGAATTCGGTGCAGTCTGTTTCATTAGGGGTCTCGGGGACGGTGCGCTAAAATATTAGGATGCACAGGCACTGGTGCGTGACTGTTTTTATGGAGCACCGACATTTATGTTTGTTTTTTTTCAAAAAAAATTATATATGTATATTTATAAATACATTTATGTTTTAATAAAAAAATATTATTTAATATGGCAATGATTCAGAGAGCACAGGAGCAACAACAGCAACAATAAGCAGAACAATATGACATGATTCGCCAATGGGAGGCGAGAGAGATGGATTCCCTCGCCCTATTACTGCAGATACCACGAAGATCCTTATGCAGGTAGGCCTCCTCAAGTTCTATGAGGAGTCTATTTCCAGCCTAAAGGCCCATAGTGTGCTTTTGAGACATCTTATCGGCAAGTGGAATGCCCACCGACAGGCTTTTCAGGTTGGTCCTGACCAGTGGTACACACCCACTGAGGAGGAAATTTATTTTATTATAGGACTATCGAGGAGAGGGGTGGATTTTCTCTCATTCCCATACGTGCCAGCTGGTTGTGTAGGAGGGAGTCAGTTATTTTACTCCCAGAGATACATTGGAACACATATACTATCTTCTTCAGAGTTTTAGGTACCTGGAGGTCAGTTACGTATAGGTGCTTTTGGTATACAGGACGTTCAGTGCCTCTCTATTATCGCTTCGATCATTTCGCACAACACCAGTGACGGGCAACACATTAGTTGATCGCTTTTATATTGTGTTGATTCTTTAGTACAACAACCACGACTTGTCAAGTGGTCTGCCATTTTTTTGCGACAATTTTGTACAGCCTTAGATAGATGTCATGCTCATGTACAAGGGAGGGTCAACTTCCCTTTTGCTTCAGAGCTATTTTGTTTATTTTTTGAGAGGTTTCCAGAGATGAGACCTAGTTTTGTTCGACAGCCTCGTAGGCCGATGTTTGAGGCCCGGATGCGCATGTGGGGGTAGATGATGCCCAAGAGGGGAGACACTATGTTTCAACGAGGATATCACATGATTCGCTAGACTTACTAGCCATTGTTGGCAGGCTACATCCCTTCATTATGGTCCCGTGTCCTTATGTTAGACTAGATTAGCAAGGGTGTCCCAATATCCTCTTCACTCCTGATGAGCTGCCAAATGATAGAGATAATATTACTGTTTTATTTATATTTATTCTAACATGTTCTTTAACTTGTTTTTATTAAATTGTGTAATGAAATTGTCTAATTATTGTTGTGTACTTGTATATATTTTTCAGACATTGGCTCTTTTGATGGCGATGAGATGTCGGATCCACCACATGATCTAGGTGTTGATCCTGATGATTACGATCAAGAGATGGCTGATGCGCCGGAGGATGAGGTCAGTGGCGTTTTAGAACATGTGCTAATCTTGTAGTCTTGCGCTTCATGGTGCACCAATACCACCTTTTGCTAGGAGTGGTCGACCTGAGACCAGATACCGGATGGAGTTGGGCAGCCAACTTTGTGGATTGATTTAAGATGCGGGCATCAGGTCCGCTCATTACAGAGAGGTACAGGGCGATGATAGATTGTTACGAATGTGGAGAGGCATGCCGCGTGACATGTACGGCCTGATGCGGCATGTCGTAGGAGCTACGACAGCTATTACACGATTTAGGAGGATTGTCCATAGCTATAGGCATAGTCGAGTTGCGGCAAGTGATGGACAGTCTGCCAGTAGTGACTCAGATGCATCTCATGATCGTTCACCTTGTGGCACGCCTGATGAGCAGCATGAGGCTCCACTGCCAGCATCTGACATTAGTCATCATGGAGATGAGGCTGGACCATCGGCCACGTCCAGTCAGAAGCCTGCAACATCCATCATGAGTACTAGTCACGATCATCATGAGCAGGCTGGACCATCAACCACTGAGGCTGCAGTACTATTGACTGAGCAGGCCACCTCCACTACTACTGCACCTCATATTGATCATGTTGTACTACCACCAGCGGATGCATCTATCAGTACTAGTGATCATCATGATCATGAGTAGGCTAGACGACCATTAATTGTCGAAGTTGCACCCAACTTTACTGAGTAGGCCGCATCCACTTCCGCTAGTGTTATTGATCATGTTGTTATACTACCACCAACGCTTGATCCATGACATGATTTATATTACAGTTGTATATTTTTAACATCATTCAATATCATATATATATATATATATATATGGTCCATGTATTTTATGTTCATGTTGCAGTTGTACTTAATTTTCATGTTGATGATCATCATGATGTGGCGCATATTGTTAGTCATGTTAGATATGTTCATTTAATGTTTAGCTTGCAGATAGATGTGTATATGTGATAGGCGCATGAATTATTTGACATTATATTGAGATGTATATTTGATGTTTGTGTTGTGATGATGTTAATATATAATGTTAATTTGATGTTAATTGAATGTGTTTATTAGTCGAATATGATGTTTGTACGATGGTTATCATGATCATGATGATGTTTATTAATTAATTTAATATTATTAAATAACCATGATATTTATTAAATATTATGTCGTGAATGTAATTGTAATTTAAATTTTAATTCTATGTAAAATTGTAAAATTGTATTTGTATTTGTACTAATTGTAATTTTAAGTGTAATTGTATGTAAAATATTTATCAATGTAAAATTGTAATTGTAATTGTAATATTTAATTTATTCTGAAATTATTGTAATTTTATATATGAAAAATTGTAAAATTGTAATTGTAATTCTAATTGTATGTAAATTTCACAAATTGTAATTGTATTTGTAATTGTAATTTTAATTGAATTGTATGTAAAATATTTGTAAAATTGTAATTGTAATTGTAAATGTAATTCTATGTAAAATTTTAAATGTAATTGTATTTGTAACTGTAATTTTAATTGAATTGTCTGTAAAATATTTGTAAAATTGTAATTGTAAATGTAATTATATGTAAAATTGTAAATGTAATTGTATGTAAAATTAAAATTCTAATTCTAATTCTAATCGTAATTCATGTATGTGAAATTAATGTAAAATTGTAATTGTAATTTTAATTGTAATTGTAATTGTAATTTTAATTAATGTAATTGTATGTAAAATTTTAATTTGTAAAATTTTAATTGTATTAATGTGAAATGATTTTATTAAAATATTTAAATTTGTAAATTTACAAATAATTGTAAAATAACAAATCTAGAATAATACGAATTTTTGTAACATAAAGTTTAGAAAATAATGAAAATAAATTCATGTACTTTATAATTATCATTATTTTACTATGATCTTACATACAAACAAAAAAAATACTTTAAAAATTCCGGCGCGCTTATCATCCTAACAGGCCCCAGTGCGTCACATTTCCGCGCACCAGAAACGAATAAATGCAAATAAAAAAAAAATGCAACTCTATTTTGTTTAAGTTAAAAAAAAACAACAATTTGAAAAATGGGCAGCAAAATATTTTCGAAAATCTAATTTGATAAAATAATTCTTTAAATACTAAACACATTTCATTATTTCACTATTTTTGCTAAAAATTTTCAGTCACATTTTTCCAGGAGACAGACCTGGAGCAAGAGAGCACGGGGGCATTGTGGATGGAAAAATACGTTCGAACAGAAATATTCAGACAATCAGAAACCAAAAATCTGGTGATTCAAGCCCTTTATCATAGAATTTCAAACCATTTCGTGATTAAATTTAATTCTTTTTTTTACTTTTTCTACAGTTTTTTATTTTTTCCTGTAGTTTTATCCATTTTTACCCTGAACCCTTCATTTTTTTGTTTTTACCCTTTTTTCTTCATGTTTCTGTGATTTCAGAATTAGGGTTTTTCATTTTAGATTGACATCCAACCCACGAGACGACTTGCATAGTCAGATCCCATTCCATTCGGCCATTGCGTGAATTTTTTAAAAAATGGATTTTTCTTTATCGGTGTGCCCTGCATACGCCACTGCTCCAGTGATCTGTATTATTACAGTGCACCGCGCAAATTCTATGATGTAAAAAATTGAAAACATTTTTTTAAATCTGTGCACCAAATCTAAAATAGGGCACCGGTGCTCTCTTTAACTAGGAAAGCACTGTACAGTGTATTACACCGTTTTTCAGGTGCGTTTATAATACCCCACACACCATTAGGTCTATTATGATGTTTTTGCAGTGTGTTTATAATATCGAACACACCGTACGGTGTATTATACTGTTTTGCGGTGCGTTGTTAATATATCCACGCACCGGAGGAGGTGCGGATTTCATGAAAGGCTCACCGGTGTCTCGAGATTTATTTTCTACCTGAAAAGTTGAGAATTTATTTATAAATATATTAATGAATGATATGCTACATGTTTCAGATTGATAAAGAAATGACTGACAAGATATCAAGTAACAAAAATACTTTTAACACATCAAGAAAAGAAAAAAAGACAAGTTATTTGTAAATTCTTTATAAAAAATATTATTTTTGAACTATATGTAACTTTAATTAATATGTATTGTTTACTGTGTATCATGCAGAGCCACAAAATGATGAAGTTCGATATGATTATTTCTGATCTACGACCAGAAGAGCGTAAAAGTTTAATGGAAAAATTGCAAAAAGATGACTTAGGTGAATGAAACAATACTATCGATCCAATATGAGTTTCTTTTTTTAATTATCATTAGTAATATACTTAAAAATATTAGATAACATGTGTCAAAAAGTCTAATAATTCACATCTGTTTAATGTTCTACAAGGACCAACAACTCAGAAAAGGAATGTTGTTCTAAGAAAAGAAAAAAAATAGAACATGCAAATGAAAATGAATTGCTCCTTGGCTCATCTGGAGTGGTGCTGGAAGTTAACGAAAGGGGAAAAAACTTTTACAAAAGTTTGAGAGATCTAGTGGAACGAATACAACAACGTGCTTCAAATGTAATATATAATCATTGAATTTTTCGATCATTAGGCACAATAAATAAACAATTTAGCATTAAATATTAATTTTCAAAAATTTTCTTGTAGCAAAAGAAAAGAAAAGAAAATGGAACCCATTCAACACATAAAACAGGATGACAAGGAAGAAAATGGTTGATCTCTAGGTTTGTGAGTAATTGTTACTTCCTTATAACAACTTAACTAGATTTCATTTTTGTATTTTTTAAGTTGTTTTACAAAATCATCATTGAATGTCTTCAAACAGGTGCTAACATATAAAGAAGAACCATCAGACGAATTGATTGAAATTGGGTTAAATATGGGTTGTGAGTATATGTTGGCATATCAGAATTTAATTGTGGAATTTGTAAGCATCTATCGATCTTGTTTTAATTAGCTCCATCTATAATTAATAGAAAAAAAAACATCTTTTATATTAAATATATGATTTTTTATGGGGTATAAAACTTGCAAGAAACAAAGTATGGAACTGTGCCAACAATGAAATTTTGAAAGATGTCATGGTACATGGTTTTGAAAGAATGTGTACAGTTTATGAGTCAATTGTTGCTATGGTACGTCATTTTTCTTTTCGATTTACATTGATGTATATTATTTAATATTGGAATTTTCATTATTCTCACCAATGTATATACACTCATTTCAGTTTATTTTTATGTTTGTAGATGGAAAGTGAAGAAGAAGAAAACAATCAACGCCGTGAACACAACATTCCTGAAAATAATCCAAGTCATGGAAGTAGCTCTAGCAGTGATAGCAGTTCAAGCGAAGAATGATGATCACTATGTAATTTGGATATCAAAGCAAGGCGTTTTATTTTTTGAAATATGTCTGTGAAATCAGACATTTTTTTTAATGTAATGGACATAGTGTCCCAATTGAAAGACAAAGGGATACAAATAATTGTCCCATTTTGTATGATAAAAGGAAACTGTCTTGTATATATATATATATATATATATATATATATATATATATATATATAATATGTTTTAATTTATTCTATTGTGTTCTCCATTGTCATTTTCAAATGCACTAATAAAAATTTAATTCATATGAATATTGTTGTAAGATTATATATATGTGTCAAATTTTGATGAATATTAATTAAAAAACCATAATGAATTACGATATGATATAACAAATTAATCGAACGTGACACATTCCAAATTCATTAATAAAAATGTAATTAACATGAATATTGTTATAAGATGTGTTGATTTTGATGAATAATCGTTGAATAATCGGTGAAGGAGAATTGTCGGTGGATGTTTCTAAAAAAATAAAATGGCCAGTTTCTGTAAATATGCACCGGTGCGTTTATGATTCTATGGGCACCACACTAATACTGATTCCAGTTATAAATATCGGTGCATTTGTGTGATACTGCGCACCGAGGCGTTTATGTATCTATAAGCACTAGTGCATTTGTAGATGCCATGTGCACCGCACAAATACCGATACCAATTATAAATCTCGCTTCCTTTCTATGATACGGAGCACCAGTGCCTCATAAAGATACACGTACCGGTGTGCTTATATGACCTATGGGCACCGCTCAAATCCCAAGACCAATTAGAACGGCCCCGTGTGTTGTATCACCAACACCAGGCCTGGTGCTGTTGTTTTCCTTAATGGCCTGGTGCATTCTCCTTCGACTGCCCCGGTGTGCTGTCTATCGATATGCACCGGTGTGTTAAAACCTGATAAGAGCACCGATGAAAAAACATCCTTAATAACCTCCGACAGCCCATTTTTTTTTAGTTGTGTTTAATTTCCATTAAAACCTCCGCCAAAACCTCCGTTACCAGAAACGGATGTGGTAGCATATGTTTTTTTGACAATTTTGGCCAATTTTATAACACTAAAAACTTCCTTTATAGCCTCCGCTAGAGGGTCTTTTCCTTTTATTGGAAAAATCAAAATGGAGAAGGGTGACACAATCCAAAAATACTTGACGAAGTTCACTCAATGTCGATATGAACTTGGAAGTGTTGGGATTACCGTAGCTGATGATGACTTGGTGAGCCTAAAACTTCTAGGCCTTACCAAGGGTTGGCATAGTTACCAGGACTCTATGAATGGGAGGGAGAAGTTACCAGATTGGGAGCGACTATGGTAAGATGTGGTACAAGAAGAGGTTTAGTGGAATACCAGGGATGGATCCTCATCCAAGACTGATGATGAGGAAAATTATGCCTTGGATGGTAAGGCAAAGAAGGGGAAGGGGAAGAAGTCACATTCCAGATTTGAAACCAACAAAGAGGGTAAGAAGCGTGACATGTCAAAGGTGAAATTTTTTCATTTTCATGATCATGGACACTATGCCACAAATTGTCCACAAAACAATAAGAACAACAAGAAGGCTCCAGGAGCTACAGCTGGTGAAGCTTTGGCCTCACAATTTGAGTTGGAATTCTCTCTCATTTCATGCATGGCATCAACTATCATGGGATCTATGTGGTACTTGGATAATGGAGCATATATCCACATGAAGAGAAACAAATAACTCTTTAGTAGCTTGGAGGAGAAGGATCTTCATATGCACATCGAGATCGGTGATGACAGGAGGTATAATGCTACTAGGATTGGTACAGTTACTTTCTAGAGACAGTCAGGTAAACATTTCATATTAAAATATGTCATGCATGTACTGGGCTTGAAAAATGATTTAGTTTCAGTTGCTATGTTAGAGGATCTTGGATATGATGTGGTTTTCAGTGAAGGAAAGGCGTTCCTTAGTCACAAAGGCACAACACAGGTAAAAAAGTTTGGGGTTCATGTGAAGAAACTCTAAAAACTTGCTATAGATGGTTGCACATCATTAAGTAGTAATGGAGGGAAGGTGGTGAGTCGGGGTATAGGTGTGTTATGGCACAAGAGATTGGGTCGTCTACACCACAATGCTTTGAGGATCATGTAATATATTTGTACAGGTTTTCCAAAGGGTATACTTGCGCAGATAGACACATGAAAGGGATGTACCATGGGGAAGTATATTAAATCCACTTTTCATGAGAAGGAGAATTGAGCAGTGGAAATCCTTGAGAGAGTTCACCTAGACTTGTGTGGACCATTCTCTACACCTTCCGCAACAAATCACAGGTATTGTGTGATTTTTGTTGATGATTTTTCTAGAAAGTGTTGGATCTTCATTCTGTAGAAGAAAGATCAGACGTTCTCCAAGTTTTGTGAGTTCAAAGCACTGGTAGAGAAAGATACATGGAAGAAGGTGAAGGCTTTAAAGAGCGACAATGGTGGTGAGTATATCGCTAATGAATTCAAGAACTTATGTGCCAATGAAGGAATTCAGAGAGAATTGATTGCACCTCATAACCCACAAGAATGGGGTTGCAAAAAGAAAGAACAAAACAATTGTGGGAGCATCACAAGCTATGTTACATGATCAGGGCCTACTGTTGCATCTGTGGGAAGAGACATGCAACACAAAATTATTGGTGCAGAACCATAGTCTTCATTCGATAATTGGCATGAGCACACCGGAGGAGGATTTTTCAGGTAAGAAACCGGATGTTTCATATTTTAAAATCTTTGACTCATCTGTCTATTTCCATGTGACCAAAGATTCCAGGAAGAAGCTAAAACCAAGAACAGAGGTTGGGATATTTGTGGGGTACACTGATACTCCCCACAACTATTGGGTGTATTTTTCGGCTAACAGGATGACAGTTGTTAGAAGAGATGTTAAATTTGATGAGGAGAAACACATGTGATTGGCCCTTGAGAGGGAGCTTGACTTTCATACAGATGAGGAACTCTTAGTTCCAAAGGATGAACCTTAGGATGTGGAGCAAACAAAAGCAGAGGATCATGGAGTGGCAGAAACCAATCATGCAGAGCCATCCACCAAAAATGATAGGACGAACACCAGAGAGGTTGACATATTAATGCTATATGTGAAAGAGCATGTAGGCGCAGCTACATAACGATGCATGCAGCGAAGGTCCCAAGACAGGTATACTAGATGCATGGCTCTTATGAGCGAGTGTATTGTGACAGAACCATACTCTTTTGAGGAAGTAGTGCAATAGCCAACATGGGTTGATGCCATGGTTGAGAAGTATGACTCCATTATCAGAAACAGTGCATGGGAAGTGGTCCCAAGACCATTGGGGAAGTCATTTGTTTGATCTAGGTGGATCTACAAGGTGAAGCAAGTCACATATAGGATTGTGGAGAAATACAAGGCTAGATTTGTGGCTCGAGGATTCTCACGGGTAGAGGGGATTTTCTATGAGGAGAATTTTTCACCGGTTGCAAGGTACTCATCGATTAGATCTATCCTTGCACTCTCATCATATATGGGGTGGTAGATAGATCAGATGGATGTAAAGACAACCTTTCTCAATGGAGTTATTGAGGAAGAAGTGTACATTGAGCAACCAGAAGGTTTTGAGACCTTTGACAGGGAGTCGCATGGCTGCAGACTCAAGAGAGCACTGTATGGGCTGAAGCAAGCACCTCGTGCTTGGTACAACAGGATCGACAAATATTTCACCATGTTGGGCTTCACAAAGAGTGAAGAAGATGTGAACCCATATCATATTGTGGTTGATGGTAAGCTTTTTATTATTTTACTTTATGTTTATGATCTTATACTGATAGGTGATGAGCAGCTCATAAATTCTTGCAAATATGATCTTGCAAGAGAGTTTGAGATGAAGGACATGGGACTCTTGCATTATTTCCTTGGCTTGGAAATATGGAAAAGATATGGGGAGATATTTGTATCTCAGGGAAAGTATGCCAAGGATATTATGAGGAAGTTCCACATGGAGGGCAACAAACCCATGGAGACTCCTCTTGCAGGTAACTAGAGGAAGGAGGATGCTACTTCAGGAGAGGTAGTGGATGCTACTGTTTACAGGAAGCTTGTGGGTTCACTTATGTATTTGGTGAAAACATGACCAAACATATGCTATGTAGTTAACCAGCTTATTCAAGCTATGGTTAAGCCTACCAAGCTCTTTTGGAAGGCAGGGAAGCATGTGTTGAGATATCTTAGGGGCACTATAATGTATGGATTATAGTACAAACGGACAGAGGGAGTGAAGCTTCAAGGCTTCATCGATGCATATTGGGTAGGTAGTCCATCAGACAGGAAGAGCACATCAAGGGGCATCTTCAGCATAGGATCAAAAACAGTTTCTTGGTACAGCAGGAAGTAGATATTAGTTGCACTCAGTTTAGCCGAGGCATAGTACATGGTAGCTAGTTAGACTGCATGTGAGGTCATCTGGATGAGGAAGATAATTTTTGGTTTGTTTGGTCATTAGATGGATCCGACGATGATACATTGTGATAACCAGAGTTTCATAAAACTCTCGGTTAATCCAGTATTCCATGACAGGTCCAAGCATATTGACATCTGGTACCACCATATCAGAGATTCTGTTCAGAGGCGCATTATGTTATTGCAGTACATTCCCACGAAGGATCAAGATGAAAATATCTCGATGAAGGTGCTTGTGAAGAGAAAAATTTGAATACCACAAAGGTAGGATTAGCGTCACAGATAATCCCTTTCTTTTTTAGAGGAAGTGTTTAAATTCAACAAGAAAATGCACACAAACTGGTGTGGGATCCTAGGTCTCACATGAGTGAGAGATTCTAGTGACACATTAGTGAGAACGTGTGCAGCCAATTTTTAAATAAATTGGAAAATAAATTGTAATCTTATATCATAACAACTTGTAATAGTTAACTAAGTGTGATAGACTTAGTTAACTCAATAATTTCAAGTTGAGGGTCAAAGGATAGGCATGTATATTGATTCTATTATTAATAGGGTCTAGTTGTAGTTATAGCACTAGTGTGGTCTGTGAGTGTGATCAGTTAACTCACATTAATTGAGTTAAAATTAGTTTAACTAGTTTTAACTAATTGATGAGCTAGTGGAAGATCAAGTGAATTAAAATAGATTTAATTCACAAGTAGTGATCTACCAAGTAACTGATGATTCACTATTAATAGTTGCATGCATGTCAATTCTAATGGAGACCGAATTGAGACAAAGGTTCAAGGAAAGTAAACTATCAGTTGTATTTTTAGCGCACTTCCCAGGTGCAGTTATAAAACCACATGAAGCCCATGATGGATTGCACAATCAAGGAAGGATGAATTTCCTATTTAATAGGGGTTTATTTATCTAGGGATTGCGTGAGAAAGGAAAGCTGAGGGTAGGCAAGAAATTTTCTATGTGTTTTTCCAATTTTGCCTAGATCAGTGTGAAGCAATTGGTAGAGTGTATGAGGTTGTGGTGAGCACACATGCATTGTATTGTTTCATGATTCCTTGGTTGATTATATAATATATATGGAGGGGTTTTGAGAAGTTTCTTTCCCTAGGTAAACCTTGTGTTGTGTGATTGATTTACTTATTTATCTTACTTGCATGTGATTGAGAGATCATGATTTATATTCCACAAATATTGTAGAAGGATTTAGTATCTTGTTTTAGTACATTGCATGATTGTATTGAATCCATTGGCATAATTTCTACAAAATAGTCTGATAATTTAGACTCATTATTTACACATGTAATTGGGTTGGTTACTCAAATTAGGTCTCATGGTGAGACACTTGAGGAAAGGAGAATAGTTGAGAAAGTCTTGAGAAGTCTACTAGCAAGATTTGATGCCATTTTTGTGACAATAGAAGAGACAAAGGATCTCTCACAGTTTTCAGTGGATGAGCTTCATGCATCACTGATCTCTCATGAACATAGGTTGAAGAGGGTAATGAACTCCTCATTGGAGCATGCCTTCAAGACACAAGTTTCATTTCGTCAAGGTAGAGGTCGAGGAAGATCATATTACAGAGGAAGAGGCAGAAGCCTACATAGAGGAGGAAGAAGCAGCCCTTCAAGTTCAAGTGGAAGGGGCATCAATCAAAATCCAAGCCAAGGCCTAAGCCAGAATCAAGCACAAGTTCAGAGGTATGATAAATCCTAAGTTCAATGTCATTACTGTAAGAAGTATGGTCATTATGAAAATCAATGTAGAAAGAAGAAATATGACATAAGTAATAAACCAAGTGCAAATTTCATAAAGGAAAATCAGAACCATGATAGCACGATTTTAGGTTGTAATGTAGCACAATAAAAGCAAGGGAATGTATGGTTTCTAGATTCAGGGTGTAGCCACCACATGATTGGGAACATATAATTGTTTTCCAGTTTAGAAGAAAGTGTAAAATATGAAGTGACATTAGGGACTGATAGCAAAGTCTTTGCCATGGGAAAAGGTAGAGTCGACATTGTAACAAAGAAGGGAGAGAAGAAGTATATTTCAGATGTTTACTTTGTTCCTGGTTTCAAACATAACCTCATAAGCATTGTACAACTCATGCAAAAGGGCTACAATTTATTTTTCAAAAATGATATGTGCACAATCTTGGATAAGTCTCCAAGCAAACAATTTATTGAAAAAGTTCAGATGACAAACAATAGAATGTTTCCTCTCAAGCTAAAATCAGATTTGAGGGAAGAAGGTGCTCAAGCACAACTATCAATGAATTCATAGAAGGATGAAATAAATGTAGCAGCTGTCACACAAGAAAACTTCCAGCAAAAATTAAAGACGAGAATTGGTTATGGAATTTGATATTTGGTCATCTCAACTTCGGAGGTTTGAATTTGTTGCATAGAAAATTCACGGTGAAAGGATTGCCACTCATAGAGAAACCAGATAGCTTATGTGAAGGACGTATCTAGGGAAAACAACATATAGAATCATTTCTAGCAGGAAAGTCAATAAGGGAAAATGTGTTGGGTCTCGTAATTGTCGCATTTTTTTCATGTTTTTCCTCCCCATTCCTCACATTCTATCACCTCATTTAACCATTTATCATACTATTTTCATGGGTTCACCTCCTTATTTTCCAATTTATTTATTTTTAATTTTATAAGAGAATTTATGATTAATTATTGGAAAAATTAACATATTTTATTTAATATCTCAAATGTGGATGAGCTTTGTAATTTGTAGGATTATTTGGAAGGATTATTCAAAAATCTTCTTGAATATTTCCTCCACCATTTCAAGAATTCAAAGTATAATTGTTCAAGCTTATTCCAAGTAGAATATCATGGAGATTTGGATAACATATCTAATCCAATATTTGTGAGAGATGAGTGAGGATTTGAAGGGATCATATTTTGTAATTATAGGGATATTGGTTGAGAAAAAAGCGGATTTGTAATTATGAGTTGCTTATCTTATTTTAAAATCACCCATGTATAAAAGAGAGTGCTCTAACTTCATTTGAAAGAAGGAAATTAAGGAAGGAAGAAGTACAAAATTGAATTGCGAATTAGAGTCTAGAATAAATTTTTGGTTTTCTAATCTGTAATTTGACCATCATGATGTAATAAGATTGTGTTTTTCTTCATCATTAATGTTAGCTCACATATGTTTTCACACAAGTTTCTCTTCACATGTTATTTTTCTCTTATACGGTTGCACATTTCCAATTTATGATATGATGCGGTGGTAATGTTGTTGGAGTACAACTGTGAGGAAGGACAATCATGACCTCCTAATTTAGGAGCCTCTTCTCTTGATTTCTACACATCACAAACTGCTGCTCTTTAGTCTCCCTCTTCTTGAGGACAATACTCTAGGGAAGGACAACTAGGACCTCCTAAGTTAGGAGCCTCTTCCTTCGTTCACTGCATATTGAATCAGAGACAAAGTCATTGGACTAGGCTGATTTAACTTCAGTCCTGCATATACAATGCATGTGCTTCATAAGTATACGAATTCCTCGGATTGATAATTTATGTTATGGAAATTATTTGAAGATAATATTTTTTCCCTACATTTTGGCGTTGTTGTTGGGGAAGCACGATGGGATTGAGGTATAGGTTACTTTTTCCTGCAAGTGTGAATTTCAATTTCAACAAGCATGTTTAATTTCTGCAAGTTTGATTTACTTTTTTGTGCAAGAGCATTTGATTTCTACAACTGTGAAGAGTGATTGATATTTGTTTTTTTTTACGACAATAGTTTATTTTTTTAAGAAAAATGATTTAACAATGAGTATAAGTTTGGAAAAACTCACTCAAATCCTAGCAGAAGTTGGGATCTCCTCTTCCTATGAAAAGAAGATATTGACGATTATGGAAAGCTTAACTACTTCTCCAAAAGAGAGTGAATCGACATACGAAAAATCTTGTATATTTGATGAAAAACAATTAGTCAAGCAGGATATTGAGGAGGACAACAAGGAGTGGTAGAATGATCTGAAGGAGGAAAATCACTCCTATGAAAATCTTATTGAATAATGGCTCCAAGTGAGTATGAGGTTAGATCAGTCGTTTTGTTTTTATTTAGTTAAATCACAGTTACAACATGTAAATCTGTTTATTTTTGAACATTTCCATTCATGTGCACAACTGAAAGTGAATATATTTTTATTGTTGTTGTGTGCATGGTTACATTGGAAATTTGATTATATGTAAGTGATTTTTAAATGTTCAATTGGAGTAGAGTAGATTAGAAAAATGAATAAATAAAATGTTATTTTTATTTTATTTTAGTTTTTTAATAAGTATGCAATCTCTAAAAAAATGATGTCTCTAATATCTTTTAGGAATACAATTTTTTAATGGACCTTCATTTACTATTTTTTTTAGTTTTATTAAAAATAAAAATAAAAAAAATCCAATTTCATATATATATATATATAATAAAAATAAATAAAAGAAATTTCATTTAAATTTTCTTTTTAATTTTATACCCCAATTAAACAATTCAAATAATATGTGATTTTAAGAAAAATGTCGTTTGAATGGATTTCAAATAGTGCCCTACTATGAAACTTGTCTGGATTCGATTACTGAGGTGAGTTGGAACAACTCACTCAGGCCTACCAATCATTTTGTAGGACCTTAGAGCAATAGTGAAAATGAGCGCATGGCTACAAAACCTAACGAGAAAAAGAAAAAAAAAACCAAAGGGTTTCAAATGTTTAATGAAGAGGTCACAATGAGTAGGTGAATGAAAAATTGTAGGTCCACGTAGACTCCATTGATGGGCCTCAACATTGTTCCAACCTGCAAATGAAATCGGCCTATCAGTTCAACGCAATTTTCGTTACTTGCCGCTTAAAAAAAACCTGCAATGAAAACAAGCTGAGCTGCAAGCTAAAAAGAAATTATTAAATTTTTGTTTTACATATCGGAGGGTACAAATTTGGATTAAAAAAAACCACCGCAGCATTTTTTTAACAAACCGTTCAGTTTGGTTTCATTATCCTTTCGTTAATATTGTGGGGGCTGAAATCATGGAATGATCCGAGTGCATGCTTCAAAATTTATTTCAAAATCGAAAATGGAGGAGGCAGTTTCTGATTTCGCTGAGCATGGATCGAATATAAAGAAAACAATATATGTCGAGTCACTCTTCACGTTTTACAGAATGATGAATCTCCCACTACAGTTAAGGGATTTCCATCTCTACCATCCAATCTGAGGGGAATTTGCATGCAACAACAAAGAAATGATCGCTCATATGATCAAGGGATCTTGATGAGAGCTAAAGCTTAAAGAGGGTGTTTCATGCACACTCTAGGGGAGGCGTGGGAAATATGATTGAATATTTGCAGTAATCGTAAGTCATGTATTTATCGTGTACCCATTTCAATTTCAGACTGTGCTTTGCATTAAGAGAAGCGTAATTGGGTTGATCCCACCATGAAGAGTAGTTCGTTTTCAAGGAATACTGACAGGCATCAATGTTGAAATTCTTGTATGTGAAAATGAAAGGTGCGTGGCTCCAATTGGCCTTAACGAGGCCACCTTGAGTAGCTCAATCATCTACATTCCTTATTGATGAGTATACACCCATGGGTTGAGTTTGAGGATATGGGACTCCTCTTTTCTCATTGTTGGAAAATATCCATACAGGCACATCATCCACTATGAAAACAACTTGTTGGTAATTCCAAATAAAGGAATAGGAACAAAAGTCTGCAGCTGCGTCGAACCATAAGAAAATATGTTGTTCTATGTTGCCAACCCCTTTTGAATAAATGTTAGTCTGTACAATGTATGACTCCCTAGAAATGTTCCCCAAAAATTCAAACTCAAATTCATCATGTTAATCGCCTTGGGAAGACATATAAAATGTAGTGACAGTGCCAGCAGAGTCCCCAAAAACGAGCTTAATATTCACATTCGCTTTTCTGAATATGTATGTGCTCTTCGAAGCAAATCCTGCACCATAAATGTTGTCGAGCTTAAGCTGGAACAAATCCCCTTGGGACATTACATGATCAACAGACCAACTGGGGTAGAAGAAATCGTCAAAGGACGCACATCGAGAACCAACGAGTGGGCTGCACAACGTTATAAAGATGCAAAGATGCATGATATGCCCCCCTTCTTGACAACCTACCAATGCCATCCTCAAGAATCGATATGACTAAAATCAACAATAGAAATTAGTCGAGGGAGCCACGATGGGTGGTATGGTGACTTGAAACCATAGCTAAAGCGTTGAATTTGAATCCCAAAAGGCTGTTAATGTTTTAGCTTTCTCTCGAGAGGCATTTTTCTCCAGTAACAGAGTTCCAAACAAACTTGGTCCTGTATCCTCAAATCCACTTTATGTTTTTGTCTTATGCCCCCATTATCTCTGTAGAAAATGCCTACCACGAGCAACTTTCTATGGAAAAAATTACTAACAGCGCATTGGAGCCATCTTCAATGATGGCCAAATGCGAACCTCACCACGAAAAATACATGCTCTATTGTCTCATGTACCGTGGAGATGTTGTGCCCAAGGATGTCAATGTTGTTGTCGCAAAGATTAAGAGAAAGAGAACCATCTATTTTTTTGATTGGTGTCCCAGGGGATTTAAGTGCGGAATCAACTACCAGCCTCCTACCGTTGTCCCTAGAGGTGATTTCGCCAAGGTTTAGAGAGTTGTGTGCATGATATCCAACTTGACTAGTCTTACAGAGGTGTTCTCAAGAATCGATCATAAGTTCGATCTCATGTATGCCAAGTGAGCATTTTTTCATTGGTATGTTGGTGAGGGTATGGAAGAGGGTGATTTTTCTGAAGTGTGTGAGGATCTTGTTGCCCTCGAGAAGAACTATAAGGAGGTTGGCACTCAGTCTGGAGAGGGAGAGGAAGGTGATGAGGGAGACAAGTACTGATGAACTGTTTTATATTTTCTGCATTCTGGGTTCTTAGGTTTTTTGTGGTTTTGGACTTCATATCAAGAGCAGTACTTTGCTTATTATGTTGTTCCCATTATTGTAGTGTAATTTTAGGTATGACTATAAAATTGTTACAAATTATTCAGCTCACATTCTATAACCGTTATATGTCTATTTGGATTAATAAATGAAACTTGTGTTCTATAAATTATATATATATATAATATAATATAATATAATATAAATTAAAAAAAATATAAATAAAAAAGTAAAAAATTTGCAAATGGACATTTCATAATTCCTGAAAATTGTATTTACGCTAACTCGTTTCTTTGAAACACTTCATACAGGAATCGTCGACGGAAATAGCACAAAGGCAACAAGTAAGATGCATTTTAATTTTAACATTCCTGCATTTTATGTTTTTCAAATATCTCATCGTTTTTATGCGGGAATAGTGCTAAGCTTTTTCAGGTTTGAAGACGATCAAATTTCATGCAGAAGTGCAGAAATCACAATAAAACATGCAACAATGAAAGCTGGGAGGAGCTAAACTTTTCATCGCACATGTCTGTCACACAGAATTTTTTGAAAAAAACCCATTGTGCCATGACATGTTCAATTAATCTTCTCCTTCTATGCTTATCACTAAGGAAAATTTTAGGGATGGAAAATTATTTTGAAGTTTAAAAAATTGGCGAATGTCACTAGTCCCTAATATGAAAACTATAAAATGTTTATTGATGTATTTGTAAAATTGTTCAAATTTATAATGATATTATATATATTATCTATATAATTTTGGTGATTTTTAAGGTAAAATAATTTTATATTGTAAAATTTGGGCGAATCACTTTTATAAAAAAATGGAAATTGGCGAATCTTTTTTTTGGAAAAACCATGGAAAATTAGCCCACGTATGAATATTAGCCCTTAAAATTTTCCATGTTTATCAGTAATCCATATTAAATTCTACCTTTCATTATGACTTCACACATACCTACCTTTATGAGTTGCATACATTCTTTCATCATTTCCAGTTCATCTTTTTCCTCAGAAATAAAACCAAACAACTCCTTTTCCATGACTACATTGCCTTGTAATCCTTTTCCTAAAAACCTATTTCTACTGCAATATTTTTCATCTATAGTCCTAACAATCATTTTGAACAAACTCGCATTAACTAATGTGGGATTCCTTAAGGCCCGCCTTTCAACAAGACCTGCCTCATCGACCTCAACACCTTATCTGGGATAGAGACTAGAGTCCTTATTAAGTACCTTGAGGCTTGCATGCCTTAATGGCAAGTTCTCTCGCTAAAAATCATCAGAATATATCAATGTCCCTTGATCGTTGGATCTTGCAAGTAGTTCGACGTCATCTCACTTCTTCACACTTTTCAAGATGTACTTGGGTACCTTGGAACTCATTTACATCAATGTTGAGTTTGCATCGCATTGGTTAACGACACCCATTAATGGTCGGTAATCCAATGAATTCTTTTCATGCTCGACACCGAAACAGTCATTCACATGAATAGAATTGTACCATCAATTTTTTTAGTGGGAGAAGACTATATATTTTTCATGACACCATCAGCAGTTGAAACAACATATCTCCAACCATATGAGAGTACCACAGTTCCACTTTCAGACATCATCTTCTAATTCATACAACCAAGCAGCAGTTCAGATTCTTTCACTTTATCCAGCAGCATGACATTTTCCTAATCAAGAAGCAGCAAAAACTACATTTATATTTCATAGTTCATCAATTGTTTGGGTAAGTGAAGGTATGTTATTTTCTAATTTTTAATCAAACAATTTCTTACATGTTGAAAATAAATGAACTTGGAAAATTCCCTCACCATATTACATTAACTTTCTCCTTATCGTAAACATAACACATCTTCAGTTTGGGGGGGGGGGCATATTCATTACCATTTGATTCCATCCATCACCTCATATATTGTCGACCAACATGACTCTTCCAAACTACACTTTGTTGCAGTTGATACAAATACATTTATATCTATTTTGGCATGATGCAAAAATATGAGAAAAGGTTTTCTTATGCATATTAATCACTTATAAGTTATCATTTCTAGTACATGTATTATTAAAAAAAAAAAAAAACAAGTAAAATAAATGAATGTTGTTAACACAATAACCAACATTTTTTATATTCATGGTTGTTAACACAAGACAAAACCATAGGAAATATCAGTTTCAGTACATGTATTTCACATCCTAGATTGATACGTTGTTAGAAAGCATAATCATGCAAAGCTAAAAGTTTTTAATCCATTCAAGGTTGCATGGGGACATGCAACAAGTTCAGTTGGGGGCTATGTTGGGTCTCGTAATTGTCGCATTTTATCATGTTTTTCCTCGTCATTCCTCACATTCTATCACCTCATTTAACCATTTATCATACCATTTTCATGGTTTCACCTCATTATTTTCCAATTTATTTATTTTTAATATTATAAGAGAATTTATGATTAATTATTGGAAAAATTAACATATTTCATTAATATCTCAAATGTGGATGACCTTTGTAATGTGTAGGATGGATTATTCAAAAATATTCTTGAATATTTATCCACCATTTCAAGAATTCAAAGGACAATTGTTCAATATTATTGTAAGGAGAAGATCATGGATATTTGGATAACATATCTTATCCAAGATTGTGAGAGGTGAGTGAGGATGTGAAGGGATCATATTTTGTAATTATAGGGATACTAGTTGAGAGAAAAGTGAATTTGTAATTATGAGTTGCTTATCTTATTTTCAAAGCACTTATGTATAAAAGAGAGTACTCTCTCTTCATTTGAATGAAGGAAATTAAGGAAGGAAGAAGTACAAAATTGAATTGATAATTAGAGTCTAGAATAAAGTTTTGGTTTTTTAATATGTAATTTCACCATCATTATGTAATAAAATTGTGTTTTTCTTCATTGTTAATGTTAGCTCACATATGTTGTCACACAGGTTGCTCTTCGCATGTTTTTTTTTTCTTATACAATTACACATTTCCAATTTATGATATGATGCGGTGGTAATTTTGTTGGAGTAGAACTGTGAGGAAGGACAATCAAGACCTCCTAAGTTAGGAGCCTCTTCTCTCGATTTCTACACATCACAAACTGCTGCTCTTTAGTCTCTCTCTTCTTCAGGACATTACTTTGGGGAAGGAAAATCAGGACCTCCTAAGTTAGGAGCCTCTTCCTTCGTTCATTATATCTTGAAATAGAGATAAAGTCTTTAGATTAGGCTAATTTAACTTCCAAAGTGGACACTACATCAAAGTGTTGAGGACTGACAGAGGTGGCGAATACATCTCAAATGACTTCCTACGTTTTTTCAGGGAGCATGGAATTCATAAGCAATTTACAACAAGGTATACACCTCAGAAAAATGGTGTCGCGGAAAGGAAGAATAGGACCATTATGTAAATGGAAAGGAGTATGTTGAAGGAAAAGAATTTTCCAAATTATTATTGGGTTGAAACTGTCACTTGTGCAACATATATTATTAATAGGTGTCCAAAAAAAAGTGTTATGAATATAGTTCTTGAAGAGGCATGGAGTGGAAGAACGCATAATGTCACTCACATGAGAGTGTTTGGATGTCTGGCATATGCACATGTCCCAGATGAATTGAGGAAGAATTTTGGAAGCAAGGGGGAGAAATATATATTTGTTGGATACAATGACGAATCCAAGGCATAAAAGTTCTACAATACATCAACCAAGAAATTCATAATTAGCACATATGTTCAGTTCATATAAGAGGAAGCATGGGATGGAATTTAGAGAAGACAGTCAATGTAAAAACATGTACACCACATGAATACAAAGAGGAATTGACCGCAACAAGTAATTCCTCAATGGTGACTCCTCCTACACCTACATAATCTCAACAAGGCAGTCAACATGTGACACCACAAACAAATAATAGGACAACGTTGCACAACCAAACAATTTCCCCTCCAAGCACACCTCAAATATCACCAATGCCATCTAATTCAAGCGCAACACCAAGTGACATGTCAATTCCATCTTCTACAACCATAAGAAGACAAAAAGTCAAAAATTTAAATGAAATTTATGAGAAAAATGAATTTCATAGTGGCACTGGTCTGAATTATTTATTTGCATTATTTTTTCATGTATATGACCCAATACACATTGAATATGCATTCAAATAAGATAAATGGGTTGCGGAAATGGATGAAGAAATAGGAGCAATAGAAAATAATGAAACATGGGAGTTAGTGGACCTTCCATATGGAAAAGAAGTCATTGGAGTGAAGTGGGTCTATAAGACCAAGAGCAACATTGAAGGTAAGATTAAAAGGCATGAACCAAGGCTAGTTGTCAAAGGATACAAGCATCAGCATGGAAGAGACTATGCCGAAACATGTACGCCAGTCACGAGGATGGAGACAGTGCATACAGTGTTGTCGATTGTCGTGAAACATAAATGGAAAATGTATCAAATGGATGTAAAATCAACGTTCTTGAATGGAGTGATGAAAGAGGTGGTGTATGTTGCGCAACCTCCTAGTTATGAGATAGAATTTCAAGAATACAAGGTGTGTAAGTTGAGGAAATCTCTTTATGGGCTGAAGCAAGCACCGTGTGCATGGTATAGTAGGATAGATGCTTACTAGATGGAAAATGGGTTCGAAAAATGTGATGGTGAACCTACTCTCTACATCAAATAAAGTGATGGTAAAATTCTTATTGTTGTTTTTTATGTAGATGATTTGATTTTTATAGGGAATGATGATTTCCTCATCACTGATTTCAAAGCAGTCATGAAAAGTGAGTTTGAAATGACTAAATTTGGGGTTTTAAGATATTTTTTGGGCATAGAAGTGAAGCAAATAGAAAATGGAATTTTTTTATCTCAAGCAAAGTATGTTGCAGACATTTTAGAGAGTTTTAATATGCAGAACAAAGCAACAAGTCAGCACAAAATCCAACTATCATGAGGTTGAAATTGAGCAGGTAATATTGCAGCAGCTATGTCAATCCGACATTATACAAAAGTATGGTGGGTAGCCGAATGTATTTGACTGCAACTAGGCCTAATATAATATATGCAGTAAGTTTGGTGTTGAGGTTCATGGAAACACCCAAGGAGACACATTGGAAATCAGCCAAAATGATTTTAAAGTATGTCAATGGGACAAAGGAGTATGGAGTTTTTTACATCGCAACAACTAATTTTAGGCTGGTTGGTTACACTAATAGTGATTGGGCAGGAAGTGTTTATGTCAGAAAGAGAATTTCGGGATATGTTTTTCATTTGGGTTCGGGATCCATTTCATGGGCTTCCAAGAAGCAATCGATAATGTCATTGTCAACATCAGAAGATGAATAGGTCGTTGCAATAACAACATCATGTCAAGTATCTTGGATGAGAAGGATTTTGTGAGATTTATGTCATGAACAAGATGGAACAACAATTATTTTCTGTGACAACAATTCAACAATTTCACTATCAAATAATTATGTCTTTCATAAGAGGACAAATCACATTGATGCTAAATATCATTTCATAAGAGAATTAGTTAACAATAATGAGTTTGTGTTGTAGCATTGCAAGCCAAAAGAACAATTTGTAGATATCTTCACAAAGCCATTGGCACGTGGAAATTTTTTTTATCTCAAAGATTGTTTGGGAATGGTCAATGGTGGTAGTTGTGATTAAGTGGGAGTGTTGGAAAATTAACCTCAACCACAGTGTTAAATACAATGACAACAACCATACCTCAGTGAACGTTTTGCAGGTTGCGGATTGTGTTTGCAGGCAAGGACTTGCATAAATAAGTTCTGAGCAGAGTACATTTTACCCATTCCACAACAGAGTAAATTAATTAAATGTAAAATTGAAATTTATTAATGGTTAGTGGAAATGCATGGGAAAACATTTACTCGTCCTCAAAGTTTAGAAAATGATGTTCTCCCATCCCGTTGTATTAAATGTTGTCTGTCATGAATTAAAGTGTTAGATATATATTTTTTGAATTAACAAGCATATTGCAGTCTCATGTAATGGGGCAGATGTAAATCTGAGAAGTATGTGGAGAAAATCGTGGAGAAAATTTTGGTGGGCAGGTGAAAATAGTATGTTACTGTGTTTTACTATGTCTTAATTCTACAACCCTTCGTGAATGTAAATAGTAAGAAAATCCTCCATATGAATCATCTCTTGTGTTTTTAAATCTCAATATAAATTATTGTTAGTTGCGATATGGTTCTAGAAATTTCATGTGTGAATTTTACCGCCACCACTTTGTTTTACTCTGTTTCACCGTGAGTAAATCTGTTTGATTTTTTTTTCTTCATTATAGTTGTGATTTTAATCTCCGCCACTCTTTATTAAAAAGAAGTTTGTCATGATTTGATTTCTGCAACTGTGTTGTCTTGTTTAAGACCTCTCTGCAATTGTGTGTGAAATCTGTGTTTTGAGGAAGCATCCTCCCATGTGTATAAATTTTTAACATTGTATCAGAGTGATTTTAAAGTTTTATTACCACAAGAGTTTGTACTGAGGAGTCAAAAAGTGTTCTGAAATTTTTTGTGGAGCATATTCACTAGCAGGGAGAAATTTTTTACACAGTGAGAGTTTTTTTTTACACAGTGAAAATGGCATCAACAAGCACAAGCTTGACTAATCCACAAATACCTCAGTTTAATGGAAAAAACTACGATTATTGAGCTATAACAATGAAGGTTTTTTTTCCTCACAAGAAAATTGGGAATTGGTGGAGAATGAATTTCAAGAACCAGCAGATGCAGTAGCATACAATTCTTTGACACAAGAAGAAAAGGATTTGTTGATGGACAATAGGAAGGACGCAAAATCCCTCTTCTACATTTTTCAAGTAGTTCATGAACTTTATTTTCCCAAGGGTTGTAGCAGCAACAAAATCCAAGCAAGCATGGGATACCCTCCAGACAGCCTACCAAGGCATGGAAAAGGTGAAGACAACGAAACTAAAAATTTTGAGAAAATTTGTATGAAAGAGTATGGGAATGTAGACTCATTCTTTACACATGTAATTGGGTTGGTAACTCAAATCAGGTCTCATGGTAAGACACTTGAGGAAATAAGAATAGTTGAGAAAGTCTTGAGAAGTCTCCCAGCAAGATTTGATGACATTGTTGTGGAAATATAAGAGACAAAGGATCTCTCATAGTTTTTAGTGGATGAGCTTCATGCATCATTGATCTCCCACGAACATAGGTTGAACAGAGGAATGAACTCCTCATTGGAGCATGCCTTCAAGACACAATTTTTATTTGGTCAAGTTAGAGGTCGAGGAAGATAATATTACATAGGAAGAGGCATAAGCCCACATAGAGGAGGAAGAATAAACCCTTAAAGTTCAAGTGAAAGGGGCAAAAATCAAAATCCAAGCCAAGGCCCAAGCCATAATTAAGCACAAGGTAAGAGGTATGATAAATCCCAAGTTCAAAGTCATTACTGTAAGAAGTATGGTCATTATGCAAATTCATTGACTATGATCTGATAGTGCCATGGATAGACGAAATTTCCATGACAACGATCCTAATTTGTTTTCATCAACCATGGTTACTACCTCCGATAGGGTGACCCCATCAACCAAAAAGACTAGCAAGCAAGTATCCCAATTTTTTCCATTGGCCTAGGAGCAACCTCCATGAAGCCACCAATTAAAGGTTAAAAATGATGTTTGAAAAACTTTCAAAAGGTGGTGGTTTTCAAGTGATATGACTAAAATCAATTGAACCTTCACAAGAAGTATATTTTAAATCAATTATATATTTTATATATAAAAGTCTTGTTATACTCGCAGAATATATATATATATATATATATATATATATATTGTGTGTGAAGTCTGTACTATATATATGTTGTGTTTTGATGGAATTTTCAATATGCCGTTGAGAAACCTTTTATTTTTACTTTTTATTTACCAAACAATATTATTTACCATATATAGAAATTTTCTTATTTTTAATTATATGGTAGTTAAATTTATTAAATTTTTATATGTTTATAATTATATATTCTTACTTATCATAGTAACTAATATTAATCATTATTATTTAAGTTTATTTTAATATGGTAGGCATATTATGAACTACAATATAACAAGTTACGTGAAATCAATTTATTATTTTTATTAATTTTTAAAGGAGTGGACATTACATTTTATCACTTTTATTATTTCTTCTAAAGCTTCATCAAAGGCACCATTACAACATCTTATTCACATTGAGTTATGGAGCATCTTTAGGGGCAATTATTTCCCATTAACTAAGATTGTTAATAGAATTAACCTTCATGACTATATTAAGTAATTGAATTGAAGATGTTGAGAGGTGCTTACATAAGGGAGATGTAAGAATATTTTTTCTCCCTCATTAAACTTATAAAGGTTTTTTTCAAATTTTATCTTTTTTAAATTTTTCAATAATGGGAGTTTGTAATGTGAAAGTATGACTGCAATTGAAATCAATTCAATAAATTTCCCTAAGTAAAATGAGTTTTATATCTAGTCTCAAGGATGTACTTAATATTAGCATTGTGATCTATGACTCGGAGAATATTTAAGGTTGTGGTGTCACTACGATAACGACCCTCCAAATTTTTTTTCCTAACTCAATTTTGGAGCCTATGCTCCAAGCTATCTAGTGTCATCACGTTGTTGGAGCCTACATGAACTATATTCACCTTATCTTTAGGAATGTGTGTGTTATCTTATCCAAGGATAGGGAAAGGCATAAATTCTCTTGACTTAGTAACTAGCTTTGTTAAACATGTAACTCACACACAAAAGCGGGAAAAGCACATATCCTTCACACTGCAATTGAATGAGGCATTGTTAATGAAAATTGCACCCTCCTTAGGCAAAACCGCAGTCTTTTGACTCGAAGAGCTATGCCCTCCCTGAGCTCATGAGCGAACTCGAAGCCAACAATTTTTTTCTCCTTTGTGCTTTGACTATGCACCCTATGCCCTCCTTGGTCCTCTTGAGTGCATGAGTGCATTGGGAAGGTTCGCAGCCTCACCCCTTCATCCCTTCGATGTGTGCACTCCTTAGCTTCATTGAGTGCATGAGTGCATCCCAAACCCACAAAAGACTTGGAGATATATATTATGAATGTGCAAGATGTTGATGTTGTAAGAAGAAAATGTCATGATGAAAGGCCATCACAAAAGGTAACTTTTATTTGATGTTCATTTTTTATTTTTGAACAACATATGGATGGGTTGATATAGGGCTACTAAAAGAGAGTTGTAGATGTCACCTACAACTAGCACTAAAACTAACATTAAAACTAAAATTGAATTATATCACACTATTCCAACTAAAAATCCTAAACCAAACCATTATTATGTGCCAATATATATTAATACTTGCTCCATAAATAAAGTATCTATTTTTTCATATTTTGGTTAATCGTGTCACTCAATTAGTGAAAAGGCTAAGCAATATTGAGATAGTAGGGATAGATTTTTTGGAATTTTTTATTTTTAAAATAAAAAGAAAATGTATGAATGTTTTGCGTTCAATAATAATTTAAAAATATTTTAGGGAATGGTCAACCATGTTTTATAAAATCAACCATGGTCAACCATGGTCCAAAGTTGTATTGTAACAAAGATTTTCTCAATATCAATATAAACCATGGTCAACCATTGTCCAACGTTGTTTTGTGAAAAATATTGTCTTGATATGAAAATCAATCATGGTCAACGATGGTCCAATGTCACATTGTGACAAGGATTGCCTCAATATAAAAATCAACCATGGTCAATGATGTTTATTTTAAGGTTTATAATATTTATCTTAGGGTTTATATACCTTGGGTTTATAATATTTATCCCTTGAGTTTAATATTATTCCCTTGGGTTCATAATCAATCATGGTCAATCATGGTCAATCACGGTCAACCATGGTCTAACATCACATTGAGACAAAGATTGTCTCAATAAGAAAATAAACCACGGTCAACCATGGTCCAATGTCGCTTTGTGACAAATATTTTCTCCATATGAAAATAAATCATGGTCAAGCATGGTCAAGCATGGTCCAACATCTCATTGTGACAAGGATTGTCTCAATATGAAAATCGACCATGGTCAATCATGTTTATTTTAGGTTTTTCTTAGTGTTTATATACCTTGGGTTTATATTATTCTCTTGGGTTTAATTTTATTCCCTTTTTTTATAATCCCTTAGGTTTTTACTATCAGTATCTTGGGTTTATTATTTACTTGGTTTTATAATATCAATCATGGTCAACGACGATCAATCATGGTCAACCATGGTCAATCATGGTCGACGATGGTCATCCGTGTTTTATAAAATCAATCATAGTCAACCATGGTCCCACGTTGCATTGTGACAAAAATTGTCTCAATATTAAAATCAACCATGGTCAACCATGATCCAATGTTGCATTGTGACAAATATTGTCTCGATATGAAAATAAAGCATGCTCAACCATGGTCCAACATTGCATTGTGACAATGATTGTCTCAATACTAAAATCAACCATGGTCAAACATGTTTATTTTAGTGTTTATAATATTATTCCCTTGGGTTTATAATCCCTTGGGTTTTTAGCTTTAATCCCTTGGATTTATTATTTCTTTGGGTTTATAATATCAAGTCAACCATGGTCATTCATGTTCCAACGTCGCATTGTGACAAATATTGTCTCAATACAAAAATCAGCCATGATCAACCACGGTCCAATATATTGTGACAAAGACTCAATAAATATGAAATAAATCATGGTAAACCATGATCAATCATGGTCCAATGTCACATTGTGACAAGGATTGTCTCAATATGAAAATCAACCATGGTCAAACATGTTTATTTTAGTGTTTATAATATTTATCTTAGGGTTTATATACCTTGGATTTATAATTTTAGTCCCTTGGGTTTAATATTATTCCCTTGGGTTCATAATCCCTTTGGGTTTTAATATTGATCACTTGGATTTATAATATAAATCTCTTGAGTTTATTAATATAAGGGTTCAACCGTGGTCGAGCATGGTCCAACTTCACATTGTGACAAAGATTGTCTCAATATGAGAATCAACAATGGTCAATCGTGTTTATTTAAGGGTTTATAATATTTATCTTAGGGTTTACATACATTGGGTTTAATATTTTTCCATTGGGTTTAATATATATATTTTTTGGTAGTTTAGACTAATCCTAATCACCCATGGGTTTCAAACCGGTGACCTTGCAGACGGAGTGCTTTAACAGTGCATCCTATCATCGACTGCTCTACACCACGTGGGCTCCATTGGGTTTAATATTATTCCCTTAGGTTTTTAGAATTAATCCCTTGGGTTTTTAATATCAATCATGGTTAACCATGAACGATCATGGTCAATCATATTTTATAAAATCAATCATGGCCAACCATGGTCCAACGTAGCATTGAGACAAATATTGTCTCAATATGAAAATAAATCATGGTCCAATGTCACTTTGTGACAAATATTTTCTCCATATGAAAATCAATCATGGTCAAGCATGGTCTGACATCATATTGTGACAAGGATTGTCTCAATATGAAAATCGACCATGGTCAACCATGTTTATTAAAGGGTTTACAATATTTATCTTAAGGTTTATATAACTTGGGTGTATAATATTCTTCCCTTGAGTTTAATATTATTCCCTTGGGTTCATAATCCCTTGAGGTTTTAGTATTAATGCCTTGGGATTATTATTCTCTTGGTTTTATAATATAAATCCCTTGGGTTTATTAATATAAGGGTTCATTTTCCTAGGGTCTAATATTATTCTCTTTGTTTAACTATGGTCGAGCATGGTCCAACGTTGCATTATGACAAAGATTGTATCAATATGAAAATCATCCATGGTCAACCATGCTTATTTAAGGGTTTATAATATTTATCTTAGTGTTTATATACTTTTGGTTTATATTATTCCCTTGGGTTTAATGTTATTCCCTTGGGTTTATAATCCAATGGGGTTTTAGTATTAATCTCTTGTGTTTATAATATCAATCATGGTCAACCATGAGTAATCATGTTCAATCATGTTTGACCATGTTTTATAAAATCAATCATCGTCAATAATGGTCAACTATGGTCCAATACCGCATTGAGATCTAAATATTGTCTCAATATGAAAATAAACCATTGTACAATGTTGCTTTGTGACAAATATTTTCTCTATATGAAAATCAATCGTGGTCAAGCATGGTCCAACATCGCATTGTGACAAGGATTGTCTCAATATTAAAATCAACCATGGTCAACCATGTTTATTTTAAGGTTTATAATATTTATCTTAGGGTTTATATACATTGGCTTTAAACTATTCTTCCCTTGAGCTTAATATTATTCCCTTGGGTTTATAATCCCTTGGAGTTTTAGTATTAATGCCTTGGGTTTATTATTCCCTTGGGTCTATAATATAAATCCTTTAGGTTTATTAATATAAGGGGTCATATTCTTAAGGTCTATACTATTCCCTTCATTCAACCATGGCCGAGCATGGTCCAACGTCGCATTGTGACAAAGATTGTCTCAATATGAAAAACAACCATGGTCAACCATGTTTATTTAAGAGTTTATAACATTTATATTATTTTTTATATGCATTGGGTTTATATTATTCCCTTGGGTTTAATGTTATTCCCTTGGTTTTATAATCCATTGAGTTTTTAGTATTAATCCCTCGTACTTATTATTGCCTTGGGTTTATAATATCAATCATGGTCAACCATGATCAATCATGGTGGACCATGGTCAACCATGTTTTATAAAATAAATCATGGTCAATCATGGTCCCACGTCGCATTATGACAAAAATTATCTCAATATGAAAATTAACCATGGTCCAACGTCACATTCCCTTGGATTTATAATCTCTTGGATTTTTAGTATTAATCCCCTGGGTTTATTATTCCTTTGGGTTTATAATATTAATCATGGTCAATCATGGTCTAACGTCGCATTGTGACAAATATTGTCTCAATACGAAAATCAACCATGGTCAACAATGGTTCAACATCGAATTGTGACAAAGATTTTCTCGATGTGAAAATAAATCATTGTCAACCATGGTCAAGCGTCACATTGTGACAAGGTTGTCTGAATATGAAAATCAACCATGGTCAGTCATGTTTATTTTAGTGTGTATAATATTTATCTTAGAGTTTATATTCCTTGGGTTTATAATTTTAGTCTCTTGGGTTTAATATTATTCCCTTGGGTTCATAATCCCTTGGGGTTTTAGTATTAATCCCTTGGGCTTATAATATCAATCCCTTGGGTTTATTAATCTATGGGTTCAACCGTGGTCGAACATTGTCCAACATCGCATTGTGACAAAGATTGTCTCAATATGAAAATCAACAATGGTCAACCATGTTTATTTAAGGGTTTATAATATTTATCTTAGGATTTATATACATTTATACTAGGTTTTATATAATATTTATTGTAGGATTTATATTTAATTAATTAACAATATTCTTTAATTATGAATGAATTATTTAATTAATTAATTAGTAATGAATTATTATTTTTATTTATTAATTAATTATGAATTAATTTTTTAATTAATTTACAATATTTATATTAATATTTAATTAACAATATTAACCATATTTATATTAATAAATTGATTTTTATTTAATAAATTAATATTTATTTATATTAATAAATAATAATAATGAATGAATTATAATAAATGAAATAATAATGAATGAATGAATTATTATTATATTTTACTAATTAATAGTGCTATTAAATTTAATTAGCAATAAAAATAATAATAAATGTGTCATAATTAAAATTAGAATTAAAATAAATAATAAACTAATAAAAAATAAAAATTAAGAACCGGTCCTCTCTTGTCTCTTCCTTTCCTCTATTTATTTCCATAATCTCTTCTCTTCTTAGCAGGTTTGTTCTGATGATAAGTCTTGATTGAAACTCAAAACATCGACTAAAATGAAGACTGTGGATATTCCGAGTGTTACATCTCAAAATCTACATCACAGAAACCTCCAGTCTATCAAAAATAATAATATTAATTAATAATAATATTCATAGTTATCATTAATATATGTTTTTGGCGTATATCAACCACATTTACTAATGTGTCATTGTACCATGGTTGACAAAAGGATTAACATTTTAAACACGAGGGAATAATATACCTAAGGGTTTAATATTGAACTCCCAAGGGATTAATACTAAAACCCTAGGTTTTATATTTTCTTTGGTTTTTAGTATTAATCCATTAGGTTTATTATCCCTTGGATTAATATTATTCCCTTGGGTTTTAGTATTAACACCTTGGGTTTATTATTCTCTTGAGTTTATAATATCAATTCCTTGTGTTTATTAATCTAAGGGTTCATATTCCCACCGTATAATATTATTCATAGTGTTTGTAATTAATATTAATCCCTAGGGTTTAATATTATTCCCATTTTTTAGTATTAAACATATGTGATTATAAACACAATGGAATAATATTAAATCATAGGAATTAATATTATAAACCTAAGGTATATAAACTCAAAGATAAATATTATAAACCCTAGAATAAAGATGGTTGACTATGGTCAACAATGGTCCAATGTTGCATTGTGACAAGGATTGTCTCAAAACTATTGTCAACCCTGGTCAACTATGTTTATTTTAAGGTTTATAATATTTATCTTAGGGTTTATATATGTTATGTTTATAATATTAATCTTTAGGGTTTAATATTATTCCCTTGGGTTTATAATTTCGTGGGTTTTTAGTATTAATTTCTTGGGTTTATTATCCCTTTAGGTTAATATTTTTACCTTGGGTTTATAATCCCTTGGAGTTTTAATATTAAACCTTAGGAATATGAACCCTTAGATTAATAAACCCAATGGGTTGATAATATAAAATCAAGGGATTAATTCTAAAAGCCCAAGGTATTATAAACCCAGGTGACTAATATTATAAATCCAAGGTATATAAACCCTTGGTTGACCATGATTTATATTGAACCTAAGGGATTAATATTATAAACCTATGAATAATATTATACCGTAGGATTCTGAACCCTTACATTAATATACCCAAGGGATTGATACTATAAACCTAAGGGAATAATACTAAAAACCAAAGGGAACATAAACCCTAGGGTTTTAAGTATTAATCCCTTGGTTTTATTATCCCTTTTGTTAATATTATTACCTTGGATTTATAATCCCTTGGGGTTTTAGTATTAACCCTTTCGGTTTATTATTCCCTTGGGTTTATAATATCAATCCATTGGGTTAGTATTATTACATTGGGTTTATAATCCCTTAAGGTTTTAGTATTAAATCCTAGGAATATGAACTAGTAGATTAATAAACCCAATGGATTGATATTATAAACCCAAAGGAATAATAAACCAAAGGGGTTAATACTAAAACCCTAAGGTATTATAAACCCAAGGGATTAACATTATAAATCCAAGGTATATAAACCCTTGGTCGGCCAAGATTTATATTGAATCTAAGGAATTAATATTATAAACCTACGAATAATATTATACTCTAGGATTATGAACCCTTCGATTAAAATATCCAAGAGATTGATATTATAAATCCAATGGATTAATACTAAAAACCGAATGGAATATAAACCCAAAGGTTTTTAGTATTAATCTAGTGAGTTTATTATCAATTAGTATAATATTCTTCCCTTGAGTTTATGATCTCTTGGATTTTTTCTATTAACCCCGATTATTATTCCCTTGGGTTAGGGTTTATTAATCTAAGGGTTCATATTTATATTACATAATTTAAAATTTAATAATATTAAATAAAATTTAATATTATGTAATAATTATTACAAAGAAATAATTATTTTTAATTATAATGATAATAATAATATTGTTATTGCAATAGTTTTTTTGTATTATTATTTTTATTGTCTTTTTTGTAAGTTTGGTAGTACTTTTCATTTTTCTCTTTTTTCACTTTTTTTTTTCTAACTCCATCTTCGTCAACATGTCCAAATACATCACCTAGATAGGGGAAGAGAATTGAACCTGTGATGAGTGCTCTAACAACCACCTCATCACCCTTGAACAAAGACCCAATAGACATTATTATTTTTATTGTTATATATTTATCAATGTTAGATATAAATGAAATTTTCCTATATATCAACCACATTAATATTTTTGACATTTAGGTTTTGCTAAATATAAAACTTGAACCCTATTCATGACCTTTCTCTCATTGATAATTATTACCATTTAGTAGTAAGGTATTAATAACTAACTTAAAAAAAAAAACAAAATTAAAATATACTTTTGAAAAAAAAATTAAATAACACCTTTAAAATTAATTAGGAAAAGAATTACATTTCTTCTCAAGAAATATATACTTTTATAATTTACATTTAAAAATAAATAAAAATATTGTAAAAATTCTGAAGTACCACACAATTTTATTCATTTTCACTTGAAAAGTTAGATAACGATATTGACTTTTCAATTGACCTTTATCGGCCAACTGTCGATTTAAAAGACAATGACAACGTTGTGTTTATTTTCCTTGAAATGATGCTTATCATGAGTCTGAAGCGAATTGTTGCGTTACAGTATTACTCACAGTATTACCAAATAAAAATTAAACTATAAATTACAGTTAAGTTATATCACAGTCAACAACAATGAAAATAGTAAAATATTTCGACATCTTTATGCCTTTCGAACGGTCTGTGCATTTGCAACCACAACTTTAAGGATTGGTGCATTAACCTCTGTCATTGAAAGAGCATGTTTATGGACGTACGTGACTATACAGAAATTGGTGTCCCATAATTCCATGTTATACCCATTAAAATTACATGATTGTATTTTTCCCACATATGGCCAAATATGTTTTTCGGGAAATCACTGAAGAGAATATTTTACCAGCAATTGTTGGCCAATATGGTTTTCGAGAGAACATAAAAATGTTTTATATCACAGTGGTTTCTTGAAGATAATTTACAAGAATTCCCTCAAATTATGAAGCACTTTACAATGTTTCAATTTTATGAAATCAATGTTTTGAATGTTGTTTAAATGGTACTATGTAGAGTTTAGAGTTATTTGCTATTATGATTTTCTACAAATCTAGAAATTGCAATAGTAGTCTTGGTAGAGCGCTTGAAGTGAAAGAAACAGAGAATAAAAGACATGTTTCTCTTTGAATGGTTGATTGGTTTATGAGAATTATTTTGTTACCTGGTCTATGATAAATTATATTCTAGCAAGTGATATATTGAATTTTTAATCAAGAATATGTTATTATCGAAAGAAATTAGAATATATATTGTTAAACACATGCATGGTAAACAAAAAAGTAAACATACAAAGAGAAAGATGAACGTGAGATGTTTTACTATTAACCATAGATGTGCTTTTATAGTACATTAGGTGACCCTTGGTTTCTCATTCCAAGTGGTTTCTTGGACTCCATTTGTCCATTCGCCTTCCACACCTACCCGTTGAGGATTAGGTGTCCAACATTCCCCCCCTTAATCCGAAGGGGTATGTGTGAGTTCAAGAAAAGAGTTGTAATACAAATCTGCAAAGTATGCATGGAAGCACTTAGGCTAAATCAGCTCTCTGAAATGTTGGCATAAAGAGGTGGTTTAAGGATGACCAACAACGCTGGAACGCTTATTGCAGTTCCCGAAACTCTTCCAAATGTAGCAAGAAGGTGAGGGCTTCTGCTAGAGGAAGTGTCCCTCATATTTGAAGAGGAAGACCTTCAACCTAGAAGAAGGGAGGTTTAAAACCTGTGATGGTTTAAGGATGACCACCAACACTGGAATGCTTAATGCATTTCCCGAAACTCTACCAAAGCTGGCAAGAAGCTGAAGTCTTCTGCTAGAGGAAGTGCTTCGAATTATTTGAAGAGGAAGAATATCAACCTCACATAGATGGTTTAAGGTTGTCCACCAACCAAAGGAATGCTCATGGGCATCTATGTCTTTGGCTACAACTATGAATCTGGAATGAGAGATTGTAGCTCATGGTCGTTTGAACTGCTATGTCTCTGACTACAACTCTGAATCTGAAATGATAGGTTGTGGCTGAGGCTCGCTGGACGTGACTTTGAAGCTTGTAGATGACCACCACTTTCCCCCCTGTCAGGTAAAAGGTGAGATGATAGTGAAAACTCAACTGCAAGATTGTCAAATATTCTAGAACAAGTTCTGACATGTGACTTAAACATCTTCTTGGTTGTTGATTCCCATTGCTAAGAAGCGATCCATCCAAGATGAATCTGTGTTCTTGCAGGAGACTCGTTTCTGAATCATCTTTGTGAAGAATGGGTGTGTCGCCCACAGTGCTTGCATAGGTGAAGATCGAAACAGTGATCTTTCATATGGCCAACTCGTTCACAGTGTTGGCATTTTTCAATCTGTTGTTTCTGATTTGGAAGAGGAGCAGGATCTAAAACAGTTGAAGGTGAATTGTTATGAAGAAATTCAGCACTCTGAAATTTGATGGGCTTGGAGTAGTACGGAATATGAAAGGACACATCCTTGTCATATCCAAGACCTGTTTTTTGCTTTTTATGGACAAGCTCTTCCCTAGGTCTGACGATGGGCTTGGGAGGCGCGGGATGGATGTTTTCTTCTGTGTGTAAATATCCTCTTATACTCGGCATTGAATGTGAATCAACCGCAACATTATTGGCTTGCTGCTTATGGGAGTCTCTTTCAATGTTCTGAACAAAAACAGGTTCAGAATGATGACTCCACTGCTGTAATTCTTCTTGCGGAAGCTGAGACTCCAACTGCAAAAATTCAATCTTTTATTGTGCATTTTGTAGAGAGACCTTAATATTATACAAAGTGTCTGTACTAATTTTAACTGTGTCTCCACTAGAAGATAAGATTAGAGTGCTTAATAACTCTAACAATCCATGAATTTTCTCCATTATTCAAACAATTAATGTCAACAAATGACCAAAAATGTACTTGTAGAAATTATGATGATTTTTAGAAAATAAATTTTCCGAACTTTTGAATTTGAAGGGTCCCAAAAAATGGAAAATTCACTTGCATTTTTCCTTACCTCACCACAAATAATTTCAATGATACCTTGGAGCAGTGTTGGCAAGTCGATTCTGCTCCCACTTCGTTTGCGCTCATTCCGCTCCCACTACGTTACCGCTCCAGCCTATTGTTACACTGCATACACCAGAATCCACTCCACACATCTACCGTGGTCCCATGGTCATTATTCCATATAGTGCTCCTCCACGTTGTGTTAATTCAATGCACTCCTTACCACTGGTCCACCCATCTCTCTACACAGGTCATGCGACCTCACCCCGGTCTCCCCTTCAACTCCACTACACAATTTTGTGTACAAGAACTCTACAGAGAGGTGAGTTGGCGGTGGTGGGAGGCCGACAAGTGGAGGGAGGAGGCCCGAGTGCGAAGGTATGGATAGTCGGAAGGAGGTAATGTCGACTGTGGTATGGAGGAGAAAGCCTACATACTGCGTACGAGGGAATAAGTATGTTGTGACTTTCTTCATATTGCATGGGGTTGCTTTGTGTAATTGCCGTAACTAGGCAGAGAGGAGAAGTGAATCGCTGGAAGAGCCCCTTCTTCTTCTTCCTCTTACTTCCCCACGAGACGATAGGGGTATATAAATATTTGCACGCACAGGAAAATTATATATATATATATATATATATATATATATATATGCAGGAGGTGGAGCCATTAGAGGTACAACGAAGGCTGACTGTGCGAAGAGAGACAATGTGCACGGATTCTGCTTCACGAGTGACTGCTTCCATATGGGTCTCTAATTCTCATTTAGCTCACGGTAATCCACATTTCAGTATAGCCAAAATCCTCGGTTTTCCCTTAGATCTGCATGTTTTCTCCCTTGTCTCTCTGCAAAAATGGCGCTTCACACTCAGAAAACGATGTCCGGAAGGGAATATAAGGACATGTCTCAGGTGAACTTCGAGAGGCTGGTGGTCGAGTTGGGATTACGAACCAGTGGTATGGGAGGCGTACTTCAGGAGGCTGCTGACCGAGTTGGGATTACAAACCGGTGGTATGGGAGGTGATGCAGATTTATAATTAAGGCACTGTTATAATGAAGGCAGGCAATAGAGAACAAGAGCAATGTGATGAAATTGGTTGTGTGCGTGACAATGAATGAGCGTTGCAGGTCACACAAGAGTGAGCTAGGCATGGAGCGGTATGTGGAGCAATGGTAGGACTGATAGGTATAACACACAATGGGAGTAAGAGTCGAGGAGTAGGAGGGAGTTACAACACAAAACTAATTTAGGCGCTGGGAATGTCAGTTCTTCAAGATAGACATAACATCTAAAAATGGAGCTGAAAAAATCTAAAAATGCCAATACATGGTCTGCACTCTGATACCATGTTAAACACACGTATGGTAAACAAGAAAGTAAACACACAAGGAGAAATATAAGCGTGAGATGTTTTACTATTAACCTTAGATGTGTTTTTATATTACATTAGGTGACCCTTCGTTTCCCATTCCAAGTGGTCTCTTGGACTCCATTTGTCCATTTTCCTTTCACACCTACCCGTTGAGGATTAGGTGTCCAACATATATATATATATATATATATATATATATATATATATATATATATAGAGATAACAAGCCGGTCGGTGTAAAGTAAATATGGTCGGTCGGTACGTAACCCTTGTGAGTTCTTGGGAATTTGAATGAGAGCAAGATTCAATTGCTGTTCTCACGGATATCAAAAATAAAAATAAAAATATTTTTAATATGGTTGTTTCATTTTTTTTAAAAAGAAAAAAACTTAATTTTATTATGAAAAATAAAATATATACATCTATGTCTGACATGTGTTAGTATATGTAGATATAATACAAATAGCGACAATTTCCTCATGCGGAATCTATTAATTTCTCTATTCCATTTCTTTTATCTTAGACTTTATCGAAATTAAATGAAAAAACATAGTGAGCTTTCCTTGCGATTAAAGTAAAAAGTCATTTTTTCTTTTTCAATCTCTATCGAATGAGCATAGTTTGAATAGATAGTCATTTTTCTTTCTATCTCTTCATTAGTGTGAGCATAGTTTGGACGACGATCGTCTTTTTTCATTTTAGAAACATAGAAAGCTCCTCTAAATATGCAATAAAATGAGAAGCATACAAAAGACGAAGTCTTATTGTATACGATAAATGAGCGTATTCATGAGAAGAGAAGAATGGACTAGGTGTAATTGTAAGGGCATAGATTCTAGAAATATCTTAAAATCTAAGACTCACACACATTTAACAAATTCTTACTTCTTACTAGGCGATCACCGGCATGACAAAGGCATAATTACAAGTTCTTATTATTCCAACGGATTCCGATAAACATTTCAATTGCCGAAAATACTTGAGCGTCAAAATTTTCAGGTTCTTCAGGTGGCCGAGTGAAAAGGGCAGTGTTTCCGGCAAAGGGCTTCCAAATTCTAGAACTTCCAGATCGTTGAGGTCTCTAATTTCACTTGGCAATGCTCTTAGTATTGTACCGTCCAAAACTAATTGTTCTAGGGATTGTTGACGTGTGATTTGGGAAGGAAATTCTTTGATATTCACACAATATGAAAGATTTATGTATTCCAGCTGTTGAATATCTCCAAGTGTTTTGCTTGAGATGGTTAAGTTATGGCAATGGTGAAAATCAAGGAATTTAAGTCTAGTTAAATTCCTGAAGTAATTTGGAAGACTCTGCAAAATTTTGGAGTAAGACAGATTAATGTGTTCGTTATTGGTTAAAGTCCCAAAAGAATCTAGCAGTGTCTTCATTTTTGAGAATTTAGTCAACACCAAGACTTTCAACGACCGCAGATAACAAAACTCCTCTGGAAATTTCTCTAGATTATTATCTCCATCACAAGTAATAACTTGCAGGTGCTTTAGCTTCCCTATGGACTTTGGAAACTTGCAAAGAGGAGCTTGAATCTGTAATTCCTGCAACTGCAAAGGTACCTACAAGGTGTTTCAAACCATTAGAAAAAAGAGTTGTGGATGGTTTTTGATTAAAAAAAAAATTTAATTAATTTTCTTAAGGGTAATTTAAAGAGCTTACAAATTAGTCCAGAAATTAATGGAAATTTTGATAAGATTATGATAAAATTTGGTAGAAATTTTGAAAATTTGGGTTACAGCTGTAACCCTTCAAGATTTTGGGTGCCCCAAATATTCTTGATGGTACTAAATCCATTTCCACCATCAAAAAAATAATTCAAACACTACATTCTGATTTTTTGAAATATTTTTTAACAAATTCCACTTAGAAATTTGCAGTCCTAGCAAATTTTTGGAGTCCCATTTTATTATGCACATATAATCACAGCAAGTTTGTACAAGTTTTTTATTATTCAATTGTAATGTCCAAATAAAAGCATAAAACATCATGAGAGAAAATTTAATAATAGTATGACCATTCAATAAGGTATAGGGTTTTGAGGGTTTAGGGTTTTCTGGTATATTTTTGGGTACTCCATAATCTTAGTGTTCTAGTAGATTTGTTGAGATCACAAAGTTGAACTGTGACCTTTATACAATCTTAATGTTCTATAAGTTTTTCAAAGTACTGAATACATATATATAATAAAAAATCCAGTTTTAACATTAAAAAAAAATCCATTTTAAACCAAAAAAAAAAGAAAAACAAATTTCACCCAACTCCAACCAAAAACTCTAAAACCTATAATAAACTATGCCCACCAAAATGCCAAACTTTGACTCAACAAAATTATTTTACCTGTGATTTTCCATGCCACTTATCACCAAAATGCCAAAATTTGACTCAATGAAATTATCTTACCTGTGATTTTCCATGCCACAATGTTTTCAATACCATGCCCCACACTTGTAAAACCCTCAAGTCCTTTATTGGAATCCAAGGAGGCAAGGAAGAGTCTGGACAACCACGCCAGTGGAGCCATATGAGATTTGGTGACTGCACCCTCTCCAATACAGTTTTCAAGTGCCCACCTTCAATATCAAGAAGTTGTAACCTCCTCACACCAACGCCATGAAATGGGGAATTTTTCCACTACAGGTAAGTTTTGTGAACCATGGGCAAGGATTATCCATAGCAAGATTACTTCTGCTCAGGGGAGAGGCTAGAAAATTGATAAGAAAGGGTTGCATCAGAGAGTTTCTATGTCTCGGGAGAAGATGGGTAGGTCAGAGCCTTCTGAATCAATTCGAGGGCAATCTCTGGTATTTTATTTCTCTATTCAGAAAGGATGTATTTGTTTTTCTCAGTGTATGCGGCCGCGAACCCGGAGACAAACTCTAGGAAGTAATGCACAGTAGGGGTTACCTGATAGTATAAACCTGAGTTGACCACTCAGAAGTGGTCCCCTCCCCTATAGAGGTAGAACATTAAGTCAAAGCGCAAATTGGCCATGAAGTAGGGGCAGACAAGGTCATGAATTTGGGATTCTGTATCCATGAATGGCTCAAGGTTGGGAGGGGACTTGGCTTCGCAAGTTTTGGGAGTCACGAGGGAGGTTTTCTTCGTTTTAAGAGTGCATAATAAAATCAAAGGTGGATAAGGGGAGGTGGGAATACTTGAAGATTCATGGTTGTGGTTGAAAGAAAAGTCTGGGATAAATTATGGAGGGGTGGAGGTCTGAGTAGCGTCCTGTGTAGGTGCCTAGTTGATGGGGATGCTTCAAGAATATGTGAATGAGAGATAGAATAATGAGGTTGAAATTTCATGAATATAGCAGAAAAGGGGATGCAACGGTAGGATTATGGGGACATGACATCATCCGGGTTGTAACATGTGGTAGGATGTAGGTTGGACAGATGGAAGGCTGACGGTTGGGGGGGGGGGCGGTTCCCTCATATCGCTTTTGCATTTACCTTGGTCCCGGTTGACTAGAGATAATCGTAGATTAGGGGCTGAGTGGAGGGTGGTCGCCATGGCATCCGGTGGGTTAGATGGAAGCAGATGGGGGTAGCTCAAATCCGTCAGAACCAATCCTTTCTCACTGCGTTTTCTTTGACCGCTCAATGTGAGGGCTTCTTTGGTTGTAAACCCCGCGCCCTTTTCCCTGACAAAATGATCACGTGACGCTCCAATGTGGGGATGTGCGATGATATTTTGCATAGTAGCTCGGGTGTTAACCCCCTGAGCTGTTGCCTTTGGCGTTGCTTTAGCCTCCCGAGTGAGCTTCCCTGTTACATGAGTTCAAGCCATGCAGGCTCAGACCTTTCAATCTTTTAATTTTAACAATGCATGTGAACCCCTATTTCCTATGTGATTAGCATTCAATGGGTAGCATGATAGGTGACAACACATAGAAGAAATGGTTTTCATAGAATATATTTTTTTTCATGTTCATTAGAATATAGGATAAAAACTTAGATTTAAGAACTTTAAAAAGATTTCATACCATATAATTAGAATAGATCTTTCATTACAATTCAATAAATTAATAATTCCATTTCTTTCTAGTTCAAAATTTATTGCTTTCCATAGATTAAATTTTATTGAATTTTTCTTTTTTCCTTATTGAAGCTCTACAATTATTTTCAAATATATTATATTTCTTTTAAATTAAAATTTAAAACCCTGGCGTATATAGTGCAAGTGTACTTCACAAGAATGCGAACATTAGATTGATATTTAATGCAACTAATTTAAGAGACAATTAAATTAACCAACACCAAGAAGTAGAAATAACCACCCCTAAATGAGGTGCCAAGCACGCTATGCCAAATCTCTAACACCACACATCTGTTACCATCCTTGTGGATTTGAAGGTATAAGAGAACTGCAATATCTTGTCATGGGAAGTTATTCGGCCATCATAATAACATTCTCTACATTATGAATAGTGTCATGACAAGTACAGAGAAGGATAGGATTTTAGTTAGAGAGTATTCGAGATCTCTTTATCATCTTATCATTGTATCCTCAAAATATTTAATAGTTTGGATCTCCCTCAATATAACATTATTTCCCTCATTGTGGACAAACATCGGATAAATTTCCTTCTGCATTAGATTTCCCTTAATATATTTGGCCTTCTCCACATTTAATTAATATAAATTTGATGCTCAAAATCATACTAACGCTTAGATTGGTCTCTTCCTCCTTTGGTTTTCCCTTTCTAGTTGCCCCTCATCTACTTTATCAGTCAACCACTACACCCCTCTTTCTTTCCCCATTTCAACTATATCCCTTATAAACTTCCTTTGACTAGATCACCCACCCATGGCTTGCAATAGCACTGGGAGTTTATTACACCGTGTTCATCGCAACACTACTCTGAATCACACCCAAATAAATGCTAAATCTTTATTTATTTTTCCAAAGCTGTAAATCCACTAGAGGTTTAAGATGAGATTGAAACTATAGAAGGAGAGGCTCATGCAAAATGAAATTTCCTTGTGAATGATGAGGTAGAATCCAATTTCAGTTAATGGAACCTAGAAATGGTAAAGACTCGTAGCCACAATACAACACATATTTTCAAACCGTTGACATCTACTAACAAATGAAAACAACCATGGGAAACGTTTTAGTTGAGTGGAATGAAACACATAATGAAATCCTATTATGCTTAGATGCTTTGCAATTCTAGGTACAACATGTGAATGACATAGTAGAAGAAATTGCTTAGAAGATTCATGACCTAAAATTGGTAGAGGATAACCCAACAACTACACAAACCGATAATGTAGAGAATGTCTCATTCACTCCTTGACATATACGTGTTTTGTTTTTTATGTTTTCTAAGTTACTACAATATATTTATGTTCCAATTTGTCTCTAGGAATATAAATAATATATATACCAAATATAATAAATTATGATACATTTAGACATATATAATCTATCTCTAACTCTCTAAACAAATAACTTAATCTATTACATATTTAAAACTTAATATATCTCTAACTCTCTAAACAAAGAACTTAATCTATTGCATATTTAAAACTTAATTTATTACAACGTATCTAATTTTCCAAACAACACACAAGTAGTATATAACTATATTTAATTTTACATTAAGTAATAAACTATTAATAACTAACTTTAAAAATAAAATAAAAAATACTATAAACTTATTTATGATAAATATTAAAAAAAATTATAATTAAATAACATTTTTCAAGTTAGAAAAATAATTACTTTTCTTCTCAACAACAAGAAATATAAACTTTATTAATTTACGTTAATAAAAATAAATAAAAATCGTGTCAAAACCCTGAAGTACCACACATTTTGATTCACTTTCACCGTTCACTTGAAAAGTTAGATTACGACAGTGATTTTTCAATTGACCTTTATCGGCGGACCGTCGATTTAAAAGGCTGTGACAACAATGTGTTTATGATTTTTTTTAAAAGAAAGTCATGCCTATGAGAAAGGATGGTTACCAGGTTGGTTGAAATTTCTAGACATTACAAAATTTATTTCAATGACCAAATACAAATTAAATTTATAAATCAAGGCAGCGTTGATTACGTTTGTAATCAATGTTGAGAATGGAAGTATAATAATAATGGGAAGGTTGGCGCATGCTTGCAAGACATTGTTCTTGGAACCGTTGTAGGGGAGAAAAGGGTAATACTTCTAGGCTATTTTTAGAGGATGTTAATGGCTTCAGCAAGCAAGATATTATTCTAAATTATTTGTTTAATTTCAATATCATTTTGTCTCTTTATGCAGGGCTTTTTAGTATATCTCACGCTCAGGGCACCAGTTGGAAGACCAGTTCCACATAAAAATTGTCAAGACGAACTCTGAAAGAAGGGAGGGAAAGGATAAAGGTAAGGCCAAAGCTGGCCCATGCAGAAGGGGAAGGAAATCCAGGAAGGAAATCATGGAAATCTGGGAAGGAAATCATGGAGAACCTTTTGCAGGACACCTCGCCATGTCAAATATTTGATTTTTGGATGGGAACAAGATCTTAAAACCAAGGTAGAGGAAGACATACAAGATCTTAAAACCGAGGTAGAGGAAGTCACTTTTTAAGCACTCTATTCATATTTCTATTCATATTTACTAGACTATGAAGTGTTTACTAGCTAAAGAAATTGTTACGGTTCAAGAGATTGGATGAGATCCGCAGGCTGCATCCATTTTAGCAGACATTTACACGGACATCCAGCAGATAATACTAATTAAAAGTACTCACATATTCCACACAAAGGTGTATGCGATCAACACACACACTGATTACATTCAGATTATTCTAATATATAAAGTTTCTCAGATCTAACTTATTCCTAAGTTAGAAGGAGAGGTTGAGAGAATTTCTCAACCATCACAAACCAACATCTCAAATATAGGATGTAAGAATTAATTCCAACATCCCCTCTTAATGATTACATTACATAAATTTATTAAAAACACAATCATTCTTTATCTTATTAGTAGATGCTCCATCAAGTTGTCTCATAACCCTCGTAAAGGTGTAGTCGGAAAGTTGGATTCTCGAGTTCAGCTCCTGAACTCTCGAATCAAGGACCTCTCGAAGTCAATTACTGGAAATGATCCCAAAATGTCGCATAACCTCGCTAGAAGACAACTCCTAAGTCTTCAACAAGGGATCCTTCCCTAGATCCGTAACTTCCATACTATCTAGACAACCATCCATATTGAGCCTTTCTTCCACTAGATCTTTTAAATAGTGGCTTCAAGCACATAGTTGAACTCCTAGTCGTTCTATGGACGAACTCCCATCTACAGAAATACATGGGTGCCAACCGCTGTACTCGCTAGTTGTATAGAAAAGTCATCTAAATACGGAATTTATCTAGATTCAGCTATTACATCATAACATTTTTATCTGATTTGAAAAATCATCCTCGCTTAATTTAAAAACAATAATACTACTAAACCACAAAAATTTCAATGTGAGAAACCGATGGCACATAAAATGAAGTGGTTTGATGTTATGAGTATGGAAATTCTGAACAAAGTACGCTTATCAATGTGAAAGTGATAGAAATCACACCTTTAACCATACTTTCCCAGCTCCCTTCCACAAATATTGGCTCCACAAATGCGTCTCGGCCTCTACACAACATAATTTTTTTTATTTTTTTTTCTAATCTGTATATTCTCTCCACTTTAATTCACGCGCTCTAATGAGAGATCACTGCAACTTAGTGCAATCAGCTCTGTAGTGTGAGATTTTGAGCTGTAGTGCCAGTGGATCCGTGCAAATTTTCCAGACAATTTGGCATTGCTAACCCTGAAAACGCCCTCTACAGCACTTAGAATTCTGTCACCATGAGCAAGTCGCATCTCCGAATACCAACTGAGGAAGAATCTACCATAATTAGTGTCCCATGTTCCTTCCCTCCGGAAGAATCCAGTGTCCTCCAGAAACTAGTTATAATTCCCTGAATCGCGAGGACAGTCTAGCCCCCAGTCGCTATTCCCAATGGCCTGATCCCTCACACTGCCATGAATTCCGCAGGTGATCTTCTTGAAAGAAGAGGACCTGCCTCTGTAAGGTATATGCATAGGTTTGAATTGGGACAGTGAGGTCAAGGCACGATTAAAATTGGCCTTTTGTCTTCACGTTATATGGAGTTTTACTAAGATGGCTCTGTGTGCATCTAATTTGAACGTTGTCTAGTACACCAACAAACACAAATTGCAAAAACTCTATTACGCTTGCATATAAAAAAAATATTTTATTATCTTTCACAATCCCAAATCCAGTACGAGCCTGAAGCTCTAATACCAAGATAAAACTAACTAAAAGCACTCATATATTCCACACAAAGGTGTATGCGATCAACACATACACCAATTACATTCAGATTACTCTAATATATAGAGTTTCTCAGATTTAACTTATTCCTAAGTTAGAAGGAGAGGATGAGAGAATTTCTCAACCATCACAAACCAACATCTCAAATATAGGATGTAAGCATTAATTCCAACAAGTCAATATCCTATTGTCTCTTTATACAGGCCTTCCTTACATATCTCACCCTCAAGGCACCAATTGGGAGACCAATTCCACATAAAAATTGTCAAGGTGTAATGTGAAAGAAGGGAGGGAAAGGATAAAGGTAAGGACAAAGCTGGCCCATGCATAAGAGGCAGGAAATCCAGGGAAGAAATCATGGCAATCCGAGAAGGAAATCATGGATACCCTTTTGCAAGACACCTCGCCATGTCAAATATTTGATTTCTAGATGGGAACAAGATCTTAAAACCAAGGTAGAGGAAGACATACAAGATCTTAAAACCAAGGTAGAGGAAGTCACTTTTTAAGCAGTCTATTCATATTTATTGGACTATGAAGTGTTTACTAGCTAAAGTAATTGTTATGGTTCAAGAGATTGGACGAGATCTGAAGGCTACATCCATTTTAGTAGACATTTGCACAGACATCCAGGAGATTCACCTCATCAGAATGTCCACCTTGGACGAATAGATAGGTAGCTTCAGAACATGAATTAGGTTGACATGCCCTTGTCAAGTGTCAAGAACCCTGCACCCATCGAATCACCTTCTGATGACTTAGTTTAGTTAGGACTTTTTTTTTTGTTGATATGCAAACATCATATAGCATTTACTTTTTTTAGATGTCAAATATAGATGTTAAGATAGACAATAGGTCTGTTAAGATAACTAGAGACATATTCAAACTTTTCCAATTTTGGCTGGCCTATAACTCTTTGAGATGACCAACGAACTTGAGATGGCCAACTGGTTTCCTACATAAAGTTGAAATCATCAAATATGTATATTAGTATAACCTGCATTTTGTTTAGATGAATAAATAGCTAAACACTATCAAATTTACAATTTTTTTTTTTATAAATTATAGTTAAATTACATAATAGTTGTCAACAATAAAAATATTAAAATAATTAGACATATCAACCACACTAAAAAATTTAATATAATTAGTCATATCAACCACAGTAAAACTTTTTGACAGCATGAGCCTTTCGAATGGTCTGAATTGATAAAGACGCCTTGTCCATTTGTAAGGACAACTTTAAGCATTTGTGTGACTATAGAGAAATTGGTGTCCCATAATTCCATGTTATACCCATTAAAATCACATGATTGTATTTTTTTCACAGATGGTCAAATATGCTTTTCTGGAAATCACTACATATTAGATATCACGGTGGTTTTTTGAGAATAATTTACTAGAAATGGTTAGCCAATATGGTTTTCGAGAGAACGATAAAGATTTTTGAATATCGCACTAATTTTTTAAGATAATTTACAAGAATTTTTTGAAATTATGAAATATTTTATAATATTTTTTCAAAAGTCTTTTGGTGTAATCACATTGGACATAAAATCATCGACGTGTTTCGAACCAACTAGTGTAATTCATCTTCAAGACGAGATGAGAAATTGTACAATATTTCAATTCTATGAAATTAATGTTTTAAATATTAAATCTAAAATTATTGTAATTCATAATATAAATAAATATTTTTCAAATTAATTATATCATTAAAATTTAATAAAAAAATAATATAAAAAAATATAAACTTATTATTATTATTATTATTATTATCCTATTTAAATGTTACTATGTAAAGTTTAGACTCATTAGTTATTATGATTTTCTACAAATACAGAGATGACCATAGTAGTCCTGGTAGAGGGCTTGTAGTGAAAGAAACGGAGAATGAAAGACATATATTTCTCTTTAAATGATTGATTGGTTTATAAGAATTATTTTGTTACCTGGTCTATGATAAATTATATTTTAACAAGTGATATATGGATTTTTAATTAAGAATATGTTATTATCAACAGAAATAAATATATATATGTAGCTGAAATAGCAAGTGAGAAAGAAATTAGAAAATTAAAATATATATTATGTAACATAGTTCAAATAACAAGCCATTAAAAATGTAAAGTAAATATGTTCAATTCCAGTTGTAACCCTTGCGGAGTTCTTGGGACAGAGCAAGATTCAGTTAGCTATTCTCATATTAAAAACAAAAAATTACTACGAATTTTTGTATTCTTTAAAAAAAAACATAATTATATTATGATTATGAAAAATAATACATGACAAGATTCAGTTACCTATTCAGTTCTCTTGGATATTAAAAAAAAAAAAAATTAACAAACAAACTTAATGTTATTATGAAAATATGAAATGTATGCATGTTGTATATACATTTCCAGCATGTATTAGTATATGTAGATACAATACAAATAAGCGATAGTTTCCTATTAATTTCTCTATTCCATTTCTTTTGTGTTACACTTATCTGAAATTAAATGAATAAACACAGTTGGTTTTCCTTACTGATTCTGAAAGTAAAAGCCATTTTTCTTTTCCAATCTCTATCAGTGTGACCACAGTTTGGACGACGATCATCTTTTATTTTTATTTTTAGAGAAACATAGAAGAGAGCTCCTCTAATTATGTGATAAATGGAGTCGTACAAAAAAATATGATCGATGGAGGCGTAGATAAAAAGCAGAAGAGAAGAATGGACTAGGTGTAATTATAAGGGCACAAATTCTAGAAATATCTCAAAATCTGAGACTCATAGACATGTAACAAATTCTTACTTATTAGGGGATCATCGGCAAGACATAATTACAAGTTCTTATTATGCGGGAAAAGCATAATTACAAACAGAAGAAAAAGGCTAATTTTATGCAATTAGAATATTATTTGCTTCTGAGATGACATCCTTGTTCATTCCTGAAAGGCCCACACTTCATGGGGTGCGTTCAACACAACAGGCGCGTCCACTGGGGCATTTGACGGAGTTTGGGTGCCATGCGACGACATGGGTGTGGGCGCGGGCGTGCGACGACATGGGTGTGGGCACAGGCGTGCGACGACATGGGCGTGAGCGTGTGGCAACGGGCATGCGGGCGCGTTATAGCGAGCGCGCCGCACTAGCTGATGTATCAAAACATTATAGCGGCCGACGTGCGGGGGCATGGCCGATGCTACACCTTGGGCTAACGAGTTGAGCGGAGGGCGTCAGTGGGTCGGTTCGGGTCCACTAAAGTGATCTGCGACACCCCCACGCCACACTTGACACGCATATATATAAAAGTGTGCGGATGGTGGAGAGGCATCATTCGATCATCGAAGAACAGTCAGAGAACAATCGTTGGACACCACGAGCATAGCAACAGCTCGTTGGTGAAGTACCACGACGAATAGTGAAGGAGGGCGAGTAGACGGGCGAGTCGAGCCGCAGACAGGGCGTCTGCACCGCAGACGGGTGAGTCGGGCTGCAGACGAGCGAGTCAGGCCGCAGACAGGGCATCTACACCGCAGACGGGTGAGTCGGGCCGCGAACGACAGGGCGTCTCTACACAAACTGCACGACAGTTCGGAAGCCATTCCGGGAGCGTCGAGAGTCGGAATTCAGTGCCGTAAATTGTAGAATGTGCATATTGACGGGCTGCATCTAACCATATTGTTGGGGAGCAGATTGGATACATAGGGAACTCATGGGACTGTCTAAACTGATTTGCAGTGCCGATTTGAGTGACCCAGGTGACCCGGCAGCACTTGGGCAGTTTTGTGCAAGATATTCCCAAGGTGAAATCTGATGATTGTAAATGATTATTGTAGGCTAGTTTGATGGTTGACAAGCCTTAGAGCTTGGTCAAAAGGCTAACTTGCCTTGCCAAGGAGAAGAAGTGGCTTCTGCTGGATTGGAACTTATTATTTCATATTTATGAAACATATTATCAGGTAGACTTATTATTAACAGGGAGTTGCCCCTCCCTTGTATGTATGGGCGTACTTGTGGATTGATAATGATGTTTATGTTTATTTCAACATATTGAAAGAACCTTTGGTTAATAACTAACAATTTTTTCTAAAGGCGTAGTCTATATACTTGACTATTTGGAAAAAGAAAAAGTACGGTAGTGCCGCACCCGTCTATAGCGTGGTTGAAAGACACCAAAGGTATAGCGGCGTGACAGTTGGTATCAGATCTACCATTACTGGGGAGCTTTTGTACTGAAGCAGGAACACAGTTGTAGGGTTGCTGGTGGTTTTGAAGCTGAACTATTAATCAGGAATACAATTTCAGGGTTGCAAGGGGTATTGAAGCTTAATGGAGGAGTTCATTCTGATGGACTTTGGAAGCAAGCTGGTGAAATCTTTGAGAAGAACGGATGAATTGGTAGAAGAGTTTTGTGAGACAAAGAAGACCCTTCTTGCATTGCACAAGGAAGGGATATCCGACATGAACAGGGATGAATTCAAACGACTTATGAAGATTTTGGACAGTTATGAAAAGGAGCTAAGGGAATTGGTTGAAGAGCAAGGCATACTTCGGGAGAAGCTTGTCACGCTTGATTTTAAGAAGATGAAGCATAGAATTCTAAGGAGGTATAGTGACACGAATTCCACTATGACCAAACCAAAGGATGTTGGGAATGTAGTTGAGGAGAAGGAGGAACTTGTAGAACAAGTTGAACTCGAACCAAGCACATTACAAGCATTACAGGTTGATCCACACAAGGATGTTGCAGATGTAGAAGATGTCAAGGATGAACTTGACGAACAAGTTGGACTGAGACCAAGCACATTGCAAGCATTAGTGATGGATGATTCTCATGAGGATGTTATGAATATGGAAGAGGTGAAGGACGAACTTGTGACACAAGTTGAACGAATAAAAGACACTTTGCAAGCATTAGTGGATAAACCACATGGAGATGTTGCAAATGTGATTATGATCGAGGAGGAACTTGATGAGCAGGTGGTACCAGGATCAAACACATCAAAGGCATTGATGATGATGGAGGACACTCACTTGAGGAGTCTTCATGGAGATATGACTTGTGTTTCATGGAAGCATAAGGAGGATGGACCGCATATGGGGATGATAAAGAAGATGGATTCTTTGCTAACACCACGGATGACTACTCCTTGGATGCCTACGATGAGACTTTGTAGATTGATGGAACAAGGGACATGGGATGTTACAAACCTTGATGGGGCAATGTGTGACCGTACACTTGATGGTTCAAATGCCCTGGACAAGGGTGGAACGTAATGACCTTTATGATGGAAAGGGTCATGCTTAGCCACATAGAATGGCAAGTGCCTGGCATGACTCATAGACTACCTTGGTGGTAGGGCACGTTGGTGGAGTGGACTTCTTCATGGCTTCAACCAAGATGGACCTCTTAGTAGACCTTTAGTGGCGGAGTAGCCCTAAAGGAAGTACTCATGGATGGATGAAGGTAGGAGTGACCGAGATCACTTCACCTCGACATATGTATGGACATGATGATGATGAGAGTTGAGTTGAGTTCACTTAGATGAACACATGGGTAGCCAAAGTCATGGACATAGACTACATGGAGATCTTTTATAGATGGACTGATGGGACATTGTTCACCATGAGCAACAAGGACATTGGTTGGATGAGCAGCCTATGAGGCATTCATATGAATTGTAGGTGAGAACTTGTGATGGCACTCATGGCCAATACAAGTAGGCTTGCCAATGCTTTGGATATGATGAGGCATGGGAGTTCATGATGGAGTTTCATTCATTGGAGACTTCATATTATGGTGATCTTGGAGTATCTAACTAATTGAGGAGCTAACGTCAGGATTGGTCCTGATTTTGATGCACTATGGGATGCATACCTTGGAGCACATTTATGGGGTGTGCTGAGGAGGAGCCACTTGATGGGGATGATCAAGCTAGGACAATTTGGAGTTTGATGGAGATGCCTTGGTGGTACACACTTTGGCATGGGCTTGAGTCTACTTGACTTAGCCACACTTCTTACTTTTGATGATGCTTGGAGGATGAGACTACTTTGAATACAAGTAGCACATGGATTAGCATCATGGACAACATGTTGTGGATGAGATGGGGAACACTTCATGGACCCAAACATGGCACACTTGGATGAGATTGAGTCTTGATCGAGTTGATGGATGTGACAGATTGCAGAAGGAACAAATAATGCATAGTATGAGGATGGACATTCTCGTGATGAGGATGTTATGGTTGGATTAGCTACCCAACTAGTTCGAGTTGTGGGGACACGTAGTGTGCAAAGTTATGCTGGATACATAGCAGCTTTTGTTCTGTTGATGTTGGTTGGAGTAATTGATGCAGAATTTCACATGACATTGATGATATGTGGTGGATTGACACGATATATGTTGCAGCAGCATGTGACCTTGTTGAGGAGACTGAATTCCCGCTATGGTGTAGCATGTGATGATTGTAGCAGATGTGTTGATGATCACGGATTGAGAAGAAATTTCATGGACATGAACCTTGCTGGTTTATGCGACGATATTGTGTGATAAGACGTTGCGAAGAAAATTGTGATGGTACTTTGCGATGATATGATGCGACGATGGTAGCACTATCAGGGACGATAGTCATATTTTAAGTGGGGGAGTATGTAAGGCCCACACTTCATGGGGCATGTTTACCACAACGGGCACGTCCACCAGGGCGTTTGACAGAGTTCGGGCGCCATGCGACAACATGGGCGCGGGCGCGGGCATGCGACGACATGGGCGCGGGCACGGGCATGCGACGACATGGACGCGAGCGCGGGCATGTGGTGACGGGCATGCGGGCGCCTTATAACAAGCACGCTACACTAGCCGACCTATCAAAACGTTATAGCGGCTGACGTGAGGGGGCACGACCGACACTACACCTTGGGCAAACGAGTTGAGTGGAGGGCTTCAGTGGGTCGGCTCGGGTCCACTAAAGTGACCCGCGACACCCCCACGCCACACTTGACACACATATATATATAAGCGTGTGGATGGTGGAGAGGCATCATTCGATCATCGAAGAACATTCAGAGAACAAGCGTTGGACACCATGAGCATCCCAACAGCTCATTGGTGAAGTAGCACAACAAATAGCGAAGGAGGGTGAGTAGACGAGTGATTCGGGCCGCAGACAGGGTGTCCGCACCGCAGACGGGCGAGTCGGGCCACGAATGACAGGGCATCTCTGCACGACAGTTCAGAAGCCATTTCGGGAGTGTCGGGAATCGGAATTGAGTGCCGTAAATTGTAGAATGTGCATATTGACAGGCTGCATCTAACCATATAGTTGGGGAGTGGAATGGACACACAGGGAACTCGTGGGACGGTCTGAACTGATTTGCAGTGATGATTCGAGTGACCCGGGTGACCCGACAGCACTTGGGCAGTTTTGTGCAGGATATTTCCAAGGTGAAATCTGATGATTGTAAATGATTGTTGTAGGCTAGTTTGATGGTTGACAAGCCTTAGAGCTTGGTCAAAAGGCTAACTTGCCTTGCCAAGGAGCAGAAGTGGCTTCTGCTGGATTGAAACTTATTATTTCATATTTATGAAAAATATTATCGGGCAGACTCATTATTAATAGGGAGTTGCCCCTCCCTTGTATGTATGGGCATACTTGTGGATTGATAATGATGTTTATGTTTATTTCCACATATTGAAAGAACATTTGGTTAATAACTAACAAGTGTTGCTAAAGGCGTAGTCTATATACGTGAGTATATGGAAAAAGAAAAAGTACGGTAGTGCCGCACCCATTTATAGCGTGGTTGAAAGACACCAAAGGTATAGGGGCGTGACAATTCCCAGCAAATGGCTACGGGACTACGTACGATCTGCGTTCCACCCTTCACGCTTTTCCACGAAATTTTCTGCCCTTTAGCGGATGCTATTTTGCTTTCAAATCTCACTGTAAAACTCGCCTTTTCATTTTGCTTTCCAAGGTGAGCGTCCTCGGCTCTACGATTATGTTTACATCTGGAGGGCTCTCAACTGCCATATCTTACACAAAGGGGGTTCCACCAATGTTCGTCACAGTCCTCGTTGTAACACGAACTAAATTGCGCTTCTTAAACAACATGGAGAATGACGGGTAGTTGAAATCTCAAGGCTGCGAGCTGATGTTGGTACAAGAGCTAGCCTTCTTTGTAATTATTCGAATTTGGCTCTGGGTGTAATTTAGGGCACACACAAAGATAACGTAGTCATCAATTCCTGCATCATAGACGAGACCGGAATCCAAGGCAGCATTGGGATTCACATGACCCGCGCCTACCACAAAGGTGTTTGCCTATAGGGCTTCTAGTATTATCAAAAAGAGCGGAAGATGTCATGAGAGCCGATTTTATTGCAGAAGGTGTCCACCCCGAATACGCCTCGTGTAAAAGCGCTGCAATTCCCGTAACATGTGGACAGGCCAGGGAAGTCCCAGAGAGTATGTAGTAATCTACCCCTATCTCACCGCAAATCAAGCCGGTAGGGTGGACCTGCCCTGTCCACGCCTTAAAATTTAATGTAATATAAATGTTTTACCCGGGGTTCGTGTAGTATGAAGTTCATAGGTAGAGTCTTGAAATACACCGAGGCATCCATCCATATTCTCCATAGCTTGGGCCTCCGTGCTGCTCAGACAGGCAGCAAAGCCCTGCGTTACTGTATCGTATGTATATAGCATTGCAGGGGGGTCCGAATTCGACACTGAAACTTCATTTATCATTGAACTGTACCAGCAATGGATTTATCTCCTGACTGTCGGATGTAACCATGGCGTCTGAACTCGGTACGCATAATGCTAAGGAAACGATGAAAAATAGTGCATGACAAGCGTTGTTGATCTCCATATGATACAAAGCAGTGGTGGATGATAAGTGATAAGGATGAATCCCTGGCTCCCGAGTGATAAGAATTCATGATGAATGGATGTAATATTGGAGAGTTCGCTTCTCCGCGTGATATTTTCAATAACTACGGTCTGACTACGGTCTGAGAGTGCCATGGACCGATGAAATTTCCACGACTACGATCCCAATTTGTTTCCATCGACCGTGGTTACTACGTCCGACAAGTGACCCCATCAACCGAAAAGACCGAAAAGACTGCCGATCAAGTATCCCATTTTTTTTCATTGACCTAGAGGCTAGGAGTAGCCTCCATGAACAAATTAAGCCACCAATTAAATTAAATGTTGAAAATGATGTTTGAAATACTTTTCAATAGGTGGTGGTTGTCACATGATAGGACTAAAATCAATTGAATCTTCACAAGAAGTTTAACATTGTTATCTTCAAATCAATTCACAAGTAGTATATTTTAAATCAATTTTATATTATATATATAAAGTCTTGTTCTACTCACAGAATATTATTTATTTATTGTTTGTGAAGTCTATTATATATATAAAAGTCTTGTTCTACTCACATAATATATATTTATTTATTGTTTGCAAATATATATTTATTTATGGTTTGTGAAGTCATATATATATATATATATATATATATATATATATATATATATATATATATATATATATTGGTTTTTAATGAATTTTTCAATATGTCGTTGAGAAATTTTTTTTTTTTTTTTTTAATTTATGGAACAATATTATTTGCCGAAATTTTTTATTTTTACTTATTTGTTTATTAATCATTTTTTTTAATTATTTGTTTATTAGTTCAATTTATTAAGTTTTTATATTTCTATAATTATAATATTATCAACATTAATTATTATTATTTAAGTTTATTTTAATATGATATGTATATTATGATTTTTTATTGAAAAATATTTTATTAATTAAAATGGAATTACAATTTAACAAGTTGGATTGGATTAATTTATTATTTTTTAATTGAGTGGATATTACTTTTTATTATTATTATTGTTTGTTCTAAAGCTTCATGTAAGGAACCACTACAACATTTCTCTCATATTGGGTTTTGGAGCACTCTTAGGGACAATTATTTCCCATTAACTCATATTTTTAATAGAACTAGCAAAGAGGGATCAAATTTCTTCACGTGAAAACTTCTTTAAAGTGTAAAATACAATGTGTTATTTTTCATTGTTTAAATTGTATTGTATGTGTTTTAACCATAAAACTTAATTTTTTCATGATATATGCATTAAAATATTTTACATAACATGTACATGGAGACATTTTATGAGGCAAATTAAAAGAGTTTTTTATTATTAAAATATTTTTAAGTATATGCCAATATTAATTCCTATTAAAATATTTTATCAATAATCAAATTATAAGATTTAAGCATCTAAATCGCACATTTTTTACTTCTAATTACTTTAGAACATATTCATTTTTTTATTATAGTTGACAATATTTTTCTATTTAGAATATAATTTTTAACTTTCATTTTTATTTTAAAAGGGAACTGAAGGACACAAAAACTTACACATCCTTTTTTTTATTATGGCTAACACTATTTTTCTATTTAGAATACAATTTTTAACTTTATTTTTATTTTAAAAGGGAACTAAAGGACACACAAACTTACACATCCATCTCATAGTGGGTTGTAGAATGAGCCTCTCCACTCAATCAACATTCATGAGTATATTAAGTAATTTTGAAGATGTTGCGAGGTGCTTGGACACATAAGGGAGATGTAAGAATAAAGATTTTCTTCAAATTTTGTCTTTTTTTAATTTTTCAATAATGGGAGTTTGTAATGTCAAAGTTTGATTTGAAATCAATTCAATAACTTTCCTCTAAGTGAAATGAGTTTTGCATTTAGTCTCAAGGATGGACTTAATATTGGTATCTTATTTTTAATGCTATTTCAATTTCATTGTAATTAATTATGTACTATTTCATGTGTTGTTGTACATTATAATTTAAATGATGTTATTATGTGATTATATCCCTATAAATGAGTGCATTACATCATAGAATGCATTAGACATACATAACATATGTTATCAGAAATAAATTAAATGAAAAATAGCAAAAAAATAAAATGACTCGGGTAATAGGGGCCTCAGTATACCCCAATAGGTAGTTAAGAGCACTACAATGACTTTAGTTTTCTTGGTGTTAATAGTCGTACCCACCTTGGAGTATAAATAATGTAGGATTTTGACTTGCTTGCCAAGAATGTAATGCCTCCTTGATAAAAGAACAATATTGCCAACATAAAGGAGAAGAGTTATGGACATACTAGTGAGTGTGGGGCCAACACAACCTACATCTTCTAGACACTCTTCTAGATTATCAGTGTATATGCCAAAAAGAGTAAGGGATAATAGACACCCTTTATTGACACCAATATTGCATTTAATTTCTGTTGACCAACACTTAGTGGTCCTAAGCCTGGAAATAAAATTCTCATATAACCATGTGACAACAATTCACAACTCGAGAGGAACCATTATCTCTTCTACCCTCTTTTATAACATTGTTTTAGTAATAGTGTCAAAAAAATTTCTAAAGCCAACAAAACAATTGAAGAGATCAAATTTTAATTGCAACATTCTTGTGCAATTGTCCTAAGAGAAACAAGATATTCCACAATTGAATGAAATATTCTAAACCCAGCTTCAACTTTAGCTCTTTTACCTTCATGATGCGAGAGTATCCTTGGCCTTAGGCAATCCTCATCAACCAAAAGCAAGTTTATGTCAAGAGTTTGTAATAAGTGTTGTTACTCCCATGTATTTTAAGTTGCTAATACACCCAATTGGTAGTTTTTGTTACTCTTGTACCTACATTTTATCAAAACGACAATTTCTCTCGAGTTGTTCATACTCCTAAGATTGTGTGATAATACTCTTGATGCATGGAGTTGTTGACACATCCAAAATTGACAATTATTTATTTGTGTTGATACAGGACAACCGTTATGAGAAGCATTGTGAATAGGATGGACGTTATAGTTTTTTTTTTTTGTCTACATACTGAAAGCAAATGAATCAATTCATTTCTGGAAGGTGAAGATGCCAGTGTTATGGGATGCGATTTGTTTCAGTTGGAATGCGAAAAGGTCAGCAATGTCAATATAAATTGTGAGAACAAGGAAGGAAAGGGACTTTTTCTTTTGCATTCAAGATTTTGCTTCTTCCTCTCGGATATTGGATGCTTTGTTGTTGGATAATGGCAATGGTCATTTGTCTCACAATTTTTAGAGAGTGTGACTGGCTATTGTATGAGTCAAGAAGGTGTCCAGTTGATGTGTATGGTGTTGCTATGTATCAACGTAGAAAATTCAAGCACTCTTAGGGAACTATTATGTAATCTAAGTTATTGTATATAATAACACATTTTGAATTAATAAAAGTATACTTAAATCCCTTCATGTGTTTGTGCTCTGTGATTTAGTCTTGAATTAATTAATTTAGTAGCCAAACTCTAGTGACTTGAGCTATGCACTCTGTAACAACAATCTAGACTTTGTAGGTGTTGTGAGAGCTACAAAATTTGGACAACATCAAGTGGTATTAGAGCAAGTTTCGTTTTGATATTTGCACCATGAATTTCTTCGTGTAAAAGTGTACTAGGAAATTTCCTTGTCGGTGGCTGCACATCAAGAGTTCTGAAGGTACAAGTTGGGTCATAGATTCTGGGTTGAGGTCTGTGGATGTTGGTGAGAAATTTACAAATTGTAAGGATGCAACTGAGGAGAAGCAGAGCAAGATGAGTAGGTAAAAAAAATAAAGAGCTAAAATATTTAATATGTAGAATAGAAGAATTATAGCATAGAATAAATGGATATGAAAAGGTAGACTCAGAGCTTAAAGAAGAAATATATGAAGAATTGGAGGTTGAGGAGAGAGACCCAACATTGAGGTTGATTTCATATTTGAGCAATAGAGGCAATGCAAGGGTTGAATTTTCTTGTTATGATGGAAATATGAGAGCGAATGTGCTCATCAATTTGATTAGAGAACTCACAAGATACTGCGAGTATAAAAATTTTTAAGATAAAAAACGAGTGAAATTTTCCATGCTGAAGTTGAAGGGTCATGTTACACTATGGTGGGATATGCTGCAGAAATACAGAGTAATTAATTAGCTAGAAAATATCAAGACTTGGAAGAACATGGTCACGAAGATAAAAGAGAAATTTATGCCCGTTGATTACCAGCAGAATTTGTATAGACAAGTCTAGAATCTAATACAAATGAGACTTCTATTCATGAGTAAATCGAGGATTTTTTCAGACTGCCACTTTGATCATGTATAAAGGATCCAAAATTTCAAAGAGTCACAAGGTATGTGAATGGATTGAAATACTTGATTCAAGATGAAATGAGTATGCATTATTTCCAAAATGTGGATGAAGCCTATCACAATTCCCTAAAGGTAGAAGAAAAATTGAATAGGAATTTACATAATAAAAATGAATATAACGATGTTTTAGAGGCAGAGGTAAGGTAGGAACTACTAGAGGTAGTGAAAAGGAAGAAGAATCCACCAGTGGTCAAGGTGGTAGAGGTGGAAATATTATTGGAATAGGTAGAGGAAGCCTTAGAAAAGGAAAGGGTAAGTATGTAATTACTTGTTATCACAATAGAGTTGAAGGATATAAGAAATTTGAGTGCTTGGAAGGAAAAAATTCAAGGAGAAAAGGTGAAGCCATACCACAAGTTACACAAGCCAATGAAGCTTTTTTTGTTGTAGAAAAAGTGACCATGCTTCAACAAGAATAGGGAGAAAATTTGATGTTTCACAGAGTACTTCTCAAGCCTAAGAGAAATACAATGGAAGAACTAGAACAAAGAAGTAAAGTTTCCAAAACCAAGTATAACATCCAAGGAAAGTGTTTTAACTTGGTCATAGATGGTGGCATTATAGAGAATTTAGTGCCCACTAATGTCATAGACAAATTGAAACTCAAGAGTCTAGTCCATCCAAACCCTTACAATTTCTCATGGTTATAAAAGGGATAGCACGTGGCTATGACTAAGCAATGCTTGTTGAATTTTCAAATCAGCAACCTTCAAGATAAATGTAACAGACCCAGGCAAAAGATTTGTGTAATAAAGGTTAATAAAAGAAAAAATAATACCACAGTTAAGGGACACTTATTCCAAGCTAAATGTTGGGCAAAGATATCCTAGTGGGCATCACTGGATATGTGTTTATGGCTAAGGAAAATTGGAAAAGTAAATGGCTAAGGCATTAAATAGGCAAAAGTATTTTTGGCACATTTATTTATGAAAATAAAGGAAAATAGGAGAAAAGGAAGGTGAAAGGTCACAGGTTGCATGTAAGGAGGAAATGAAGGAAAATAATGGAAAATGAAGAAAATAGAGGGCTCATTGATAAAAAGGCTTCTGAGGATCAGTTGGTACCTTTTGTCAGTGTAACTTTTTGGTCAATTCATTATTATCTCTCTCTCATACTCTTGCATACTTAGATTTTTCTTGGAGAATTTCAACATTGAGCCAAGAAAGAGGAAAGAAAGAAAAGAAAGGATAGGGAAAGGAAAGGAAAGAAAATATCAAGCAAGGAAGAGAAGGATCTAGTAGCTTCAATGGGAATAATTAAAGGAAACATATTGCATGTGTGATTTCCTAGCTAGTTTGGACATGCATGACTTATGCATGTTGGTATTTGGTTCTATTATTGTCGGTGGCATGGTTTTGTCTGGTTTTGACAGTGATTTTTAGCCTTGCCTTTGCTTTTTTTGGATGTCATGGTGTGTTGGGATTTTTGTCTTGGTTTTGAGCTTTGGAATTGCCAGATGGATTTCAGAATCTGGGGCAGAGGTGGTCTCAAGGAAAATTCCCAAAGGTCTAGGAATCCCTTAATAGGTTTTAGTGGGGTACACGGTAAATCCTAAGGAAGTTGTCTTGGTTTAGGGCCTAGTGATCCGGGATTGGATTGCGGTAAAGTCTGAGGGATAAGGAGACTGAAAATTCCTCAAAGATAGTGATGGATTTTGGAGGAATTCCAAGTTCGATTCGATTCTGTGATTGGAGCACCAGTTTTAGTGTGATCACAATATGGTGAGGGTGGAGGTGGTTTAACCTTTGGATTCCCTTGGTTTTTTTTGGATTTTTTTATCCACGAGATCCCACATTCATTCTTGGAATATGGCGCGGGGGTGCCTAGATGAAAATAGATTTATCTCAGCCATGTCTATGTTCAGGTGGTACGTGGAAGTCCCATACCTGGTTAGTTATTTCCTATGATTAATGAAAGCTAAGTTCTCTTTCTTTTGTACTTATTAATGTGTGGATTTAATGCTTGTTATCTCACTATTATTTCATTTATCACTCATAGAATTATGAAACATTACTTGACATGGTCATACATTTCACTCATCAAAAGGATAAGGCCTCCTTAAACCTTTTCAAGTTGGTATAGGAAAATTTCATTTTTTATATATTTAACATATCCTAAGGTTCAAGGTCACCTCCATTTATGTCATGGCATGTCCCATCAGGCCTCATATGGTGTTAGTTTTCATTCCCCATGCATTTAAATTGAAAAAGGGCACTTGTGTCAGTTTTTCAAATTTTCGTAGCGTTTTATACAGCAAAACAACAGTTTTTGCTACGAATCTGCCTAATATTTTGGTAGCGAAACTGTCAGAGGTTAAACTAACTACGCTATGAAAATATTTTTTCTTACCTGTCTTGTCAAATTTGATATGAAATGTCATTCCATGATTGGAGGAGTTAGGGTGGTGGTCATTCGAGTCTGTTATGGTTAATTCAAAGGTACATACCCGTGTCTGAGGTCATCATTACCCTTTTTGGCATGCATGTGTCATGATTAAAGCATGAGATGTCATTTAAACCATAAAACCTTACCCCAATTAGCCTTTTCATCATATTCTGCTTTATCTTTGCATGTAATTGGGTCTATGGAGAGCTGCTTCATTGAGCCAAGCATGTTGCTGGTAGATTTGAACTTTGCAGGTGTCATCAAGCAAGCGAAGCTGTGAAGATATAAAGCACCCATTGTTGCAAGGAGGAAAACAAACAAAGGTGTTCATTTCCATAGGTATGAGCCCATGGACATGAATTTTCTCAATGAAGACCCAACTTCCATGGAGGTTTTCAGAAGAACTGGTTTCTTGCAATTATGTCAAAGGTTGCAGGGTTTTCATCTACAGGTTTCCAAGGATTTTGCTAACAACTTCAAAAGTGGGAATTCTGAACCTTACAGTGACACCAGACAACATTTCATTAGCAACAAGAATCCCTAGAAGAGGGAAACAGTGGTTTAAAAGCATCAAATTCACAATGCAGGACTGCAAAGAGTTCATCAAACCAGAACACAGTGAAATTGATTTAAGAACTGCTATCCCTAGGGGTTTCATGAAAGACAATTATTCAAAGCTGCTAATGATCATATATATGTATTTTACCTATGAAGGACAGTTTCACATGGTTTAATCCCATCATCTCAACCTTCTACTGCATTTTGTGGGTAAGAGGTCACTTGACTTTGCTTTTTATTTATACATAGGTCTAGGGAAAATGTCAAATAAGTTTCAAATAAAAAAATAAGGCAATGAAACTTTTATTTTTCATCATGGTTTGATTAAGCTATTGGTGTTAGAGGAATTGAAGATACTAGACAGAGATTGGAATTTCTTTTTGTTCATGAGTGGTTATGAAATTTATGTTGTCACTCCTAAGAGAGCCTCCAAACCTAGAAACATTTCATCACCAACTATGGCAGAGGAAGTTGAAGAAGGGAATACATCATCTCCTCCAGAACCAGTGAGCATGGAGGCAGAGCCTTTGCAGAAGATTGACACACCTAAAACAACACCTGCAAAACATAAGCAAATAGTCAGCAAACAAGGCAACAAGAGAGTCACTAGGAGCCAGACATCGGATAAAGGAAACTTAGAGGACATCTTGCATGCAATTGACATTGAAGAAACTCCCATTGTCTAAGTTGAAGCCATTTAAGATGAAGTAAGAAAGCTGAAGAAAGGTAAGAAAACTACAAAATTAGAGTTTGCAGGTGATAATGTTGGTTTCATGTTTCAATCTAGAAAGCCAATGACCAGACATGCAAGAAAGGTCATGGAAAGAAGAAAAGAGACTGAGAAGATAGATGAAACTACTCAGCCACCAAGCATCATAGATCTGTCTTCACCTGCAAAAGAAGATATGGTTATCAAACAAAGAAAGGGTAAAGAGAAAATTAGTAAAAAATCAGAAATTGAAACCCTTAAAGAGCAGTTGAAGGTGGTAGGTGAGGAAATATCAGTTTTGAAGCAAGAGGCAAAGAAACACAAAGTTGAGAAATTTTAGTTTGAGAAAATGAGAAAAATCTAGGAAGATAAAGTCACCAGTATTTCAAAGACCTTGGACAATACAAAAAAGTGGATAAAGTGGACTCAACCACTAAGAGGACAGGTCAAACACATCAAAAATATAAACTTGCACTTGCAATCCAAGAACATGACATTAAAGGACAAAGTGAAATATCTTCAGGAGAAATTGGATTTGATTCATGTGGAGTTGGAAAAGAAAGGATTGAAAGTGACAGTGGTAGAGGAGCCCATTAGTTAACTGATTGTAAATGAGGAGGAAACACCACAGGAGTAATAATTTAAGATGGAATATGTTTTAGGAGGTTCATAACATGCAAAGAACCCAAATTTTGCAGGTGGAGAATAGTTTTTGAAGACCATATTGAAAACAATGTTTTCTAGTTTTTTACACATTTTCGTAGCGTACCTCAGGCTTGAAGCCAGAAATACACTATGAAAATTCATGTAGGTGATTTTTTGCATTTAAACTTAGTTTTGGCTTGTTTTAAGGAGGGATATTGATGGTTTTCAGAGTGTCATGGCATACTAAAGATGTTGTAACAACAAATAAGTCAAGAAGATTGATGGAAAAGACATTTTTCTGACACTACTAAAACTCGTTACGAAACTGCCCTGTTTTTGTAGCGAGCAATTATTGAAGGATTTTGAGCATCTTAACAACATTTTTTGCCAGCTGGAAACATCTAGCATGTCAGTAGACATTATTATCATATATTCATGAATCAAAGAGAGTACTAAATAGCCATCTCACCAGTCAAAACAACGTTAAAGATGAAGGTCATCTATTCCTAAAAAGTAGGATTATGTTCCACAAATATAGGAGTGATTTAAAGGTGTAAAGTGGTGTTGAACTAGGGTCATTTTTCATTCGAGCATGTGAAATTCATGATGTAACCATTATGTAATTGTTTCACTAATAGGATAAAGGAATGTAATAAATAGGAGATAGAGTTCTATTAGGATTTTGTTTTCTTTAAAGATAGTTGTCAGTTTTCTGTTTTAAGTTAGTGATTTCAGTTATGATAGGTGTCAGAGTAGAATTCAAGGATCTAGCCACCAGGAAGATCATCCATATTGTAAATAATTTCTATTTATAGAAAAAACATCGAAGAAGAAAAGGGGTTGGAGAATATTGCAACAAATTGTTGCTTGTATTTTTTTGACCATTATCAGTAATACAAAGTGACATTCTACTTCCAGACCTGAGATTCTCATGAGGTTTTTGATGTCTTATTGATATGTATCTTTATGTTTAATTACTTTCAGTAGATTTCATCTCTAATTACTCAAAATTCATAACATTATGCTTTGACTTCCTTTACTGGTGAAATGACTGTGTTTTCCTATGTTGCGTGTGTGAATTATTTCTATTAAAAACCTCTATCTGCCTCAGCTTCCATGTGAAGAACCAATGTCACTAGACTACTGATTGTTGACTCCATAAACCTAATGGTAGCCAGCCTTCATTTTTCAACCTACAATCATACAAAAACAATTTACAATCCCATAGAGTTAGCCATCTAGTACTATCCTTATTCAAAACCATAAACCCCCTTTGAGAGAGCCCTCTCAAACTGAAGAGGCTAATCTTTAGTTAGAAGTGGTTTGAAAGAGTTACATTGAGTTGATTGATGAGAATCCAATCAAGATCAATTTGGTGATAACAATTTCCATGGTTTTATGCTATTTATAAGCATAGTTAAATTATTTTTTCATGTCATGTTTATTTCATGTATTTACATGTAAATTTTAATATAATGGATACAAGACCTAATTGATGGCATATCAATTCAAGGAAGAGGGTGGTGATCCTTCTTGTAATGTATTTCAAGGGTTTTCAATCCTTTGTGCTCTGTCTTTTATCCTAGTCTTGTAGATTTCATTCATGCCAAGTGTTTGACAAATTGCCAATCCCGGTTGGGGATGATTAGGCCTAGTCCTGGAGTCATTTTTTCGTTGTTTGGAATTTCCGTCCAGTGTTCAATGGATTCTGAGAGCTACAAGAAGTTTTGGGTAGTGTCCAAGATTTTGGGCTTAAAAATTACCTTAACTCCCTTGAGCACAGGTATAGGTCTAGGAAAAAGAGTCCCTGGACGCACGCATGGGTATATTGTGGGAGCATCCAGAGCCTCCTAGATGCACCCTTGCCCATATCAAGGAAGCATCCAAGGCTTTTCTTCAGAAAAATTTAGTGGGACCCAGGGACAAGTCAGCTTCATGACTGAGATAGCCTCTAGGGGTCCTATAGCAAGTGCAGGGAGTCTTTGTTATGGTTTTTCGCATCGATTCCACTTCCTTAAAGTTACCAAGGAGGTTGAGTCTACTCTTAACAACCCTCAGCTCATGTTTACTTTGGTTGGACAATTACTTGCGTATATCTGAGGGGAGGAGTATGTTAAAGGTGCTATAAAAGTGTGGTTGCGCTCTCCTTGGTAAAAATATGATGTTTTCAAGATTATTGTAGTCATGAATTCGTGTCGGTCGTGCATGTGTTTCTCATGCTTGTGGTCTATGTACTTGTTTCATCCACATGCTGGTGGTTTGATCCAGGTGGATATTGGTGGCCACCCACCTATTCCACTCGGACTCCCACCATTATATCTTTCAGTTTTTCACTTTCCTTAATTGTAGCAAAGTTTACTATTTTTGGCACTTTTTTGGGTCCTAAACTTTTGGAGCTATTTTGAGGCCCTAAACGACGATTTTTTGGAAAACTGAGGCCAACATTGAATAAATTTATTGATTTTGGTGACTAGTAAATTGTATTCCTCAGATAAATATTTCTAACAAGGTATTGCACACATCAAACTGAGATCATATCCCAAAGTTATGACCTTCGGAATTTGTTGTACCAATTTACCTAAATTGGGCCCATAGTTTTTGCGCTTCATCTCCTAGGGTTAGGTTTTTGGATGTTTAGGGTTTTCCATTGTATCTCAATAATAAATAGGCCTTCGAGCCTCATTGTAACACAGTTCAGAGACATGTATCTGCCACATCTCTTTGTTGAGCCTAAAGACTGTCTTTATTTTGACATCTATTTCACCACTTCTACTTTCCTTTTGACATAATTCACAAACCCAATTAGTGTTAATTGATATATTTTCACTCTGAAAAGACATTTTAATTATCTATCTTTTATATTCTAATGTTTCTTATTATTTGAATAAATTTGTATTTAGGTACAGAATTCTTGCAATTCTGTAGCAAATCTTTGTTTATGCAGCTACCGACATTGTTTGATAGGTTATAAAGATGAAGGAGAGGAGAAAATCACATGGGTAGTTTTGAAATGATCCATACATATATTTCATCCTAATCACCTATCCAAAATCTAGATAAATCACGCCTAAGATCACGATCAAAGGATTAGTCAAATGGAATGTCTAAACAACGGACGAGAAGTTGGAAGCCTCACAATTTGCTCTCCACGTAGAAAATCATGAAGGCTATGAAGATCAATAATCTTGTTTAGGATTCTACTTCTCAGTTTTGTTAGTATCTTTAGGTGAGATCATCTCAAAACAATTGATTTTAACTTATTACAAACACCATGTGTTTTTAACCGAAAACAAGTTCAATTTATGTAATATTGCTACACAATGAAACTCTATTTTATTAATTCAAGGAGAAGGTGAAGTTAAAGACCATTAATGTGTGATTAGTGTTACACAATTCTTCAATCCGTTCTATTGAATTGGTCCCTGCACAAAAAAATATTTCGTAGCATAGTCTTTGTTTATTTCTAGTTCAAGTTTTCATTAATGCATAGATTAATTTATGAGTTTTTTTTATTAGTTAAATGTTAAAATGAGTGTTGTGTTTTTCACACAAGTTTAATGATTTAAAGTTTTTATTTCCTGAATTATGTTAATGCCACAATCATGTTAATGAATCTCTGTTTTAAATTTTTTTACATAGTCAACATACATCTGAGAACAAACAAGCATCTTTACCTTTGCGCATAGGCAAAATAATATGTTTTTATTCATAGTCCAATTAGCCTTTTCAATTTCCACAGCACAATCATTTAGATAGGATTTTTAGAGGTTTAACATTTTCATTTTCATTTCAAGTAGTGAATAGAATTAGAGATTAGTTAATACTCTATGTTCTGTAGGATTAATGTGATAAGTTTTCATTTGATAAATAGAGAAAAGTGTTCAATTACATGATAGGATTTGATCATATTTTATATTGATGCTCTGTTTAGATTTAGAAGAAATTTAAGTAGATATTCTCCTTCTTCAATCAAATATAATTGATGGCATAGGATAACCTAACATAGAAGTTAAACATAGTTTCTTTTTATGCAATTTAGACTTTTTTTAGATCAATTTTCTCTCTCAATCTTACATTTCCTTTTCTTCCTTCTTGTAAATTTCATTTTCTACTTATTAGAATATTTTCTTTATAATAATTCATAAATCAATTTCCTTCATAGATTAAATTTAAACATCTCCTTTTCTTCCTTCTTAAGTTGATCTTTTAAGCATTAAAATTATTCTAGATTCATGTTACTTTCTTTCTTTTAGATTTCATTCATAATATATAAAAATACAAAAAGATAGAAGTTCCTTTTCTAAGTTCTTTAAAAATCAATTACTCTTCTTTCTTAACTTTCATCATAGACTCTTAATTAGATTTAGATTTCTTTCCTAAGATCAGTTCTTAGTTTTCCTATTTTTCACATTAAATATAAAGACATGAAACCCCCCAAAAGAAAACAACATATAAAATATACACAACGAAGTAAGAAATATAGGCTTCTAGCATATATAGTGCACCCGCACTTCACAAGATTACTAACTCAGGTCGATAATTTATGATAGCAATTTAAGACATTAAATTGACTAAAAATTTTGGCATCGTTGCGAGGGAAGTGTAATTAGGAGCCTTATTTCTTAAATATTTAAAAATATATATATAAAACAAAAACAAAAAAACATGATATGCATAGAGAAAGATATTCTAGGGGTAGATTTATAGCTAGAGGTAGAAGTTTGATTCCAACAACACCACTCACCCCACCAAGACCTTGTAGTGCCACACCACCATCTCAAACTCATATTCCATTCATAAAACAAAGACTCTCTGAAGTCTCAAGGTCAAAAATTCAGCCTAGAGACTATCCAACTTCATCAACTGAAGCGGTTATAGAAGAAGAAGATCCTAGATCTCCAACAACAGGAGTAGTCTTTTTAACCCCCACTAGAGAAAAAATCTCAGCTCAGGAGCTAGAAGTTCTTAGTGAACAGGAGGAAGAAACCTTCTTCAATATACCATTGATAAAAGAACCAGAGGAAGAATAAATAACTCCAAGAATAGAAACCTATATTAGTTCTGAAGAATCTACAATGGTAGGAGAAGGAGAAGGAGAAGTACACAATCTAAATGGAGAAAACTTAAGAATAGGAAGAGGAGGAAGAGGTGGAGGAAATAGAGGTGGACGAGATGGAGGAGGAGGTAGAGGAAGAGGAAGAGGGGAAGAGAATAGAGATGAAAATAGAGAATACCATATTGGATTTCCTATATATGATGAGGATACAACTGCTACAATGAAGAATATCTCACCTTCTATCCTTCCCAATTTTCATGGACTAAGAAATGAAGATCTTGAAACATTTCTATTTGAATTTGAGGTTTTATGTAGATCTTATGACTACTTACAATATTCTCAAAAATTGAAATTGTTTCCTACAACACTTAAGGGTGCAACATTAAAATGGTTCATGGGTTTGATAACACATTTTATTAAAACATGGGAGGAGATGAAAAGTGCACTTTTGCAAAAATATCAGGATTATTGCATACCTCATAGTTGGAAAGATGAAGTTTTTAAAATGATGCAAAAAGAGGATGAAAACTTAGAGGACCTACTTGAGAAATTTAGTTATAACTTAAAAAGAGCTAAAATGGAAAACTCAGATCAAGATACTTTAAAATCTATCTTGTTGAAAGCCATTAGAAATGAATGGATAGATATTATTAATATGATGGGAAAAGGAAACATTTTTCAATTTCCATTACCTGATATCTATGAATTATGCATACATCTCTCAAGAGGGAAATCAAGAATTGTAAAGAATTCAAGAGATCTTGTTCTCTTTAGAGTAAATAAATCTGCAACATGAACAATAAGTAGGGAAAAAATATGAAATTTTCTTGATGAATTCAAAATAAATATTTTAGGAAGTCTTAGTGAACAAATAGACACCTTAAAATTACAAAACAAGAAAAAAGCTAAAAGTGATGCCTTATCTATCTTCTGTCCTAAATGCAGAAAGAAACATGCCTTAAGAGAATTTCCTCTTGATTTGAAAGTCATAGAGACCCATTTCATATGTACAGAAAATCATGAAACAAATAAATGTCCTTCTATACAAGGTCTTAAAGCTGTCTTTCAAGAAGAAATAGTTCCACATCCAGTAGATCCTCTTTGTTTTTCCTCTAGAAGACCATGGGAAGGGCGACAAAATTAAGGTTTTAATACTCAGATGTATACTCACCCCCCATAAAATAATTGGAATTCATCAATGCTATGGCAGCAACCTTGGTCTCAACCTTAGTCTTGGGCACAAGGAATGTAGAATCCTTATGGAAGAAATTTTCAATACCACCAATATCCAAAATCTTATCTGAACTATCCTCCACAACATTTTCCTCAACCTAGTCAACAACCTCAATTTCCAAATCATAATCCACAAATTTCATTACCATTTCCACAATGGTCAAACCAACTACCTACTCAGCCACTCCCAAATCCAAATAATAAAAATGCATAACCTATCTATAATGTAGAGGGACAAAATTTTCAAAATTATATGATAACTCCACTAGATCTTAACAATTTTCAGCTTAGAACTAGTAGAATACTAGAAAATAAAAATCCCTTTATTGTTATTCAAGAGAAATTTGAGCATTTTGATGATGAAGTTTCACCTCAAAATAAAAATCTTCAAAACAAGAATAATCATTCTGAGGAAGGGACATCTCTTCCTTAGAATCATAACTTTCAAAATAAAACACAAAAATATCCTATAAACTCAACTCCTATCATAGAGCAACCATCAATATATATATATAAACCCCATTTTCCTGAAATATTACAAATTGATAGAGGGGTAGAAAAAAAAAATGTTGTCTAACTATGATATATTAGATGAGCTGAAAAATGTTTGTATCAAAATTTCTTTGTTACAAGCCATCAAGGAAATCCCAATCCTTGTGAAAACGAAAAGAGATTCGAGTATAAAGAAACTAGGAAGAAAAACAAAAGAAGTGAAAAGAATCCAAATAGTGGGGAAAATTGCAGATATCATGATGGGAAAAAAAACCATACAAAAATACTTGGATCCAAGAAGTCCCATTGTAAAAAACAATATCAATGGTATTGAGATTCCAAATACATTGATTGAATTAGGAGAAGAAATAAACATCATGAGTAAACCAACCATGGAACAACTAAAGCTTCCAAATCTTCAGTATACACCAACATTACTGCAATTGGAAGACAGATTAGTAATCAAGCCAGATGGTGTATTAGAAGACAATTATGTATCCTTAGATTCTTGGGAATATCCAGTTGACTTTATGATCTTGACTCCCAAGAACAACTTAGGAGGACATCCACCGGTATTAAGAAGACCTTGGTTAGCTACAACTGATGCCTTCATCAGTTGTAGATCCGGTGATATGTTTATTTCTGATGGAAATTCAACGAATAAATTCACTCTATATCCTCCAGCGAAAAAATTGATAGAATTAGAATATGAAGAATGGATGGATGTTGATAATGTTATACAACCTATTTTTACTATTTCCCACATTAGTGAATAAAATCAAATTCTAAATTCAATAGAAAATTATGAATCATCTTCACAATGTGAGAATAGTCAAAATTTTCAAGAACAGTGCAATATTGAATACTTATCATCCAGACAAATGTCTTTATATTCTATGGAATAATTTGGTAATTCTTAAATTCAAATATTTCCAGGAAAAATTTAAACATAAACAAAAACCTAAAATAAATTCAAAAAGGGGAATTGACCAAAACATTGCAAAAAAATTCTTCTACATATGCATGGGAGTACACTGACATGAAAGGAATTAATCCTAAAAATTTCATACATCATATATATATTGAGGAAAATTATAGGCCAATCAGACAACCTCAAAGAAGAATGAATCCAAATCTTAGGGAAATTGTAAAGGAAGAACTACAGAAACTATTGAATGTGAACTTTATTTATCTAATATCTGACAGTCAGTGGGTTTCACCTTTGGTAATTTTCCCTAAGAAGAATGGTAAATGGAGGATGTGTGTTGACTATAGGGAGTTGAATAAAGCTACTCAAAAAGCTCATTTTCCATTACCTTTCATAGATCAATTTTTGGATACATTAGCAGGGAATAAATATTTTTCATTTTTGGACGAGTTTAGTGGGTACAATCAAATTCAAGTAGCACCTGAAGACCAAGACAAAACCACATTTACCTATCCTTGGGGAAATTATGCTTACCGAGTAGTTCCTTTTGGATTATGAAATTCATCTGCAACATTCCAAAGAGAAGTATTAGGAATTTTCTCTAATTTAATACATGATTGTGTGGAAGTGCATATGGATGACTTCACAGTATGGAAATTCTTTTGAGGAGGCTCTTGAAAATTTGGAAAAAGTTCTCAGAAGATTTAAAGAATCAAATCTCTCATTAAGTCATGAAAAATGCTTTATGATGTTTACTAAGGCAATTGTTTTAGGACACCATATTTTAGGAAATGGAATTAAGGTATACTCATCTAAAGTAGAATTTATTTCCAAATTAGCAATTCCAATTTTTCAAAGATATGTTAGGATTTTTCTTGGTTTTACAGTGTACTATAGAAGATTTATAGAGAACTTCACAAATATTTCATCTCCACTCTTCAAATTGCTCACTAAAGGTTTTGAATTTAGTTGGAATCCTGAGTGCCAAATGGCATTTGAAACTTTGAAAGCAAATATATCTTAAGCACCCATCTTAAGAGGACCAAATTGGAACTCACCTTTTCACATCTCAACTGATGCTTCAGACACAGCCCTCAGAGCCATATTAGGACAAAAAAATCTGATCGCCTATGCCATTTACTATAAAAGTAAAAATTTGAATCCACCTGAGTTAAATTACATTGTTATTGAAAAAGAGTTTCTAGCTGTTGTCCATGCTATTAAGAAGTTTTGACATTATATCACTGGATATGAAACCTTCATTCATACACATCATTCTGCAATTAAATATCTAATGAATAAATCTATCACTAATGGCAAAATCACAATATGGTTACTACTCTTGAAAGAATTTAACATCACTATTATAGATCGACCTGGAAAACAAAACACAGTTGCTGATTTTTTATCTAGGATTCAAAATAATAACAATGACACACAAATAGATGATAATTTTCCTGATGAATATCTTTTTGAAATATCTACTAAATATCCATGGTTTGCAGACATTGCCAATTATTTTTCCACGAGAAAACTACCATCATATTTGTTTCCTAGAGAAAAAAAATCAAACAAGTGCATTATATTCATGGTTAATGATGAATTATACAAGACAGGTCCAGATCTCATCATTAAAAGATGTGTTCGAGAAGATGAGATACCTGAAATGCTTAAGGCATGCCACAATCAGCCATGTGGAGGACACTTTGTTGATAAAAGGACTGCTTATAAAATCCTTCTTTTATGATACTATTGGCCTTCCCTTTTTAAGGATGCCAAGGAGTATGTTAAAAGGTGTGATAGTTGTCAGAGAATGGGGAAAATTGTCCCTACAGAAATTCTGGGGTTTGAGTCATATGAAGTTCATAGGTAGATTCTTGAAATACACCGAGGCATCCATCCATATTCTCCATATTTTGGGCCTCCGTGTTGGTTAGACAACTAGAAAAGCCCTGCATTACTGTATCGTATGTATATAGAATTTCAGGGGGTTCGAATTCGATTCTGAAACTTAATTTATCATTGAACTATACCAGTGTTGGTGGAGACTGAAATGGTGGGGCATCATGTATTTATCCATCTAAATTATGTAGGATTGTCTTGTATTCATCATAGTTTTCATGTCCTGACTGTCGGATGTAACCATTGCGTCTGAACTCGGTACCCATAACGCTAAGGAAACGATGAAAAATGGTGCATGACAAGCCTTATTGATCTCCATGGTGTTGTTGTACACCATATGATACAAAGCACTGGCGGATGATATTTCCAATAGGTTAAGGGTGAATCCTTCGCTCCCGAGTGATAATAATTCATGATGAGTGGATGTAATGTTGGAGAGGTCACTTCTCTAAGTGATATTTTCAGTGCTGAACATCTAAATTCAATAATCACCACAGACATTTCTACGACTACGATCTGATAGTGCCATGGACCGATGAAATTTCCACGACTATGATCCCAATTTGTTTTCGTAGACCATGGTTACTACCTCCAATAGGGTGACCCCATCAACCAAAAAGAATTTTGAGCAAGTATCCCAATTTTTTTCATTGACCTAGGAGTAGCCTCCATTAATAAATTAAGCCACCAATTAAATTAAATGTTAAAAATTATGTTTGAAAGAATTTTCAATAGGTGGTGGTTGTCAAGTGATATGAATAAAATCAATTGAATCTTCACGAGAAGTTTAACAATGTTATCCTCAATTCACAAGAAATATATTTAAAATCAATTTTATATTATATATGTAAAAGTCTGGTTCTACTTCTAGAATATATATATATATATATATATATATATATATATATATATATATATATATATATATATATATATATATATATATATATATTGTTTTTGAAGTCTATTATATATGTGTGTGTGTGTGTGTTGAGTTTTAATGGATTTTTTACTATGAAAACATTTTATTTTTATTTTTTATTTACCAATAAATATGATTTACCATACATATTATAGATTATCATAATTATATATGCTAGAGTATCATAATTACCAATATTAATCATTATTATTTAAGTTTATTTTAATATCATGTATATATTATGATTTTTTACTAGAAAATATGTTATTAATAAAAATAAAATTACAATATAATAAGTTGGATTAAATCAATTTATTATTTTATTAATTTTTACTTTTTATTATTTTTTAATTGAGTGTACATTATGTTTCATCACTATTATTATTTATTCTAAAGCTTCCTCAAAAGCACCATTACAACATCTCCCTCATATTGAGTTGTGGAGCACCTTTAGGGAAATTATTTCCCATTATCTAAGATTGTTAATAAAATTAGCCTTCATGAGTATATTAAGTAATTGAATTGAAGTGCTTCAACTTATAAGGGAGATGTAAGAAGATTTTTTCTCCCTCATCATTAAACTTATAAAGGTTTTTTCAAATTTTGTCTTTTTTAAAATTTTCAATAATGGCAGTTTGTAATGTTAAAGTCTGATTCAGTTGAAATCAATTCAATAAATTTCCCCCAAGTAAAATGAGTTTTGGATCTAGTCTCAAGGATGGAATTAATATGAGTGTTGTGATTTATGACTCGGAGGAACGTCTAAGATTGTGTTGTCGATGCGACAATGACCCTCCAAATTTTTTTTCCTAACTCAATTTTTGAGCTTGCGTGAAATCTCATTCCAAGCTATCTAGTGTCATCAAGTTGTTTGATTGACTATCTCGATGTTTTCCCTAAGTTTCATTTCATCCTAAGTCAATGTTTTCTAAGTGTCGTTGCCTTATATTTAGGAGTGTGTGTGTTATCTTATCCAAGGATAGGGGAAGGCATAGCTTCTCTTGACTTAGTAACTAGCTTTGTTCAACATGAAACTCACACACTAAAGAAAGAAAAAGCACATCTCTTTCACACTGCAGTTGAAAGAGACAATCTTGATGAAAATTGTGCCCTCCTTAGGAAAAATCACACTCTTCCGACTTGAAGAACTGCACCCTCCTTGAGCATGTGAGTGCACCCTAAACCAACAATTTTTTTCTCCTTTGTGCTTCGACTGTGCGCCCTATGCATTAGGGGAATTATGAGGACTAAAATGGGCCTCCTAAGGAAATTATAAAATAATAGTGGAAATAATAACCTAAGATTTGATGACATCATCAAATTTTAGAAGGAAAAAAGAAAAAAACTACTTTTTCAATTTGTATTTTCAACTTATCTCCCAAAGTTTTTACTCAAATTTCCAACGGGAGTACTCGTTTGATGAAAAATTTAATTCCTCATCCAAGGAGTACCCATGTTGCATAATTTTGATGGACCATGCTACATGAAAAATTAGAAATACATGAAAAACGTGATTGCAATCACTCTTTTCAAGTATTTCTCATTTTTTGTGTAGCAGGGTCCATCGAAAGTATGCAACATGGGTACTCCTTGGATGAGGAATTAAATTTTCCATCCAATGAGTACTCCCGCTCGAAATTTGAGTATAAAATTTGGGAGATAAGTTGAAAATACGAGTTGAAAAAGTAGTTTTATTATTTTATTATTTTTTAATCTTTTTACCCTTTTACTTTAAAAATGGTGAATCATCCCACATGTTTAACATCATCATCTTGAATCCTATTGGTTCTTATATAGTTTATCTTGGTTGTACATTTTTCTTGGGAGGCCCATTTTAGACCTCAAAATTCCCCTAATGCCATCCTTAGTCCTCTTGAGTTCTTGAGTTCATTGGGAAGGCTCGAATCCTGACCCCTTCATCCCTGCAGTGTGCACCCTCCTTAGCCTCCTTGAGTGCATGATTGCATCCCAAACCCACGAATGATTTCCCTATGTGCTTCAATAGTGTGCCCTACACCCTTGATGCTCTCTCTCTCTTGATTGAGCACATGAGTGCATCTTGAAAGCTTCTTGTGAGCCTCGACCTTCCATTGTTTCTTTGACATGTGCCCCCCTTGTTTTGATGTAGTTTTCTTGCTTGTATAATTGACCATGTCACGTATTTGATAAGATTACACTTTTAGCTAATTTTGATGGATTTTTTAACATGATTTACAAATTTATTGTTTGTAATAGATCATAGAGGATTTCTTGATGCTAATGTTTGTTGCCATGAGTGTTCTTCCATGTGCAAGTGTTCCAACTACTAGTATTGTTACTATGTCATTATCTATTGGAATGATGCCTCCTACTACTCATCGAATGGCTTCAAAATAAGCTTCAGAAGAAAGAACTAAAGAAGTGTTGGAAGTTACAAAGTATACCATTCCTATTCTCACAAACAAACAATATTTTATAGAAAAATCTATCGAGTTCATGTGGAAGGATATTAAAGACACATTCATGCAAAAATAGTTCCCCTAGAATTTTGAAGACAAGCAAGTCTACATCAACATCAAGCAATCCAAGATACATAGGATTGCATACAGGTTCTTAGTCATACCTTGTGCAGAGGTAATTGAATGGATTCTATCACACATGGATGATTCAAATCTGGTGCTTCTTAATGAAAGAAGTGGTTAGCTTACCACCTACCATGGAGAGGACATGCACATTTATTACAAGATGTTGAATCCCGGAGGTAGCACCTCCTACCACCATCTCTTTGATCACTATGAAGAAATGCAATAAGTTCATTTCCGAAACCAGGAATTTTTTTTTCCTTATGATCCTCCCTCTGGGAAAGAAGAAGACTATGGCCATGACCTCTAGACAGGGCTCCTCCACACGACAAAAACAGATGGACAAGGTCATGGAGGAGTACGGGAACATCTTCACCTCACCTGTCGGCGTTCCTTTGCACTGTTAGGTCAAGCACTCCATCGATCTGACCCTAGGCGCACTGCTACCCAATGGACCAATATATCGACACTATGTTCTGGAGAACAACGAAATCAAGAGGCATATTTAGGAGCTATTGTAGAAAGGTCACATTCGGTCGAGTTCATCACCCTGTGGGAGCACGATCGTGTTCATGCAGAATAAGGATGGGACTTGGAGACTCTGTATTGACTATCGAGTGTTGAAGAAAATCACTGTCCAGAATAGGTATCCAATCCCATAGATTGATAACCTTCTGGACCAATTCAAGGGGGGGAAATATTTCAGCAAGATTTACTTGAAGTCTAGGTACCAATCAAACCCTCTGATGTGTGGAAGACTTCCTTCAAATCCAAGAGGGAATTTTTGAATGGTTGGTCATGTCTTTCAGGTTGACAAATGCTCCTACAACCTTAATGAGGTTGATGGATGACATATTGCGACCATTAAACAACTCATTCGTGGTGGTGTATTTGGATGAAATCCTGTAAGCCAGAGTTGGGAATAGCACCTCCACCACATTCAACAGGTCCTCCAAACATTACGGCAACACAAGCTGTTGCCAATTTGGAGGAATGAACTTTTGGCATGAACTAGGTTCAATATCTCAGATACATCATTGATGAGTGGGGGGTGCGTGTTCACCCATCCAAGATAAAGTTCATTCGAGATTGGCCAACCCCAACCACTCTAACAGACCTCCACATCTTTCTGGGTCTTGCCAATTTCTATCGTTGGTTTATATTGGGGTTCTCTCATATAACTTGGCCTTTGAGTCAAGTCACCAAGGGAGGAGTGAAAAAAAATTTCTTTTGGTCTGAATCGCAACAGAAGGCGTTCACATAGTTGAAGCAATGCCTCTGCTCTGCATTAGTGCTCACATTAGCATACTTGTAGCAACTATTTGAGATTGAGACAGGTGCCTCTAACTATGCTATTGGGGCAATTCTTACTCAGCAAGGGCATCTAGTTGCATATCACAGTGAGACATTTTCAGACACAGTCCGAAAGTATCCCACATATGATAAAGAGATGTATTCCATTGTGCAGGTTTTCCGACAATGGAAGAATTACATTTTGAGGAAGGAAACGGTCATCCACACATATCGTTGACCCCTACAGTTCATACAAACACAAGGGAAGTTGTAGAACGATCGCCATCATAAATGATCCACATACCTACAATAGTTCCATTTGAACATCAAATATAAGAAGGGAAGCACCAATAATGTTGTAGACTACCTTAGCCGACCACCGATTGTGGCACTAACCACTTTGCTCGATCCTTGTGGGCACGAGACTTCGGGTTGTTCACATCTCTACAAAAGAGATCCAAAATTCAGCAACACATACCAGAATCTCTTGGAAGGGAAGCAAGTTCCATATTTTCACCTCTAGGATGCAATGTTATGCAACCTGGGACACTGTTTGAATTGAATAATCTCTCCAAAGGCACAAGTCCCCTGGGAATCATATTCCCCTTCAACTATATAATTTTGTGTCCTGCAATAGTCTCTTCCTAGCTTGAACGAGGTATATCTACCATGGCTTCCTCCCCTTGATTGATGAATCAGTTTGAAAAATTTCCAACAACATCCATGAAGCACTTCATTTGTTCTTCGTCATCAAACACTTGCAAATTCTTGACATTATATGGGACTGAGGGCATATACCTGACTTCAATTTCGTATCTTAGAAGAGTATTCTAGGGGGGTCAGAAGTTACTAGGGGCCACAGCTATAGAGTCATCCATCTGATTCTTTTCTTGGAGCATGAACTCAATGTTAAAATCCAAGAAGAAATTATCTATTAGATCCCGTACCTCATTTTTGTAGGCCTTGACCCTCGAGTGTTTAGTCTGGCACTAATTTCTTACCTGTTTCATCACCAATTATGAATCTCCAAACACTGGAAAACATTCAATATTAAGGATCCTAGCCAATTGTAGACCTTAGAGCAGAGCTTCATATTCAACCTTGTTATTGGTGGCCTCGAATTCCAATTTGAAAGATAGAGGGATCAAGCTTCCTTTTGGTGATACTAGCAATAGTCCAGCCCCATTACCTTCCTTAGAACATGCCTCGTAGAAATGAAATTTCCATATTTCACCACCATTTAATTTTTGATTGACCTAAATCGAGCGCAGGGTCTATGTTTCTTCTAGGATGAAGTCATATTTTTCTAGTAATAGGAAGGGGAACTCGCTTTCCCTTCCATACAGGGTATCATTAGTGGAACCATCAGCTTTGGAAATTGTCTTTACAAACCTTGACTCCCTATACAGCCTCTTTTCCTCCCCTCCAAACACCGGGATAGTAGCATATGTTAGGTCCAACTTTATATATCCTCCAACCTTGGATCCCCATGACCCTTATAAGAGCATTCCAAATATAACTGGGATATATTCCACCATAATATCCATTACTAAACTCTTCACTAGAATCTGAGCCAAGTTTACCACCAGATCTATGATCATCCACAAGTAGTTTACCCTCTTGGAGTCAAAGAAGTAAAGGCCCTTATAAGGGTCGGCGATTTGTAGCCCCAGTTGTTTAATGACGGATAAGGCCATTAAGTTTTGGGAATCCCTTGAATCAAGCATATAGTTATGCAATAGGAGGTCGTGCACTACCATAATCACATAGAAATTTGGAGTGGAGGGATATTTTTCTTCTACATGGGGTCCAAAAACTACCATGGGCCTTTCTTCTTGAAGATTCAGACTGTCGTGCAAAGGTATTGTGGTAGGGGGGCACATAAATTGAGACGTGTGAGCTTTATAAATTGGTTTTTTTAACAATTCACTCAATGGGACAAATATATCGACTTTTTCAAGTTCATTTTGGAGATTGAAGACCACTAGACTCTTATCGGTAGAAAAATATTCAACATTCTCCCTGTCTTTATCACAAAGGGGCTTGGATGGTAAGGGTAATTTTTCAACTTTAGAGACTTCAGGCTTGTGAAGGGAAGGGATCATGGATATACTTTCCTTGGGTGGCATATGGTCTGATGGTTTCTTCCCCTTTTCAACCTCATTGGGAGAGCCTTGAGAAACTGAATCTTCATTTTGGTCTTGCATATGGGATCTCTTCCTAGAAGACCTGAGGTCATACTTCTTATGTAATAGTTCTTGCATAAAGTCAACAAAATACCTACAATAACTTTCAATTTCACCATCATATCGAGGGGGATCTAGATCCTCCTCTCCCCCTCTTGGTTTATTGCATCTGCATCTTCTTTGTCAAATTAAGAAGAGAGTTGGCTCTCTTGTCCTGCCAAGAAATCTTTTTCTTGTTCTTCTAGGTCTTCTTCTAGATACAGTGGGGGATAAATGTGATATTTCTCCTTCCTTTCTCTCTATAGCAATTGAAGTGGTGGTTTTTGATATTAAGGGTTGAAACCTCGGTTGGGAACTAGCTTATTTTGGCGAGGAGGAATCTTACTTTCTAGCTCTAGGTTTACTAGCTTATTGGGCAAGCTTCTGATCAATTTATTCATATCCTCCAGTTTTTGTTCTTGAGTTTCTCTATCCTGACTTGATGAGCTAGCCTTTTCTTTTCCCCTTCGTCTTTCTCCATAATTTGTTATCCCTTTCAATTTTCTAGTAGAGGAAAATTTGACCTCGACTTCGAGGGAATCTATTTGAACTTGGTCCAGTGTCATAGACTTCCTTTCCCTAAGTGTGAATCTGAACTCTGGTTCGAAAGCCCCAATAAAACCACTTTAGCTGCTACTTGGGGAGGCTTGATCTTTGTGGGAAGGCTATTATAGATCTTATTAAATATCTTAATAAAATCTGGAACATCCTCATTATGCTTCTTCTTCATGGCGTTGAACTCTGTGAGGATATATCCATGATCCTTATTTTCCCCCCATTTTTGTTTGAAATAAATCTCCATTTCTTCCCAAGTGGTAATAGAATAATTAGGTAAATATTTCAACCATTTCTAAGCCTCGCCATCCAAGGATTGAACAAAGAGCCTCTGCACTACGTTCAGGTGTTCAACATTCAAGTTCTCAATGAAAGCACCAAAGGTTTTTATGTTCCTTTGTGTCGAAATGTTATCCTCGCCAATGAATCTTGGTAAAATATTTAGATATTCATGTGGCATATCATTTAAGAGTTGTGGTAAGGCCAATGGGGCATATTTGTTTAAAATAAAACTAGGGACATCCGTATTGGGCACGGGAGGAGGAGGTAAATTCACTGTGTGGACTTGAAAGGGGGTTATCTGACGAGTAATAGGAAGAACCCGAGTAGGTAGTTTATTCACATTGTATGCGGGGTTGTTTATAAGGATGTATCTAACTCTTCTATTTCACGAGATGGATGGAATATGAAGGAAGGTGTATAGACAAAATTTTATTCATTTTTTTATTTTGGAAATGAATGGACCATGTATGGAATCTCTCTATGGATTATTCTCTAGAATTCAAGCAAAAAGATCTAGAAAATTTATCACCGCTCTCAGAGATCTAGAAGAGGATGCTTCAAGAGAAAAAGGGGGTAGATCTAATAGTTTTGGGGTCTTTTCTTTCCAGACCCTCCTAAAAATAATCCTCTCTGGGTCGGATATAGAAGGATTTATTTGCTGAGAAGTATCTGACCAGGTATGTGGTCTCATGAAAGTCGGGATTGCTTGAATCAAAGATTAGATAGTGGAGTCACCAAGGTGAGAAATCAACAACCCACAACCTTTCTTGCTCACTTGATTGAAGGGTGTATACTTATTGTTAGTATGAATCTTAATTGCAAGTGTACGAAAAAAGACCACTTTAGTTGTGCATAAAAAACAACCCTAACAGAAAATATGGTTGCCAATATCTTCAGATGCAATTAGGTTATCAAGATAAATGTTGCAAAGATCTAGATCTATGCATCAAAAGACATTAAGCAGTAAATGAAAACGAGATTTACTCCATGCATCCAATAGACAAGACAAGAATATGTTGAATGAAATTTATATTAAGGGCACCTGGGAGGAAAACATAGAAGGATGTTACTAGTTCTCCTCAATGGGATGGGTTCTTGTAAGTCCTTAGCACTTCAGATCTAAAATTTCTCTCTCTTGATGGTGTAGAAAACCCAGACAAAAATGGAACTCAAAGGGAGCTCACAAGAAAAAAGACAGAAAAATATGACCATGATGGTGGATCAAAGTGAGACCAAAGGTATAGATCCAGAGTGATCTTTAGGCAACAAAAGGTAGTGAATGAATGGAAAAACCCTTCTATTTAAAACAAAATATTGAGTTAGTCTAGATATTGGTGCATAGTTAAAATATTATGAACCAAATCAAGATCCAACTTTTATGGAATATTTTATTATATTTGTTGGAGGGAAAAATAATTTGACTTAGGTCAAATCTCTTTATTTGTAAGTAATAAATAAATAAACGATTTATTTATTATTTTAAGGATGTGGTTGAGTAATAATCAAATAAATATTGATTCATTTAATTATTTAAGAGTGATTTAGTCAAATTTAACAAGGACTATTATTTAAATAAGGTTTAAATAATTATTCCTAGAAAATAATAAGATAAATAATAATTTATCTAATTAATTTTCCTATTTTTGGTTAAATATGACCAGGAATATTAATTAAGCTGTTGTTTAACTAATTATTCCTTGAGGAAAATCAAACAAATGTGGATTTATTTAATATTTCCTCATGGGGTTTCCTGTTTAGACCATAAACAGCTTAATAAAGGTGGTTTACTAAGTTATTTTTCATAGTGAAAGAAATTTTACTTAGGGAAAATTGGTCTTACATGGTTTACTTAGCTCCATCTAATAGTAACAGGTTAGATGACCAAAAAATGGTGTAACAGATTGCCCCCCAGCGTGCGAGCGTTAGGAGCTAATCATATGACCGAAGTACGTTGTAAGAACTCAATCACTAGACACCGAAGGGGAAGTCAAAGAGAGAGAAATATAAGGTAGATCAAAGCACTAGAGGACTAGAACCTGAGGAGGCGAGACTTACAGGTGCGAAAAGTCTCTTTTATGAGTGAGTACCTGTGCTATAGACTGCGGGGGAGGCATACATATGCCCGCCGAGACAAAGTACAAAGAATAGTGCGTCCAATAAACAAGGGACTGAACAATATAGTACATGATGGCATAAACATGAGCCAGGTAAAAATACAACCCAAATGCCCCTAGCTGGGCTCTGAAAATCTGACTGATACATGCAAAAAAAAGGCATTGCAAGCGATTGAGGCCGACATCATCAAATATATGGAGTTGCATCAAAGGCTGTAATGAAGAGGTCATCCGAGCATATGGGGGGCTACCTGTAGGGCCACCCCCTCATGAGGGCTGAAACATCTCACACACACCTAGGAATCACTGGTATCATCTGTTGCATCATTGAACCATCGAGTATACGGATCTCAATCATGCTAAAAGGAGCTGGAGTTGAGAAACAATCAAGTCAAAGGGCAATAAGGAGTCCCTTTGCCTGATCCGAAGCATCGAACAAGAGTGGAAGCTGGAACCAAGGAACGTCGCCCTCTAGACCTGTCTTCTGGAATGAATGATCTGATGTCGACAGAAGGAGGTCCACCATAGGTGAGGCAATAAGGGATCCTCAACTAAGGCAAGAGAGAAAATTGTAGAGAAAATAACAGACTGACACCAGGGATGATGATGAAATGGAGGGTACTGAGTAGCGGACGGACGACTTCCCTTGTTAGAGCATAATGGGCATGGATGACCAGGAAGAGTCTAACACAATATCATAAGGGATAGTGGACAGTAGGACTGAAGGCCATAATGTGCGACACGAGAGAGGAACCAAGCAATGAAGTATGGCAGACTATAGTGGGATACATAGGAACTCGGGATAGACTCCATGAATGCGAAGATGACTCAACTTGGATGCTCTAAACAAGGGTTATTCGATGATGCTGCCACACCGAAAAGGTCCAATGGGGATCATAAAAACATGAGTACATGATGGTTACTCATGAAGAAAATTGACACGAGGATGGACAAGTATGAAGGAAAATTGGTGCCCAAGTACAAGTGTTTCAAGTGAAGAAATTCGATTTTGAGGAGTGGTGAAGTGACCCTTCTTGGACGAAATGTGTCCTGGTGAAGTATCAAATCACAAAAAACTAACGATTTCCCATTTGAGGGCTCGGTGAGAGTTTTCCAATGATACAGATGGTTTGTAAAACTAAGCTACGGTTTGTTCGTAGTAGGCAAAAGTAAAAACAGGGGTTTCTCTTTTAATAAGGCATTTTCCCTCCAAATTCACTTATTTGCAAGGGGAGTTGTGGTGAATGTAGAGAGGAGATAAGGCCCTAAATCTTGCGGCGATCGTAGCAGAAAAACCGACCGTTGGAATTGAGATCCATCAGTTGCAGGTAAGAGGCCTAACCCTACTCTTTCAATTAAGGGGATCAAAATTTCAGTTTAGGTACCCAGAGCTCATGAACAGCCTAGGTCTCACTTTTTGGGGTCTGTTCTACGACCTGGGTAGCAGGTATTGGGCATAAACTACAACCTGTCCCAGGAAATGACATGAAAAGTGCGACCTATCAGAGAAAGGGGGTTTCAATGCTATTTTTGGCTGAGATCTGGGATTTTAATGGTTGAGGGGCATAGGTGCCCCCAAGCATGTTATGGTCATGACAAAATATATTTAGAAAGGGGGGAATCTAAACACATTTCTATGATGTGGTGCACCATTTGGTTTCTTTATGGTTATGAAGTTCGAGAAAGGGAATGGAGGATTACAAATCTCTTTTGGTACTGCATATATGAAGCAAATGGAATTAAGTTTTTGGGTTGGAATACATGGTGTCACTATCCCAGAGAAAGGATTTGGAGATAATGAACTGGTGCTCTCCTATAAAGCCCACAGGTTGGTCAACAACAATGTCGAAGGGACTGGGTTATTGATGGAAGATGAAGGAATGATGAGGGGTATCATCCCTAAAGTGATTAGAAGTGATATGAGACTCTATAGTTTCTTCTAAATAGGGAAGAATGAAGATACTAGAGTCGACACAACCAGATGCACTAGGAGAGTTGTAGAGAATTGATTCTCTGGCCTCGCAAATATGGGTGCCCCCTTGCCCAAACATTGGGTGTCAATGTAAAGGCCACAAGGTGTATGTGGTTTGACTGCATGGTTTCGATGTAAGGGGGGATGGATAAAGTCAGGGGTGGTGATGGCTTCCATAGTTTCGTCATCGTAATAGAAGATGGGGTGACTGGAGGAAGAAAAACCACCTGACGCGGCGAAGCTACTTGGCTCATCATCATGAGAAGAAAGGTTCACATGTGCATCGTCATGGAGGGTGACTGAAGAACAAGTAGATGAAGGATACACTGATGTTGAGCCCAAGGACATCGCTGAAGGGAGGTCAGGCGAAACAGAAGGGGAAGGCCTAGGGGGGTCTTACATCGAGGATCTCATAGATGATGATAGGTAGTGGACAGCGGCCGAAGACTCTGTCATTTCGACATCCGGAGGGGGAATGTCAATAGGAGTGGATGTGTCCTCTGGTTCTGCTAAAGCAAAACGCGCAAATAAGGGAGCGGTGGACTCATTGCGCTTGGCCTCGAATTGGCGAACTATCGCTAGAGAGGTGCAGAAGTCCTCGAGGCAGGGACAAAGGTGGGTCTAATGGCCATGGAGATCACAAAAAGCACAGGGGTTGTTAGTGTGAATAGTCTTGGTGTTCTTGGCTGCAGTCGAGGAAGGAACAGAGGTTTCTAGGACCATAGACTCATAGAATGTGACATTAACCATGTGCTTGAGACGAGGCAATTCAGGACAAGTATGGGTGGCATGACTGACAACATCACACAAAGCACACGGGATAGTATGCTTTGGCAGCCGAGGAGGGGAAGGGTTTGTTGGGGCAGCCTTATCTTGAGGTGCCTTCTTGCGAGCTTTGCCCTTCTTACCTGAAGCTGTCGCAACAGGAGAGGGTTCCTGTTGAGGTGGCTGAGGCATTGTAGCAGCGGGAGAAGTCATGGGGACCGATTGAACTGGGGTCAAATCAAGATAAGGTTTGGCTTGACCAGGAGGGGTAGCGGCTCGGGGATCGAGGTACTAGAAAGGAATCCCCAAGGTCAAGTTAGGAAGAGATAGGGTAGCCATGACAGGTACCGTGTATACTCCAGGAGGGGGAGCTAGGAACGGTATCTAACTGGAGGGGTAATGGCTAGGAGGGACGGCTCCAAGATGGTTAAGGCTTGGAGGAACAGTTCTGGGAGGGTAGAAAGGCTCATGGACACCAACTGCTGTGGGTGAAGGGCCAGGAGGAGGGGGTCCAGAAGGCTGAATCGAAGGGCTAGGAGTAGGTTGCAGAGGGTGAGGCTGTTGAGATTACCGGGCGGGGCCCCGCAGGGAGGGTGAGATGGTGCATCATACGGACATTTGATGAGTTGGGATGGAAGGAGGAGGAAGACCAGAGAAAGAACCAAGCAAAGAGGAGTCTTTGTAGACTCCGGGTGAGACACTGGTCAAAGGTTTGACGGTTTGCTTATTGGCCACCAAAGAGGTGATGGAGTCTTGGGAGGTGTAAGACTCTTATTTGTAATATTTCAACTGGTCAATGGTGACTATCTTTCCGTCATGAGGAAAGGACATCTTGTAGTGAACCACAGATGGGACAACATACATCACATAAGTGTAGCTATGACCCAATAAAATGTTGTAATCTAAGGGGGTATCAATGACTTTAACGTCAACACAAAGAGCCTTTCCCGCAAGAGTAATAGGACAATTGTGTAATATTATTTGACTGGAAAGTGGCCATCACACTGGGGAAGCCAATCGTGGAAGGAGCCAACTCAGGTGATCTGAGTTTCTTCCAAACCGAAGTGGACATCACACAGGTGGATGCCCCGTCATTAATGATGCACCAAGAAACGTTGGTGTTCTAGATCTTGACTGGGATTTGGAAGGTGATGGAAGCAGGAAGAGGAGGATGTTCTGACTGGTCAACATCGAATATGATCAAGCGATCATCAGAAGTATCTATAGCTCCCATTGTAGATAGTAGAGCTTTTCGTTGTGAAGGGCACAACTGGAGGAGTTCCAGCGTTGATATGGAAGCAGGGGATTGCACCAAATCATCTATTATACTATACGAATGAGCAGATTTTCCAGAAGCAGCATTTCAGCGTAGTGGTCCCTTAGGGATCTTGGTATGAACCTCTGCCTTAGGCTAAGGGATCTGCAAGGGACTATTAGGTGTCGAAAGAGGCTCTGTAGAGACCGAAGGCAGTGGCTCGGGGACAGATATAGCTGGAGTCTTGTTGTACTGACGGGACAGAGTCTGAAGATTGATATCTACAGTGAAGATTGATATCTACAGTTATAGGTTGTTCATAATTCATCATGAGAATCTAGTAATCGAAGGTACTAGATGGAAGAGGTTGAGTGGCCACCTGACCTTCAGGTGGTTGGGTAGCCACAAATCCTTGCTGAGGGAAAGGATTAGTAAACATAGCCGGTTGACTAGGAACAACACTAGGAGGGACAGAAGGGGAGTCTTGTTGTCCTCGCAATGTTTCTTGAGACTCCCACATCTTCTTCATCTGTGGCAAAAGAGGAAAATCATGCATGTAATGACCATAAACACCACAACAAGAACAAGGCTTGTTCGTGCGAACAGGCCTGCCTTGCTTGGGTTGAGTGCCCTATTGCTGGTTAGCAATGTTAGGTGCACTATTTTGAGGATTAGGTCTAGGATTACCGAGAGAAGATTGATTTTGAGTGCCTTTCCTCTTCTTTTTAGAGGGAAGAGGATTAGTCGCGCCCTGCTGTGCATACACCTGCCCCTGAGGGGGCAGTGGCTGCTGTTGCGAGGGTTGAGAAGGCAAGGGAGGTGGAGGTGCTAATGCTGGAGGAGATGGAGCACTAGGCTGTGGATATGGATAATAACGAGATTTGATAACATTGTGGTAAACAAGAGGTTGGGCAAAAGGAGGAGGCATGTTGTATCCTAGATACATGCTACCGGGAGGGGGATAAGTGCAGGAGGTGCTGGCCCCCCCCTGAGGAAAACCATAGCCCATGGGAGGCTGAGTGTATGGATGAGAGAGAGCTCCAACGATACTATCGGTAGCATGAGATGCCTCCAGTGCATTGGCACTACCGGGTCTAGGAAGATCAGGCAGAATGGTATAAATATAACCTGACTGAGCATAGATCAGGTCATATTTTAAGGCAATTTGGAGAGCGGCTTCTTCTGTTTGAGGGAAATGCGATGCGACATCTTGGCCGATAGTAGGCAAGAGAGATATAAGGAACCAGTTCATGTAGACACGGTCTTCAAAGGTAGGGGCTTGACATAGGCTCTTTCTTCTCTGCCATTCCTGGACATGATCAGATAGGCAGGTCACAGACGATTGACGGGAAGAAGTCAAAAGTTCAGTACCAGTGTCATAACGGAGAGGAAGCTGGAAATAAGATAGAAAATCCCAAGCAAGAATCACAAAGTTGGTATGAGAGGATGAGGCCTGATCAACATACCACTTAGAAGCTTAACCTGTAAGCGTACGTTGGAACAACCGAAGATGGACAGAGTCATTGGTAATGGAGTTAGATAAACTCCACATGTGGAAAGATCGAACATGATTTGTAGGATCTTCTCTAGCAAGGCCTTCAAACTTGGGGATGTCGGAAGGGAGCTTGGTCAACATAGTAGGCGAACTAGCATCATGGTGTATAGGGTCATTAATAACCTGGTTAAAATCAGGAAGACTAAGGCCTACCATATAGGGGAGCAAGGGAGCAGCCAGAGTAGTTCTTGTTGCGGTCCCACTAGTAGTATTCCCAACATTAGGGCCGAGAGTACCACCAGCATTAGGTCCTAAACCAGACACGGTGAAGGTGACAAGAGGAGAACTGGGAGTAGAACCAGAAGACGAGTCAGAGTGCAGACTCGTTGGAGAACTAACTCGGAGTAAGTCTTCCTATCGGAAACTGAGGATGAATGCCAAGAAGTCTCTAGGATAAACGCCTTAGTGGTGCAATGATGATGACACAAACACAGCACAAATGGAAGAGAGACCAATAAGGGCAGAGAGGTGCAGGATCAACCGATTACAATATCGAAACAAGGGCAAAGAGGTGCAGGATCAATTGATTTCAATGTTAAAGTATTTTCTTGGCGGTGTTAACCAAGCTCTTCTTCACTTAGGGTGTGTGTGTAAAGTGTGTAAATTTTAATTTTTTAAATCCAGACATTTGTAGAGAAAAAGAAAAAGTGTGTTGTATAACGATAAATGAAACTATAGATAACAGTATATGAAACTGAAATAACAGAAAATAAAAAGCTAATAATGCAATAATCTAAACACAAGGAGGCGGGCCTCTCAACAATTAGTCTGTAGGTGGGCAAAAAACTAGTCAAAACACACCAAAATAGCCAATATATCTAAGGTCGAGAGGGATAGGGATCTAAAGGTTAGATCTGCTGGAAATAGGTGCAGATAAACAACAAAAAATCAAAGGAAAAATTGTTGTAAATGAGGTGGCAAAAGGCTATCTCACGGAGGGAAGCGGAGTGGACCCTAGAGGAAAACCCAAAAAAAAATAAAGGAGGTGATTTGGATGGATAAATAGCCAATATGAAGTGGATCTGAAGGTGAGGTATCAGATCTGAAAAAATGGTTGAACACTCTGAAAATTTTAGACAACCTGCAGTAGCTAAAACTCTTCCACAAAGTGTGGAGGGTACTAAAACCATAGGGGGCTAGTTTCCCACTATTTTGAGAAAAATAGAACAAGTACAGGTCCAAAAATGAGTGGAGACGGAGGTCAGACAACCCTGAATAGAGGCCCAGACAAACCCAGAAATATTTTTGAAAAATTCCCGCAAAAAAGTGGGGTCGCAGTTTTTGACCTATTTCTTGCTGAGGTCACAGATTTTGGGTAGATTTCCGCATCTTGAAGCTCCGGGTTGCAGGTTTAGGGCCAAAAAGTGCGACCTACACTTCCTGTGCTCTCAGGAGTAGGTTTAAGCAGAATGTGTCATCTCAGTTGCGGCTAATGTCTGTCACCTATGCAATAGGTCCGAAAACACGCGGAAGTTAGAATTTTTAATGTTTTAGGGTTTTATAGGTTAAAAACAACATCAAGAAAAGAAAAACAAGAAGCTGGAGAAATCCTAGGGTTTGAAGCAGTTGGATATGCAGGGATCTGAAAAACGACAACAGTCGTAATCGTAAACCCGTGTGGAGTCGCTAGTTGTTAGCATGAATCTTAATTGCAAGTGTACGAAAAAAGGCCACTTTAGCTGTGCATAAAAAATAGCCCTAACAGCAAGGATGGATGCCAATATCTTCAAATCTATAATTAGGTGATCAAGTTAAATGTTGCAAAAATCTAGATCTATGCATCAAAAGGCATTAAGCAGTAAATAAAAACGAGATTTACTTCATGCATCCAATAGACATGACACGAATATGTTGAATGAATTTTATATTAAGGGCACCTGGGAGGAAAACATAGAAGGATGTTACCAGTTCTCCTCAATGGGATGGGTTCTTGTAAGTCCTCAGCACTTCAGATCTAAAATTTCTCTCTCTTGATGGTGTAGAAAACCCAGACAAATATGGAACTCAAACAGAGCTCACAAGCAAAAAGACAAAAAAATATGACAATAATGGTGGATCAAAGTCAAACCAAAAGTATAGATCTAGAGTGATCTTTAGGCAACAAAAGGTAGTGAATGAATGGAAAAACCCTTCTATTTATAACAAAATATTGAGTTAGTCTAGATATTGGTGCATAATTAAAAATATTATTAACCAAATCAAGATCCAACTTTTATGGAATATTTTATTATATTTGTTGGAGGGAAAAATAATTTGACTTGGGTCAAATCCCTTTATTTGTAAATAATAAATAAATAAATGATTTATTTATTATTTTAAGGATGTGGTTAAGTAATAATCAAATAAATAATGATTTATTTAATTATTTAAGAGTGATTTAGTCAAATTTAACAAGGAATATTATTTAAATAAGGTTTAAATAATTATTCCTAGAAAATAATAAGATAAATAATAATTTATCTAATTAATTTTCATGTTTTGGGTTAAATATGACAAGGAATATTAATTAAATTGTTGTTTAACTAATTATTCCTTGAGGAAAATCAAACAAATGTGGATTTATTTAATATTTCCTCATGGGGTTTCCTGTTTAGACCATAAAGAACTTAATAAAGGTGGTTTACAAAGTTATTTTTCATATTGAAAGAAATTTTACTTAGGGTAAAATTGGTTTTACATGGTGTACTTAGGTCCAGTTAATAGTAACAGGTTAGATGACCAAAAAATGGTGTAACACTTGTCATATCCCAGGGAAATATATTCTTATTCGTTCCTCGACAATGACACCATAAGATGTTGTAACTCCTAGAGACAATCCTTGGGTTCATTAGGATACCAGTGCCTAGGCCATCTTATTAGGGTCTTGTATTAGACATGATACGACCCAACCCTAAATATTAATAATTTTTATGAGAATATTGGTTCAGAACCTTCCCTAATCGAACACATATAACAATTTATATACTCATTAATCACAATACAAGATGAAGTTCATATCACATTCAATCACAACCATTCACATCTGTGCACACAAATATTTAGTTATAGTATAACAAAAGAGGAAAGAGAGATGAGAATTCAGAATATTGGGCTTAGGAGTATTAAGAATCCAACATGTCCAAAACCAGAGTGAAAAGGAAAAAGGGAGGAAAAATGAAATGCAACGATTTATGGAGTTCTTTTAAGGAATTCAACTTTTCTCAGTTCAAAGAGAATTTATCATCATTTCTAAATCAGAAGAACTCATGAACGCAAAATGAAATTTACAATAGCTACAATTAAATAATTTATATGAAGTAGAACATAAAATAATTCACACACACACATAAGAATGGATACATACCGTACGTACCGATAAGCCGAAATCGCCATGAATGTGTATTAAATCATTCTTGAAACGATACATTCATAGACCCCAAAAGTGTTGTAAGCTTCTTTAGGAAATAAACAAAGTCTCTTGCAAAAATTTTGAACCTTTGTCCAGTCACATATCACTTGTTCATATAGGTCCTTCCCTGAGAACCCATTAACAAAATATTATTTTCTTGATTTGTTACAATTTGCGATCATATCAAATTTGGGCGTGCCTCGTGTCACAGTTAGATATAACTGAAAATTAAACACATAGTGTGACGAAAATTAAAATACTTCGTAAAAACTGAAAGTAAAAACATTGAAAGACGTGATCCTAGAAATATTCAATCATGATGATAAGTTTGCAGGGGGTGTGAAGCAGGATTGATGACTTGCACTGTAGAAAAATAAGCATATTGATTGCACTTATGACACCCTATCATAGATGATGGCACGACCTGTATATAGAGCCAGTATGTCAGTTAGAGGTTGTTTCAACCGGAGTAGTCGAGCCTGGAGTGAAACAAATTATTTATTGAACCCAACAACTCGAAGTTGTGCTCATATAATTTACTAACATTTGGCCTTTGAGTGTGGATATTCCCTCATGAGTGGAGTATGATCTACTCTTGCTTGCCACTAACCTCTAATCATATTGATCCCACATCATCAATTCTCCCCTTTCACCCCAATAGCTGGGTAACCCTTCTCTGAAGATCTTTTTCAATGCAATTTCGAAAGCTTTGACTTCTTTGGTCACCCCATTCAGGCATCCCTTGGCTTTGCTCCTGGCTTCTTCCTTATGTACGACTCTCGAGATCTCCATCACCATGGTAGCCCTATCCACAATGTCTAGAGTTATGAGCTCGCCGCTCGGTCTTTAATTTAGAAACTGAATATACTACCTCATGGCCTTAGAGTTCCTCAGTCCTTCATCTCTACTCGATAACAGGGTGAACTAGTATCCTTTGATGGATAGATTTTGTTCGTTCAAAAACACTAAATATTCCCAAATTTTTTTCAACTCATTAATGATCTCATCATGGTAGATTGGAGCTCTCTTTCCTCCTGAGTCAACCTCTCTTGAATGACCTCCAAATCCTTCTGGTACTTCTTGAGTTCTCCTTCTGTCAATTGAAGTTCAATCAGGGCTTTAGAGAGTTTTTTTTGGGGGTTATGTGGATCCTCAGGCACAAACATTATACATGTGTGTGAGTCAATCTTGTTTTGCAGTTCCACCTTATGCTACTCAAGAACTATATTCTCATCGTTTCTTTTTATGAGCTCTTGGGATAGAAAAAATTTCTCTGCTTCCACTTGGACAAGGTCCTTAGTTTTCACTTGTTCACTATCTTGAATTTTTAACTTATGCCTTAACTATTGGATCTCTTTATGAGATCCCTTTATGATAGCTTCCACTGCCTCTTTATCATTCGGTTTTTCCCCCAGTTTGATGATCAACTCCTTATAGTATTCAACCTATAAGTGGAGAGCTCTCGAGTTCTCCTTTTCCTGTTTTACTCTTATAGTAGCCTTTTCTAGCATCTTCTCAACCTTTTACTCACATGTACCTCCTCCACCTCGCTATCTTCAACTGAATAAATAGTCCTTTTAGTTGGTTTGTATTTATCTGTCGAGGTTTCAGGCTCCATCTCCGTGTCCAAAGGCTAGGAATCAAATTTAGCTTTCCATTCGGTTTCAGGTATCATGCATACAGGTTGAAGCTTTTATATTTTCCCTCCTTCGGGAAATTATGCCGTTAGGATCATAATGCCAAACATTCCCTTCTTGAAATTCCATTTTCCTGAGAATATTGTCAACTGTTCTGAAATCCTGTCTCGAATTAATGATAAAAAACCCTATAGTGTTCCCCATTTTAAACATATATCATTTCTTTGCTGAGACAAAGTGGAGCAGGTGTGTTTAATATTTTTCTAATAAATTCTAATGCAAAAATTTTCACCGACATGAATACAGGTAGATGATAGGGAGGGAGTTCACAACCGTAAATTCTGATTTATGTGTGATCTTTGAATAGGTTCTAGTCCACCACACATGTGTCTTCACTGAGCTGAAGGAGCCTTCTTTGTGTTGGGAAAATCCAAGGCATAGGTGCGCCATGAATTATTTCATACGCAATGGGCATAAATCCTGTTATGAACTTGGAGTAGTTGTTAGTCTCTAGTCTCTTTTGGACCAAAGAGTTCCAATCAAAATAAGAATTGAATTGTTTTCTACAGGTAATCTTATTCAGTCCCAGGCGCTCAAATTTTTTAGCATGTGTGTACAGGAACAGGTAGAAGAGTAATGATTAGTACCGAAAAAAGTGTGTAGTGGTGACATGATGAAACTGAAACCTCATGTTGTCTGACATAAATGAAGAGATGTCAAACAGACAATTAGGTTGCACCATTAGATCCAAAAACTGTAGCATGACTTTAGTGGCTACACTGGCATCATCTTCCCAAAGAAAACATGAAATTGAAAGCATGATGGGCTGAACAGGTTTGATACATGAATAAATGGGGAATTTTCCCACTGCAGGTATGACTGGTGAAACAAGGGCAAGGATTATTCGTAGCAAGGATTGCTTCTGCTTCAGGGAGAGGCTAGTAAAGTGATAATAAAGGGTTGCATCAGAGAATTTATGTGGCTCGGGAGAAGATGGGTAGGTCAGAGCCTTTCAAATCAATGAGGGGGTAATCTCCAGTATTTTATTTCCCTAGTCAGAAAGGAAGTATTATTTTTTATCAATGTATGCGGCTGCAAGCGAGGAGACAAATTGTAGGAAGTAATGCATAGTAGGGGTTACCTGATAGTATAAACCTGAGTCGACCATGCGGAAGTGGTCCTCTCCCCTATAGTGGTAGCCCATTAAGCCAAATCACAAATTGGCCATGAATTAGGGGCAGACGAGGTCATGAATTTGGGCTTTTGTATCCATGAATGGCTCAAGGTTGGGAGGGGACTTAACTTCACAATTTTGCGAGTCACAGGGGAGTTTTTCTTCATTTTTAGAGCGCATAATAGAATCACACATGGATAAGGGGAGGTGGGAATACCTAGATAAAGTGACGTCTGGACCAAATTATGGAGGTGCAGAGGTTGGGCAGCATCATGTACAGGCGCCTGGCTGATGGGGATGCTTCGAGGACCTATGAGAGAGAGATAGAATAATGAGTCGGGAAGGTCACAAAAATAGCAGGAAAGGGGACGCAATGGTAGGATCATGGGGACATGACATCATCGGGATTGTAATACGTGGTAGGATATAGGGTAGACATGTTTAAGGCCGACGATGGTGGGGGGTGGAAGTCCCTCATTTTTCTTTCGGGTTTGCCTTGGTCTTGGCTGACTAGAGATCATTTTTTATTAGGGGTTGATCGAAGGGTGTTCCCCATGGAATCTGATGGGTTGGATGGAAGCGGACGAGGGTAGCTCAGAGCCGTCGGAACACGTCCTTTCTCACCACGTTTTCTTTGACTGTTCAATGTTGGGGCTTCACTGGTTGTAAACCCCATTCCCTTTGCCCAGCCAAAATGATCACATGATGCTCTAGTGTGTGGATGTGTGACGATATTCTACATAGTATCTCTGGTGTTAACCCCCCTAACTGTTTCCTTTGGAGATGCTTTAGCCTCACGAGTGAGCTTCCCTATTACATGAGTTCAAGCCATGCATGCTCGAACCTTTCAATATTTTAATTTTAACAATGCATGTGAACCCCTATTTCCTATGTGATTAGCATTATGGGTAGCATGGTAGGTGACAACACATAGAATAAATGGTTTTCATACAATATATTTGTTTTCATGTTCATTAGAATATAGGATAAAAACTTAGATTTAAGAACCTTAAAAATATTTCATAGTATAGAAATACAATAGAGCTTTCATTACAATTCAATAGATTAAGAATTCAATTTCTATCTAGTTCAAAATTTATTGCTTTCCATATATTAAATTTTATTGAATTTTTTTTTTCCTTACAAAGTGTTGTGCGTGCTGATTTTAGATATCATTTCATAGATAGAACTATATTTGAAGCTCTACATCTCCTTTCAAATAGATTAAGTTTTCTTTTAAATAATTAGTTAAATCCATGGCATATACAATGCAAGTGTACTTCACAAGAATACGAACCCTAGATTGATATTTAATGCAACTAATTTAAGAGACAATCAAATTAATCAACACCAAGAAGTAGAAAACCATCCCCAAATGGGGTGCCAAGGACACTATGCCAAATCTCTAACACCACACATCTGTTACCATCCTCGTGGCTTTGAAGGTATTATAGAACTACAATATCTTTTCATGGGAAGTTATGTGGCCATCAAAATCACATTCTCCACATTATGAATACTGTCACAACAAGTACATAGAAGGATATGATTTCAATTAGAGAGTATTTGAGAGCTCTTTATCAGCTTATCATTGTATCATCAAAATATTTAATAGTTTGGATCTCCCTCAATATAACATTATTTCCCTCATCGTGGACAAACATTGGATAAATTTCCTTCTACATTAGCTTTCCCTTAATATGTTTGGCCTTCTCCACATTGAATTAATATAATTGTATTCTCAAAATCATAATAACGCTTAAATTGGTCCCTTCCTCCTTTGGTTTTCCCTTTTTAGTTTCCCCTTTCCAACTCTATCATTCATCCAATACACCCCTCTTCCTTTTCCCATTTCAACTATATCCCTTATAAACTTCCTTCGACTAGATCACCCACCCATGGCTTGCAATAGCACTGGGAGTTGATGACACCGTGGTCATCGTAAACCTACTCTGAATCACACCCAAATCAATGCTAAATATTTAGCTATTTTTCAAGAGTTTTAAATCCACTAAAGGTTTAGGATGAGATTGAAACTACAGAAGGAGAGAATAATGCAAAATGAAATTTCCTTGTGAATGACAAAGTAGATTCCAATTTTAGTTAATGGATCCTAGAAATGTTAAAGACTCACAACCACAACACAACATATATTTTCAAACCGTTGACATCTATCTACTAACAAATGAAAAAAATCATGGGAAACGTTTTAGTTGAGTGGAATGAGACACATAATGAAATCCTAATATGCTTATATGCTTTGCAATTCTAAATACAACATGTGAATGACATAGTAGAAGCAGCTGCTTAGAAGATTCATGACCTAGAATTGGTAGAGGATGTCTCATTCACTCCTTGACATATATTTGTTTTGTTGTTTATGTTTTCTAAGTTACTACAATGTATCTATGTTTCAGTGCGTCTCTAGAAATATAAATAATATATATATTCCAAGTATAATCAATTATGATATATTTAGACATATATAATCTATCTCTAACTCTCTAAACAAAGAACTTAATCTATTGCATATTTATAACTTAATTTATTAAAACTTGTCTATTTTTCCAAACAACACACAAGTAGTAGATAACAATATTTAATTTTACACTAAGTAATAAACTATTAAAAACTAACTTTAAAAAATAAAATACAAAATTGAAATAAACATATTTTATTTATGATAGATATTGAAAAAAAAAATGATTAAATAACATCTTTCAAGTTAGCAAAAGTATTACATTTCTACTCAACAACAATAAATATAAACTTTATTAATTTTCATTAATAAAAATAAATAAAAATCATGTCAAAACCCTGAAGTACCACACATTTTGCTTCATTTTCACTTGAAAAGTTAGATACCAAACATTTTGATTCACTTTCACCTGAAAAGTTAGATAACAACAATGAATTTTCAATTGAACTTTATCCGCCAACCGTCGATTTAAAAGGTTGTGACAACAATGTGTTTATGTTTTTTTTTAAGAATGTCATGCCTATGAGAAGGATGGTTACCAGGTTGGTTGAAATTTCTAGACATTTTCTTTATTTCCCTTGAAATGATGTTTCTCATGATCCCCGATTCGGGTGCCAAGTGGGGAATTGGAGAGGAGAGGTAGCACAAGACCGTGCATACCACACAAATTTTTGATGGGGGCACGCGGACAAACAGGTAGGTACTACCACCCGTGCTACATAATGACTGACATGAATGACGGTGGTTTCCAACTCACGAAGTCAAAGCGGTATGGGAAACAACGCCAGTGTGTTAAGGGAGTTATGAAGGTTGGTGAGGGGAAAGGTGGTAACTCATTCTGGCAGTTTATGGTGGAGGATATATTAGACAGAGCTGCTGTGTGGGATGTAATATACCAAAATTGGAAAAGATAGTAATATACAACACAATAACTGGAAACTACAGCAATGTAGACTTAAACTATAAACACCATAGAAATAGACAGAATAACTGAGCCATATTATTATTTAGGAGGTGAAAATACAAGTACAACGGTGCTCAAAATAGAAGCACTCAAGCGAACAAGGAAGGCTAGAGTGACTCATTTGAATGGAATGTATTATTTTTGCTGTGCTAAGTATCCAAATAGTAATTAAATTGTGTGCATAAGGTTCTTTGAAGTTTGTAGGTGAAACAAATGGTTTTAACTTAGTTAAACATATTTCTGTGTGAGGTTAAAGCACGTAAATTTCTTGTAAAACATTGTACAACAGTAAATAACAGAGAAATAAACATCACATGTAATAGTACTCAACAAATTTGATGAAGCAGTTCACTCCTCCTAGGCTACATCTGTTGGTCCAGCTCCCAATGGCATGTCCCTCATATCTTATTGCTAAAAAATGGTAAGTACATGTGAATAAAAGCCTCAAATGGCTATTCTCCCTGTAAAAACAGCTTAATAATTCTTGAATTAGTCAGGAATGACTATTCATTTGCAGAAAATAGAGAATGGATGCTCAATACACTGAAAACACCCTAGTGGTCCTGGTGGCTCCTTGACCTCTCCTAAAGCTAAAAATACCAAGATGACCTCTGATGGCTTTGAAACCTCTTCCAATGTGTTCAGAATGCCTAGAATACCAAAAAATTTCTATTCATTTATCAAAATTGGTCGAATATCCAAGGATTTATGGCCAAAACAGTAAACCTCCCAATATCCCTTAAAAAACTCCACTAAATGTGGAGAAACTCCAGTTAGCACCGTCAATCTAGAAATGATCACCGGATTTAGGGGTTCCGCCAACATCTCCACCAGCTAAACCACCAGAATTGGCAATTAAGTTAAGTGTTGTGTCGGAGTGGTCACATGGTATGTCTCCACCGAAACCGTTGGAACCTAACCGCTGTTGTAACCACCACCGAGTGGGATATAACCTTGAGTTATGGTTCCACAAACCATTGAATTGATTGTTGTTTTAAATGTTAGATTTATACATGTGATCATACGTTGGAAACCCGTTGGAGTTTATGGTTTAACAACCATCCATACACTTGACCGCGTCATGTGATTGTCCGTAGATTAACCGTCGATGTTACGGTTTAGCTTAGCTGCTAGGTATAAGGTTAAGGTCACGGGCGTATGGTTGTATGGAGGCGGGGATGGCCCTTAGGGTCTAACCTCCTAAACCCCCACCGCAAAAATATATAAAGTTTAAATAGACACTGCCAACCATAGGGTTAAGAAATACCCTGATGGCGTAATGGTAGACGTGTGCCATGTGTGCGGGAAGGTCCTACGTTTGAACCCTGCAGCCCTCCAAAAATTTTATACGACCATTCAACTTCTGGACTGGGGCCACGTGGCAACCTCTAGGCAGGCCACGTGGTGCCCGTTGATAGGCCCAAAAACTTATATATAAAAAAATATTTTTCAAATATATATTTTTTTTGAAATTTTTTATACAAAGTCAAACTGAGTCAAAGGTCTAGTTTTTGGAGTTTATTGGTCTTTTCAAACCTTAATAAATTCTGCATACGACCTATGTTTTGCGAAGTATTCATGGCACCAAAATCGCAGCAACGAGATCTTTCTGGTCGCTTAAGTTGCAAACTATTTTGAGCACTTTCATTTTTGAGCATTTTTGAACAATGGACATGATCTCCTGATCACACCTCCCCACTGGGAAGCTTTTGGACCCCAAAATTTCTGTGGAATATGGAACATGAAGATGAGGAGACTATGTCCCCACTCTTCCAATCTTAATCCACTAAAATTTCCCTGATTTCATTAATTGGAGCTTTTCATGAAATGACAAAATTTTCCTTGAATTTGTTGACCAACCATTGCTAACTTTGACCTTGTCATGCAGCACATTTTCAAAACTTGCAGAACAACAACCCATCCTTGCAGTAAAAATATTGTTTCTACATTGGTCTGTAATCAAAGGAAACTGAAAATTACTTTCACCTTGCATCGTGTCCTTATGGCGATTTTTTGTTGAATTTGCCTTGAACTTGTGTCAATTCCTGACCAAGTTTCGTTGCCATTGTACCATGCCTTTCTGAAACCAGCAATGATCATTGCTGAATCTTGTGCCTTATTTGCTAAGTTTCTTTTCCCTCTCTTGGACCTTTTTAACTTCTTGCACTGACACTTTGTTTTCATCACCATTCGACACCAAGATCAACTGCTGCAACTGTTTGTCATCTTCTTTCAAAGACAACCTGCTTTCAAACTAAAGAAAATAATAATTTTCATCAGCATTTGCATGAAAAGGATTATATAAAAATTCCCTTTGTTTAATCATCATCAATGTCAAGTTTTGGCTTGCATTGACAAGCCTCTTCAACTACCCTGCATTAACTAAAGAAGAGTCTATTTTTTTGTGATGAGCTCTCACAATGTACTCCTTGCCATTCTTAAATAAATGGTACTTGTTCTCATGGTGATGGAAGATAGCTTTCCTGTTATACAAGTAAGGACTGCCCAACACCATACCTTTTATATCAAGTAGAACAACATCTAATTCAACCGTGTCAATGAAATGTGTAGTTATTGCAAAGCACAACATGCACTTCTTTGAAACCTGTAAATTTGAATCCTTACAAATCCAACCAAGTGGATATGGTTTCGGATGTGGAATGGTCTCAAGGTTAATTTTCTTTACTAATTCTTCAGAGATAAGGTTCACTTGTGACCCAATGTCAAACAATGTGTCAACCTTTGTATGTTTGGAAATGACCCTCACATGTTTGGAAATGACCCTCACAGGAAACAGTTCAATTCTCTTTTCTTCACTTGGAGCTTCTATGTGATAGCTATAAAAACTAGAACTAGGTTTAGTTTAAATTTCTTTTCCCTTTATGTTATTTAGTCCCATAGCTATGATTTTTGTTTCATCTCCTGATTCTGACCCTAGGTCTTGTTTAGCTATTGAAACTGTCTTGCCTTTCTCCTTGGATTTATCTTTGGCTTTAAAACTTTCCGGTTTCAACTCTGGATGAATTTTCCAACAATTTTCCTCATCATGGCTTGTTTTAGAATAGCGTTTGTAAAAGAATTTTCCCTTCTCTTTTATAGAATTTTCATTTCTATTTTTCTTCCATTTGCCTTTAAACTCACTTTCCTCATTCCCATCTAAGTTTTGTTTTCCTCTTGCCTCTAAATGTCTGGCTTGAACACAAACCTCATCTAAGCTTGTAGGGTTAAACATGAGAATGGTATTTCTTAGGTAAGTATTTAAACCTCCTATATACTTGAGTAAAGTGTCTTGGCTATGCAAATCTATTCCTAGTAAAAGAGCTCTTATTCTAAATTCTTGGGTATACACTTGTACATTTTGTCCTTTCAATTGTTTAAAATTTTTCCTGTCCATTATGGCTTTCTCGATGTGAGCTAATGGATAAAACTGTTGTTTTATTGCAGTAATGTAATCAGCCCATGATAAGATAATCTTACCATATTTTTTGATCTCCTCCTTTGTCTTGGCTTCCCACCAAATAAGAGTTGCACCTTCCATTCTCAATGAAGCTAATTGGATTTTGGTTTCGTCATCATGAATATTTTGAATTCTCAAATATACCTCTAATTGCCTAATCCAATTATCTAGATTTTCTGCATTAACTTCACCTTCATACTTTGGCAATTCAAACATAACATCAAGTTTTAGAAAAGGACTTTTACCAGTGTTCTTTGACTTGTGGTGTACTAAAGATGAGGTAGAGTCTGATGAAGATGAATATGAAGATGAGGGTGATGATGACGACTTTCCACTATCTCTATTTCCCCCATTACCTTTTTTGGATCTATCCTCATCATTATGGCCTCCTGACGATCCCTCTCCTTCCTTGTGAAGTTTGGACCCTTCTCCTTCAAGTTTCTCATTTCTTTCTTGGTAAAGAACTCTCACCATTTTAGTTAAGTCAAGAAATGCTTTTCTGAATACTCTTTCTTCCTCTTTGGGATTAGCTTCTTCATAGATTTATCCTTCTCTTGAAGTCATGCTTATGTTTTCTTCTACTTCTTTTTGGGGTGAAATTGAAGGTGGAGATAATGGAACTCTTTCCCTCCTTGGCTAAGGATTACTTTGAGCTTTCACCAATTGACCTTCACCTCTCTTAAGCTTTAGCCTAGTAAGCATTAAAACCCTTGCAAGAATTTAATAAAAATGTGCACAATAATAATATAGAGAGTAAAAATATAGCTCTGATACCAACTTGATCTGAATGGGATGTATTTGTTTTATTGTGCTAAGTATCCAAACAATAATTAAATTGTGTGCATAAGGTTCTCTGAAGTTTTCAAGTGAAACAAATGGTTTTAACTTAGTTAAACAGGGTTTTGTGTGAGGTTAAAGCATGTAAATTACTTGTAAAACACTGTACAGTAGTAAATAACAGAGAAATAAACATCACATGTAACAGTACTCAAAAAATTTGATGAAGTAGTTCACCCCTCCAAGGCTACATCTGCTCGTCCAACTCCCAATGGCATGTACCTCATATCTTGTTGCTAAAAAATGGTAAGTACATTTGAATAAAAGCCTCAAATGGTTGTTATCTCTATAAAAACAGCTTCAGAATGCTTGAATTAGTCAAGAATGACTATTCATTTCCAAAAAACAGAGAATGGATGCTCAATACATTGAAAACACCCCAGTGGTCCTTGTGGCTCTGTTGTAGTCCCGTGATTTGGCATATTGGCATACCAAATGATAAGGAAACATGGAACCAGTCTTTAGAGTTCTAGGACCTAGCCTTCCTAGACTTAGAGAGGGATCTCTCAGGTTGTTTTGCAAAGGATGTGTGCTTGTTTTCTTTTAAGGGTTGATTTTAGGCTAGTTATTAAGTATGAGGTTTTGTTTTTTGTTTTGGTTGGACATGATGATCAAAGAGCATAGATAGAATGAGGAAATATCTAAGTCATGGGCAATGGAGTCCAATGGAATTCATGATAAGTTCATAAAGGGATCGGGGAGTATCATAGGGAAAATCTAACTTGGCCAGTGGATCTTCAAAGTTTTTAGGATAATGAGATGAACATTAAGGATAAGAAGGAAAAGTAGGACAAAGGGAAACTAAGAATCCTTTATTATGTACTTTAAACAAGAGAAATCTTAAAAGGTATCTCTTTTTGAAGCAAACCAAAGGAAAGGGCTAACAATAGACTTCTTTGGACAAACTTTTAATAAGAAAACCTTTCAGACAACAATCCAACAATCAAAAGACCACCTTTAGACAAAGAAAACATATAAGATAACAGTGAAAGTAGCCTAAGATCAAACAGAAATAATCTAATATACTTTTGACTAACTCTCTAGGGATCTTCTAAATCAATTTTTTAAAGGCAGACCAGAGGACAGGGCACACCATAAACTTCCCTGGTTTAGACTCTACTAAGCATACTTCAAAGAAGTTTTAGAACCAATTCTTAAGTTGTACTCAAAGGAGCATGGACTCACCACTAATTTCCTTGGTTTCACTCTATTGAAATCATTCCTTAAAAATAACCTCTCAAGTCATACTCAAAGGAACATGGAATTACCAAAAGATAAAATCCTTTGTTATACTCTATTGAATTATTTGTAAAATAACAAGCTATATGGAACTGAAGGGTAGTTAAGAATCCTCCAATTAGACCTTGCAGAAGAAAACATTAAGATAGTGAAGAGCAAACAGAACTAAGGTGCTTTCAAAAGACATTTCTTAGCTTAAAACTTGTGCACTACTGTAACAAAGAAAAATGGAAACATAATGAAAACAAGAAATAACAATAACAGATAGAAGCACTTCACCAATAGCCAAGCTCAAGGATCCAGTGATATAGCCTCCTCCATTAACAAAAAAATGAAGGCATCCACAAGATCCAAGACATCAATTTTCCTTCAACTTCCAAGAGACTATGTATTACTTCAAGGGGTCATCAAATGGCAACAATACAATGAGTTTAGGTGCAGTATTTATGTTGCAAATGAGGAGGTGAAGGATTAAGATAGGGTTTGAGTATCATTTATGGTAGAGTAAGTGCATTCCTAACCTTGAAAACCATGCAAGGCTTTAAGGCAGGAATATCTGCAGCTACTTCTCTATTTCAATAACATTATCTTAATTTCCTAAGGAAAAATAGGTGAAATGTTTGACTTTAAGGCCTATTATTAACTTTACAATAACTGCCTTGACAGATAAAAATATCTCTGACTGTGTAATAACTTCCAAATGCCTTTATGGAAAGAAATCATGTTGTAGGTGGCAGTTTGGTCTTTGGGGGAGTAAATGCTTCTTGATTTAGTCATTCGAAGTTGTCCATGAGTTAATCTGCCTTTGTTTAATCATAAAACTTAGTTATCAAGCCTTTGAACCTTGATTTAGCCTCTATAATCTGTTTTATTGTCTTTATCCTTTGTATCTACTTTATGACTGCTTGTTTATTCATTCTTTGTTTTTAAACCTTTGACCTTTATCTTTAATCATTGTCTTCACGACTAATCCTTTGTGTTTATCCTTTGATTTGGAATTAGCCCTTTAATCCTTCTGTTCTTCATCTCTTCATTTCCTCTTCTGTTTTAATTGTCTGTATTTGTCCTTTATGTGCAGGGATGGTTTCTTCATGATATGAGGGTTTATAACCCATCGATGATCATGATTCATCGAGGGTTAAGCCTTCATGCAAACCCTTCTGGCCTTCTTTTATGTGCATTTACCTCTTGGATCATCATCCAGAGGTTATCTTGACCATTGGAATGCCCCTTTGGGCATCACTGCCATTAAAACCTACAAAAACACAAACAAAAGTTAGTTTAAAACATACGAGGATTGCAGAAACTGCTTTTTTCGGGGTTTTTGAAGCGTCGAGGCTTGCTTTCAGAGGAGGAGAAGGTGTAGAGGGAAGGGTTCTAGAGGTGGAACATGGCGGATCTTGAACAGAGGCGAAAATATTTAAATATTGGTGCGAGGGGGAAGAAAGTGGTTTTGGAAAACCATAAATGGTTTATCGCATAGGTGAAAGGCGGTAAACGGTTTTGAGTGGGGGTTGTGCGATTCCACAAGGTGATTTCCGTTTGGCAGGGCAAAATTGCCCATTTCGCGTAGGTTAGGAGTGTTAAATTTTGGCACCATTTTCTGCATGATATGAGATCTGGACCATCGGATCTCGAGGAGCGAGATCGACGGTGCGGACAAATTCCAGGAGTAGCACGCAGGTTTAGGGACTGGAGCCTGTGGAGAAGTGGCAGAGTTTTATTGGACGAAGGGTTAAGTGGAGAGAAGGGCCCGGGCATGATGATGTGGTGGGATTTTCGGGTAGTGCAGGGATAGATTAATGTGGAATGAGGGAAGGGGATGTGAGGACCATTGGATCGGGCCCAGGATCCAAATCAACGGCGGATGTAGCTCGAAAGAAAATAAAGAGGCAGGGTAAGGTAAGGGGGGGCCCACTTATCATTTTGGAGGGGTTTTATAAGGTTTGTGGGGGTATGTAAAATAAAAGGGGAGGAGGAGTTTTGAATAGGGAAGGGGCTAGGATATAGCGGAGGAAATGGTTTTATGAGGGTAAGGGGCTAAGGCTTTAGGCCAAAAGGGGCTTAAAGTCCTAATTTATGCAAAAGGGCGTTTTTAGCATAAAAACAAAGTTTTTATAATAAATCAAAGGGTGCGATAGGTTTAAAGAGTTAGGTTAAAATAATGTAAAAATGATTTTTACATTGTTTTTAAGGTTTTTTAGAAGAAAAATAATGAATGAGGGGAATTATGAGGGGTTTTTTAGGAAAGAAGAAATATGGTTTTTTCAGAGGAAAAAAGGGAATGAATGAGGGTGTAAGTGGCGTGATAAAATGAGTCAAACAAGATCAGAAAATGAGGTCTTTTTAGAACAACAAGGTAAACTTTGAGAAGGCAAAAGATGAAGCTTTTTAATGAATCTGTTAAGCTTAGGATGATGAAGGCAGTGATATTTCTAGAACTCACAATGTTTCTCAAATATTGTTTCTAGAAATCTAGAATTATAACTTAGTCATCTTTTGACATCAACAAAAATGACTGATGACTAACAGGCTCCTTGACCTCTCCTGAAGCTAAACCTGCACAAGATGACCTCTGATGGCTCTAAAACATCTACCAGTGTATTCAAATGTCGAGAATACCAAAAATTGACTATTCATTCATCAAAATTGGTCAAATATCTAAGGAGTTATGGCCAAAACAACAAACTGCCCAATATCCCTTAAAAAACTCCACTAAATGTGGAGAAACTCCAGTTAGAGCTGTCAATCTAGCAATGACAGCCGGATTTAGTGGTTCCACCAACATCTGTACCAGCTAAACCGCCAGAACTGGCAGTTAAGTTAAGTTTTGTGTTGGAGTGGTCACATGGTATTTCTCCGCTGAAACCGTTGGAACCTAACCACCGTTGTAACAACCGCTGAGTGGGATGGAACCTTGAGTTATGGTTCCACAAACCATTGAACTTACCGTCGTTTTAAATGTTATCTTTCCACATGTGATCATACATTGGAAACCCACTGGAGTTTACGGTTTAACAACCGCCCATACACTTGACTGCATCATGTGATTTTCCGCAAATTAACAGCCGATGTTACGGTTTAGCTTAGCCACCGGGTATAAGGTTAAGGTCACGGGCATATGGTCGTATGGAGGGGGGCTAGCCCTTAGAGGCTAGCCTCCCAAACCCTCACTGCTAAAACATATAAATTTTAAATAGACGCAACCAACCATAAGGTTAAGAACTACCTCAGTGGTGTAATGGTGGATGTGTGCCATGCGTACAGGAAGGCCCCGCATTCGAACCTTGTAGCCCTCCAAAATTTTTATACGACCATTCAACTTCCGGCCTAGGGACATGTGGCAGCCTCTGGGTAGGCAACGTGGCGCTCATTGCTAGGCCCAAAAACTTATATATCAAAAAATATTTTTCAAATATTTTTTTTTGAAATTTTTTATACTTAGTCAAACTGAGTCAAGGTCTAGTTTTTAGAGTTTACTGGGCTTTTCAAACCTTAATAACTCCTGCATACGACCTTTGTTTTGTGAACCGTTTAAGGTGCCAGAATCGCATCGACAAGACTTTTCCTGTCGCTTAGGTTGCAAACACTTTTGATCACTTTCATTTTTGAGCATTTTTAAACAATGGACATGATCTCCTGATCAGTGACCCTGAACTCCTCTCACTAAAGGCATTACCTAACTGTTGATCTGCTAGAGGCCATATTGCACTGTCCCTTCTACAAATGTTATAAATATAACTGTTGTTTGAAATGGAATGCATAGATCTAGTTGTTCCGGAGCTTAGATGATGTCGAGATTTCAGATCCAGGCTTTATGATGAAAACCCAAAATAACCCAGAAAGGATTTCTAGATTTGACAACCTTGGAAAATCACCCTCCTAGGGCTTACAATATAAAACTACTAGATATGAATATCTATGGCATGAGTTGAAGATATTATGGATACAATGATACACAATCAACTCAATGCATGAATGGCTGATCCCTTCTTCAGATCTCCAACATAGAAGCTTGAGATCTAGCTCCTCCTTCCTCCTCTCAAGTTGCAGTTGCTGAATACACAAATATTGGAATGGAATGCACTTTCAAGAGGGTTGAAGATGTATCTTGCTTATAGGTGATGAAATAGAGCTCACATATGATGGAAATAACCTCACCAAAGTGAGGGGATGGTCCCTCATAGGATTTCCAGCTAAAATACTGGAAACTTCCTTCCTCCACTAGATCTATAGGACTAGACTGCACAATTCCTGAAGGAAATGTTGTTGCATGGAGGTGTAGACTGATGGCCTAATGTCGTATGTCACAATGATTCTCCTGAAAAATTGAATTATAAGCACAAGAAAAAAGGATGAACCCTCCATAGGTTTCCTAGCTGAAATGTTAGAAACTACCTCCTCCTCTCAAACCCTTAAGCAGGAATGTGCAATTCCTGAATTTGTATGTGATGTAGAGAGGGGGATTCCTGCTCGAGAACACCCATGTGCTAAGCAGCACTGCAGAATTATCTAAACAGCTAAAGCATGCAAATAAATTTCAAATGAAAATTCCAGATCTAAAATCCAAATCTAAAATATGCCTTCTATGGCTGCCTTCACCTTTCTTTTATGCTTTGTGAGCCTCCCCTAGCCTTGGCCCAACTCATAACTATGATGCACATGTGGCCACTAGACTCCATGAAGACTGTGTTGTCTCTCCATGATCTCCATCGTCTCTGCATTTAATTTCCACTCTCTCCATCATGTGTGCATTTAATGCACCACTTCCTCCATCACTTCATCATTATTGCTCTATGATCTTAATTTTATTCCACCATGATCTTACTTTGAATCTTCCACTATCTCCATGAAATTCTCATTAATGATCCATGATCTCCACTCTTCCTTCATTAATAAGTTGCTCGACTACTCCATAATGTTGATCTGCTATCTAATAACCCACATACACACACCAAAAGTGGATTGTATTCATCTAAGGGGTTTATGGGTCCCTCCACCCGTTTATTTACTTAATTAATTAGAAAAATTAAGAACTCTAATATTCCAATTAATTGATGGAAAATTGGGAATATTACAGTCCTCCCCGTCAAAATGTTTCTTGTCCTCAAGCAACTACAAAAGTAGATGCTACAACAATACATCTCCCTCCAAATGACATCCTCATATGGAAGGTCTCCCCATCTGCTCCAATATTTTATGCATGCCCAACTCCATAGATGCCTCTATGGAATGTATAGAATGGCTTCCAACTGTGTAGTTAGATGCCTCTCCTCATTAATGAATCTCCAAGTGGCAACCATCTATTGTCCAAGAGGCTCCTCTATGCATGAGGTACATGTAGTGGAGTGGTCTCTTTCCCAAGTGGTAAATCCCAACTCATAAGCTATCTCTCCACCCCATGCTACATGGAGTATGATGTATCTCTCCATGATTTGAACCTTGGCCCTGTTGGCCTTGCTTGCTCCAAGAAACATCTCAACACTGTGTAAAATAGGAAATAGAGACATATGGGTTGACATGTGAAATGCCAAACCATACTCTCCCAATAACAACCTCCGTAGCAATTCCTTCTTCTGCCATGCCATACCATCATCAAACCAAGTATGGGAACCATACTCTCTCAAGAGAAGCCACCACAACAATGCCTCTTGTTGCCACATCACATCATCATCATACCAAGTATGGTGGCCATACTCTCCCAATAGAAGCCAACACAGTAAGGCCTCCTGTTGCCATCCTCCATCATCTTCATGCAAGGTATGGGAATATGTCAGCCCATACTCTCCCAAGAGTAACCAAAGTAACAAGGATTCTTATTGCCACCTCACATCATCATAATGAAAATCATGGAGCAACAACATACTGATTGACATGTAGAATTTCATATCATACCAATACAACCAAGCTCCCTGCTACCACATCATGTGAGTGCCATACAATGTCCCAAACACTAACACACCCATTAACATAGAATATGCCATGTGATGGCCAAACTCTCTCAAAAATAACAAGTGCAACCATACCTCCTGCTGCTGCATCACACCAGTGTTATGCAAGGCATGGATCATACATATGTGAAATTTTGGGTAGTAACCATTTTCACCCAAAAGTAACCAACGCAGCCATGCTTCTTGCTGTCTGGTATCATAGATCTGCAAGTACCCTTCCAGCCACTTGCTCATCATTCACACCCATCCATCCAACTGTGGGTGATGAATCCTATCATGCTCCAACTTGGTATCCACCCAAAGTAGAATGCCATCCTCCTCTATCTGATGAAAATCTTTGTACTTCATGATATGTTGAAGTGCACACTCCTTGAGGTCTCTCCATGAGATCCTCTCTTCAATGTCCCGATATAACTTATGAGGTTCTATATATGATATAGGTAGAAACTCCTCTTTGAGATATGATATTCTCATCAAGAAAGCTCCATCTTGATAATGGAAAATTCTATCCATCACAAGATGTCTACCATCTATCATCTGTCCCTCCAAAGCTTCACGAGTGAAGCGGTCCTCTAAATTCTCCAAGAATAATTCGGCCCTTAACTCATCACTGTTGCTCAGTGACAACGTTATTGATCTCCATGATGGTGCATTTGTTTTCTCATGGCCATATAAAATGATAAACCCACAATTTTGCATTGGACTGATTAGGACTATGCTCATCCTATCCTCTGAAATTCTACATTCCAACTCAAAGTGTTGTGTGTAGCTCAACAATGAAAAACCATGATGATTATACATCTCCTCCTTGAAAAAGTCAATGGTCCTGTGCGTAGTGACAGTTTGCTACTCCAAATTAGCAAGGTTCTCTAATCCTTGGTTATGAAATTTCCCTGATGGCGTGATCTCACAAATTTCAAGTTGGGGTGCTGAAATAAGATGGGATGGAAATTTTTGCAAACCTTGGGTCAGCTGAAACTCGGGAACATCTTGTACAACTACAGGAGTTCCTCCAACCAGTTCAATGGCTTCTCCAATTGCTAGTAATGGTGTTTCTTGCTCCTCTTCTGTTGTACCAGCATGGGTATTTGCCTAATCTTCCTCATGCATCTCCTGAATAAGGAATGGGACTCTTAGTGTCAAGATCTCAAGACCATCTTGCCAAGATGCAAGTGCTCCTTCTCCTGATGCAATAAATTCGGCATCTAGTGATCGGGGTAGTTTCTCCTTTTCCGGAGTGATAATGATGACATCTTCCTTCGGATCCTCATGTACTTTCTCATCAGTGTGGGAAAATGTCTCTATGGAAAGTGTCTCCAGTTTTCTTCTACCAAAATTTTTCATCAGCCTTTGAGTGAAGTTTACATAAGAAATCTCTCTTGCATGTTTCATATGGCTGAACCACCAATCCTTTCCTTCATCCTCAAGGTGCAACACTGCAATCTAAACAACCTCTCTTTTCGCTACTGGGTGTAGCTGGAAAAATGCATCTAACTTCTTCCTCCAAGACTTTGATGTGCTTGTGGATGATCCATAAAATGTAGGGAAGAAGAATCTATTATGTGTGTGCCTTTTTCTTCTATTAATGCTGCAGGATCTCCTTTCTTCTTTGACCTGTAAAAACTGTTGGAGAGTTAGATTCTCCTTGAATGCTCTAGACTGTGATTTGTACTCTGCAAGATATTTACTTAGAGTCTCATCCTCCAAGTTTCCTCCATCTCCATGCCATTCTCCTTCCTCTTCAAGGAAAGTGGACATAGTAGAATGTTGTGGAGCTCTTTGCTTTTCCAGTTTTTTATGTTGCTGATAGAAAGTGCTTGGACCTTCCTCATTCTGAAACCTTCTTGAGGTCTCTTTTTGCCTGTCCCTTCTCATTTATTTGACTTCCTTGGAGAGATCTTGCATAGATCTAAAGAGAAGTGTAGAAAAAATTAATCCCTATGCCATTATATATCTCTACCTTTTGCTTATTCTTCTGATGTCATAAGATGTGCCCACAAGCTGAGCCAAAGATCATGCTCTGATACCACTGTAATATCCCAAAATTGGAAAAGAAAGTAATACACAACATAATAACTGGAAACTACAACAATGTACAATTAAAATATAGACACCATAGAAATAGACAGAATATTTGAGCCATATTATTATTTAGGAGGTGAAAATACAAGTACAACATTGCTCAAAATAGAAGCACTCAAGCCAACAAGGAAGGCTAGACTGACCCTGAAGTCCTCTCACTAAACGCACTGCTTAACTGCTAATCTTTTAGAGGCCATACTGCACTATCCCTTCTGCAAATATTGGAAGTATAATTTCTAGATGAAAGGGAATGCATATATCTAGTTGTTATGAAGCTCAGATGATGCTGAGATTTCATATTCGGGCTCTATGATGAAAACCCAAAATAACCCAGAAAGGATTTCCAGATTTGACAACCTTGGAAAATCACCCTCCTAGGGCTTGTAATATACAACTACTGAGTATGCAGATCTATGGCATGAGATGAAGATATGATGGCTGCAATGATACAAAATCAACTCAATGCATGAAGGGCTGATCCCTTCTTCAAATCTCCAAGCCAGAAGCTTGAGATCTAGCTCCTCCTTCCTCCTCTCAAGTTGCAGCTACTGAATACACAACTGCTAGAATGGAATGCAATTTCAAGAGGGCTGAAAATGTATTCTACTGCTAGGTGATGAAATAGAGCTCAAATCTGATGGAAATAATCTCACCAAAGTGAGGGGATGGTCCCTCACAGGATTTCCAGCTGAAATACTAGAAACTTCCTTCCTCCACTAGATCTACAAGACTGGATTGCGCAATTCCTAAAGCAACTGTTGCTGGATGGATTTGTGGACTGATGGCCCGATTTCGAATGTCACAATGATGTTCCTGGAAGAATGAAATATAAGCACAAGATGAAAATATGAACCCTCCACCGGTTTCCTAGCTGAAATTCTAGAAACTACCTCCTCGTCTCAAACCCTCAAGCAGGAATGCGTAATTCATGAATATGTATGTGTTGTAGAGAGGGGTTGAATGTGGAACCAATGCTTAATGGTGAATGGCTGCTCAAAGAAACCTTCCTAGTGTAGGCACGCAAAGTCCCCCATGGGTAAGGGTGGGATTCCCGCTTAGGAACACCCGTGTGCTAAACATCACTACAGACTTAGCTAAATAGCTAAAGCGTGAAAAGAAATGTCAAATGACAATTCCAGATCTAAAATACAAATCTAAAATCTTCCTTCTATGACTGCCTTTACCTTCCTTTTATGATTTGTGAGCCTCCCCTAGCCTTGGCCCACCTCATAACTGTGCTACACATGTGGCCACTAGCCTCCATGAAGACTGCGTTGTCTCTCCATGATCTCCATGATCTCTGCATTTAATTTCCACTCTCTCCATCATGTTTGCATTTAATGCACCACTTTCTCCATCACTTCATCATTTTTACTCTATGATATTACTTTTATCCCACCATGATCTTACTTTGACTCTTCCACTATCTCCATGATCTTCTCATTAATGATCCATGATCTCCACTCTTCCTTCATTAATAAGCTGCTCCACTACTCCACAATTCTTATCTACTACCTAATAACCCACATACACACACCAAAAGTGGATTTTATTCATCTAATGGGTTTATGGGTCCCTCCACCCTTTTATTTACTTAATTAATTAGAAAAATTAAGAACTCTAATATTTCAATTAACTCATGGAAAATTGGGAATATTACACGGGAGCAGGTCGGGACGTCGGGTTCGCATTCCTTCACCTGGTATGTTCTTAGCCTATACACCATGCCTTTTGCTGCGAATGGAGATGGTTCTAAGGTCTTCAGCTTGGTTCATATTCCTGTGTTTGATAAATCTATTATATTATGGGGGTTTTATTTATCGTCTGGGTGCTACAATGGTATTCCTCAGGATTGGGTATATTATGATAATTGTCTTCTGGTTCTGTTGTATGGTATTCAGTTATATTCTGCAAACCTCATCTGCATGGGCACTCTGGGCTCTCAAGCCTCATCAATATGTATGCTAATATTTGTTAAGGGGTATAGACTCTTTTGGTTCTCCAATTCTGCATTTCTTTCTTTTTGTTTGGCTTGGTCTCATATGGACTCTACATGTCTTGCTTTCTTTTCTGTGTGTACCGTGCACTCGACCATCTACTTTGTATGCAACCCTAACAGTTTCGCTAGCCAAGCATATGAAATTTATTGCATGGCTTCGAATGACCCTTCTATCGGAAGCGCTTGGTTGAATTCTTTATCCAGAGTTTCACCCACTTAGTCTTTTTGTAATATGGGGGGCTTTGACTCCATTTATTGTGATGGTCATCCTACTCTCTCAAGTCATGAGGGTTTTCATTAGGGGAATTTTGAGGTCTAAAATGGGCCTCCTAAGAAGAATGTACAACTAAAATAAACTTTATAAGAATAAATAGGATTCAAGATGATGATCTCAACCATGGGGGATGATTCACTAATTTTGGAGTGAAAAAGTAAAAAGATTAAAAAATAATAAAATAATAAAACTACTTTTTCAACTCATATTTTGAACTTATCTCGCTAAGGGTTTACTCAAATTTCGAGCGAAAATAATTGTTGGATGCAAAATTTAATTTCTCATCAAAGGAGTACACATGTTGCATACTTTTGATGGACCCTGCTACACGAAAAATGAGAAATACATAAAAAAAACATGATTTCAATCACGCTTTTTATGTATTTATCATTTTTCATGTAGAAAAGTCCATCAAAAGTATGTAACATGGGTACTCCTTGGATGAGGAATTAAATTTTGCATCCAACAAGTATTACCGCTCGAAATTTGAGTAAACCCTTAGGGAGATTAGTTCAAAATAATAGTTGAAAAAGTAATTTTTCCTTTTTTCCCTCTAAAATTTGATGATGTAATCAAATCTTATTTTATTTTTTCCATTATTATTTTATAATTTCCTTAGGAGGCCCATTTTAGACCTCAAAATTCCCCTAATTCCAGCTATTTTCCCGCCGAGGTTGTGGGGTTTCATTTCTGTTTCTAGAGGTTTCATTCCCGTTTCAAGGGAGTTCATTCCTGTTTCAAGGGGTCTCTGTCCTACTTTGCAGAAGTTCTGGTTGCTTCATTGGATTTTTCATATTCTGTCATGGGGAATGGTTTCGGTTCTGAGGGATTTCATTTCTCTTCATAGGAGTCTCTACCCTCAGCGCGTTGATATGCAGCAAGAGAATGGAAACATTCTCCCCATGCATTTTATGTCCCGGCAGGAAAATAAACTTCTTCTTTCCACCCTTATAAATCATTGGACGATGGGAAGGAGGAATGATGACATGTATTGGCCTGCTAAATACGAGGATATTACTCTTGACAGTTTGGATCTCTTTCATTGTTGTTTCACTAAACCAATTATTGAAATTTTGTTGCAATATACATGGATCTTTAATTTCTATACATGTATTTCTTTAGCACTAGTCACAGACTTTCCCTGACACTTTCAGTCAATCCAACGGTCTGTACTCCACCTATAATAGAGAATGGTTGAAGGCCAAGCAACAAAAAAGAAAGCCAAGGATAAAGGAAAACAAAAACAAAGTAAGCCCAAATCGGGCCCTAGTAAGAGGGGAAGGAATTCAGGCAAAGAGATAATAGAAAATATTTTGTATGCCTATTCCACATGCATTCCACGTCAAGTTAAAACACTTATCTCAGGTTGGGAGCGAGATTGCAACACCAAGGAGGAATGGGAAATACAAGAGGAAGTAATGAAATTTCTAAAGGACCCCGGAAACATGAGTAGATTGTTATTATTCCAGTAGTGTATTCATACCTACTGGACACTAAAATGTATACTGGCTAAGGAAATTATTAGCATTCAGGAAATCAAAGGAGACTCAAAGGCTGTGAAATTGGAGGAGACCCAAAAGGCGTCTCCATTCTAATTGAGATAAGGAGATACATTCAAGAAATCTGCCTTATGCAGCACCACCACAATGTTCGTATGGGTCACATATATCGACAATTGCATGTTAGGATAGTTCAACACATAGGAAATAGGCTCCTTTTGTGTCACCTTTATAAATCCTTCAATCCTATCCCACGTTGTTCTTAAGGGGGTGTGTTAGGATATTCCTACACATAGGAAATAGTTAAGAATAACTTAGTCTAGTGTAGAGTTAGGTAAAGTGTGTTTCTTTACCATGTACATTTGTAGCTTATAATCTGACGGTCACGATTTGTAGTGATCTGATGGTTATCTCTCTCCTTGGTATTAACGACACTTGATCCATGGCTTAACACTCGATTGGTCCATGATCTCTATTTAAAGAGCATGGAGGGTAATTTTTTTTCTAACCATTTATGAGAGAAACATATGTAACCTTTTCTTTTCATATTAATAAATTGCCTGAAGTGGTCGTGTTGGCTCAGCCGTGGACTGTTTCCCTCTTCAAGGGTTTTAACCACATGATTATACTGGTGTACTAATTTGTGATCTGTTTTTGAGTGGTGAACTTTGGTTCTTGATCTAAGGAACTTACCCTGTAAATTCCTACATGGTATTAGAGCAATTTTGAGGGTCGCATCCGTTGTTGATCCAAATCCGAAGCCATTTTGACTGCATGCGACTGTCGTTTTCTAGATCTATTATTTTTGAACTTTTTCGGCCCTGCAGAACTGCTCTGTTGTGTGCAAAGTGTCTGCTACAATGAGGAACGCCTTTTGTTTCATGCGAAAAGGTTTCTGGTTTCCCAAGTTATGTCAGTTTAGATTTTGAGTAAAGTATATGTTTTGCAGTTATATTTGTTCATAGTTCTTCTTATTTCGGTTCCCGTTGTTTATTTCTGTTTTTTAGGTTTTATTTATTTTCCGGATCTATACCCTCTTCTCTGTGTATTCTCTTTGCTCTACATTTTGTGCGATCTCGGAAAATCAGAAACAGGAATAAGGGATTTTATTTTACTACGTATGCTCTTTCCCCGCGTGTTTGTGCGATCTCGAGAAATAAGAAATAGCAAAAAAATAGATAGTTGCTGGTAAAGCTAACTGAAAACCTAAAATTCTAGCTTAAGGCTTGCATTTCTTTGTTTTCTTGGCTTTGTGTGTAGGAAAAAGCACGCACAAGGAAGAACAATTGACAACAAAATAGATCTAAAAGAGTCATTTTTCTTAGAAATTTGTTTGGAAATTTGACCTGCGTTAGTTCGAAATTTCTCTAAGTAAAGGCACATTAACGCGACTCTTTGCTCTTGACCAGTGCGTTATAATGCATTTTCTGCTCTTGACAAGTGTGTTAGTGACGCTGAGGATCCTCCAAAACAAAGCTTTAGTACAACAAACTAATGCTCCTCTTGACTCAGTTTTTCAAAAGGCATAACTTCTTCATCTGGAAGTCGTTTCTCGAGTCGTTTTTTTTAAACGGTCTAATTTTTCGAGATCTTTCCATTGGAGTAGTTAGTTTCAGTTTTTTCATAGCTTCCTTTTTCTAAAATGGAAAGTGCATGCCCGATTATTCTTAACAAAACCAATTATTTCCAATGGCTACCTCACCTGGTAGATATACTTAGAAGTAAAGGGCTTTATAGAATAGCCACAGGTCAAGAAACTAAACCTTCCGATGATGATAAAGTTCCTAAATGGGAAAATAAATAAGATCAAGCATGAGGGTTGATAGTAATGTCCATTGCTCAAGATCTTCGATTTCACATCCTTGACATTGACACCCCTGATAAATCCCTGGAAAAGATAAATACTTTTTTTGGCATTCAAAATCAAATCAGGGCCCACTAGCTTGAAAATGAGTTGCTTAATTTGGACCCCAATAATTTCTCCTCTATTGAAGGTTTTTTGTCCAAATTCAAGACCCTTAGACTTCTTTTAGAAGGGTGTAAGGTCAAAAAGGAAGATGGTAGCCTCATCTATTGCGTTCTTGCTAAGATTGGCCCTTCATACCCTATATTTGTCTCTGCATTCCATTCCACTAGAGAATCCATCATCTCTTCAGGAACCACCTACAAGAATCCCTCTTTTGATGCCTTTTGTGATTCTTTGATAAGAGAACAAGAAAAAATCTGACACCTTGGTCTTATCACTCCTGGAAACGTTTCTAAGAAAGCCTTAGCAGCCCAAAAACAATCATATCAAAAGAATCCCAAGAAGCAATATCCTAAAAAATATGGGATGAAACCAAACAAGGGTCCTAAGCAATTTCAGCCGCAAATTGAAAAAGAAACTCACAAAAATGATAAGGAAAATAAAAAAAAAGGAAGAAGACTGATAGACATTGAAAATTTTGTAATCATAATGGCCATATAGAGTCCAAATGTTTAAGAAGATGGAAGCCTTAGAAGCAACAATGAAGAAGCACAACATAAATTTGGAGCACTCTTCACCTTCATCTTCAGGAATGGCACTTTCTTCTTATGGTTGTCAACCATCAAGATCTGGTTATGCATTAAATGTATCTTCCTCTTCTCCTTCTCATGAGTGGCTCATTGATTTTGGAGCTTCTTACCACATGGCCAAAAATAAAGCCATGTTTTCTTCTTTAAATGATTGTAACACCAAATATATTTATGTTGGTGATGATAGATCTCTTAGTGTTGTAGGATCTAGAACCATTCATCTAGATAATAGTCAGTTTAATGATGTACTATGTATTCCTACCTTATCATGCAACCTAACCTCTGTTTATCAGATAACTCAATCAGGTGAAGGGAAAATAGTAGAATTTTCACCTCATGATGTTATAATCAAGGACCTCAAAGATCCTAAACATATTTTAGCTACTGACATTGCTGATGATTCCACAAGGTTGTATAAGTTTGAAAATTTTGGTTCATCATGTCTTCCTTCCATTTTTGTTGCTCATAATGATGAAGTGAGCAAACTTTGGCATGAGCGATTTGGTCACTTAAACTATCGATCTCTTCAAACTCTATGTAAATAAAATATGGTGACAGGTCTTCCTATGGTATCTTGTCGAGATGGTGTTTGCTCCGGATGTGTACTCAAAAAATATCAACGGGATAGTTTTGAAAAACATGCCTCTTGGCACGCTTCAGCCCCTTTGCAACTTGTGCACAGTGATTTATGTGGTCCACTTCCTGTTGTTTCTTTCTCTGGTTGCAAGAACTTCTTAACTTTCATTGATGATTTTTCCAGATGCACTTGGGTATACTTGTTAAAACTAAAGGGTGAATTTTTTAACATGTTCTTGGCCTTTAAGGCCTTTGTTGAGAAACAATCTGGACATCAAATTATTAAGTTAACATCAGAGAATGGAGGAGAATGTGTTAACAACAAATTTATCAACTTCTGCACTAAGCATGGGTACATATCAACAATATATATGAAGTACAACATAAAATAATTCACACACACACATAAGAATGGATACATACTACATGTACAGATGAGCCGAAATCACCATGACTGTGTATTAAATAATTCTTGAAATGATACATTCATAGACCCTAAAAGTGTTGTAAGCTTCTTTAGGAAATAAAAAAAGTGTCTTGGAAAAATTTTAAACCTTTTTTCAGTCACATATCACTTGTTCATATAGGGCCTTCCTTGAGAACCCGTTAACAAAATATTATTTTCTTGATTTGTTACAATTTGTGATCATATCAAAGTTGGGTGTGCCTTGTGGCACAGTTAGATCTAACTAAAAATTAAACACATGGTGTGATAAAATTAAAAGACTTCATAAAAACTGAAAGTAAAAACATTGAGAGACATGATCCTGGAAATTTTCAATCATGATGATAAGTTGGCAGGGGGTGTGAAGCAGGATTGATGATTTTCACTGTAGACAAATAATCATATTGATCGAAATTCTGCCACCCTATCATAGATGATGGTGTGACCTGTGAATAGAGCCAGTATGTCAGTCGGAGGTTGTTTCAACTGGAGTATTCCAGCTTGGAGTGAAACAAATTCTTTATCGAACCCAACAACTAGAATTCATGCTTGATATAATTTACTACCATTTGGCCTTTCAGCATGGATGTTCTCTCATGAGTGGAGTATGACCTACTCTTGGTTGCCACTAACCTCTAATCATATTCATCCCACAACATCAATTCTCCCCTTTCACCCCGACAATTGGTTAAACCTTCTCTAAAGACCTTGTTAAATTCAGTTTCGAAAGCTTTGACCTCTTTGGTCACCCCGTTCAGACATCCTTCGGCTTTGCTCCTGCCTTCTTCCTTGTGTATGACTCTCGAGATCTACATCACCGTGATAACCCTGTCCACAATGTCTATAGGTATGGGCTCAGCACCAGGTATTTAATTTATAAATTGAATATACTGTCTCATGGCCTCATAGTTCCTTAGTCCTTCGTCTCTACTCGATAGCAGGGTGAACTCGTATTCTTTGATGGAAACCTTCTGTTCGTTTAAAAACACTAAATATTCCTAGTTCTTTTTCAACTCATTAATGATATCGCCGTGGTAGATTGGATCTCTCTTTCCTTTTGAGTCAACCTCTCTTGAGAAACCTCCAAATACTTCTGGTACTTCTTGATTTCTCCTTTTGTCAGTTGAATTTCGGTTAGGGCTTTAGTGAGTTTTTCAGTGGGGTTTTGTGGATCCTCAGGCACAAAAATTGTACATGTGTGTGAGTCAATTGTCTTTTTCAGTTCTGCCATATGCTGTTGAAGCACTATATTCTCATCGTTTCTTTTGATGAGCTCTTGGGACAAAAAAAAATTCTTTGCTTCCACTTGGGCAAGCTCCTTAGTTTGCACGTGTTCACTATCTGAAATTTTTAATTTATGCCTTAACTATTGGATCTCTTTATGAGAACCCTTAATTATAGCTTCCACCACCTCTTTATCATTCGATTCTGCCCCCAGTTTGATGATCAAATCTTTATAGTATTCAACCTATAAGTGGAGAGCTCTCAAGTTCTCCTTTTCCTATTTTACTCTTATAGTAGCCTTTTCCAACAACTTCTTGGCGTTTTACTCACAAGTACCTCCTCCACCTCGCTATCTTCAGCTAAGTCAACAATCCTTTTAGTTGGTTTTTCTTTATTTGTCGACGTTTCAGGCTCCATTTCTGTGTCTAAAGGCTAGGAATCAGATTTAGCTTTCCATTCTATTTCAAGTATGTATTCATGCATATAGGTTGAAGCTTTTATCTTTTCCCTCCTTAGGGAAATGATACCCTTAGGATCATAATGCCAAACATTCCCTTGTTGAAATTCCATTTTCCTGAGAATATTGTCAACTGTTCTAAAATCATGTCTTGAATTAATGATAAACGACCCTATAGTGTTCCCCATTTTAAACATATTTCCTTTCTTTGCTGTGACAAAGTGGAGGTATGTGTTTAATATTTTTCTAAAAAATTCTAATGTGAAAATTTGCATCGACATGAATACAGGAAGGTGATATGGAGGGACATCATAACTGTAAATTCTGATTTATGTGTGATCTTTGAACAGGTACCAGTCTCCCACACATGTGTCTTCACTATGTTGAAGGAGCCTTTTTTGTGTTGGGAAAATCCAAGGCATAGGTGTACCATGAATTATTGCATACGCAATGGACATAAATCCTGATATTAAATTGGAGTAGCCATTAGTCTCTGGTCTCTTTTGGACCAAAGAGTTCCAGTCAAAAATAGAATTGACATGTTTTCTACAGGTAATATTATTCAATCCCAGGTACACAAATTTGTCAACATGTGTGTATAGGAATAGGTAGAAGAGTAGTGATTAGTGCCGAAAAATGTGTGTAGTGGTGACATGATGAAACAGAAACCTCATGTTGTCTGGCATATATGACGAGATGTCAAACAGACAATTGGGTTGCACCATTAGATCCAAAAAACCTAGCGCGACTTTAGTGGCTACATTGGCATAATCTTCCCTAAGAAAACATGAAATTGAAAATAGGATGGGCTGAAAAGTTTTGATACATAAATAAATGAGGAATTTGTTCACTTCAAGTAAGAATGGTGAACCATGGGAAAGGATTATTCGTAGCAATGATTGCTTCTACTTCGGGGAGAGGCTAGCAAAGTGATAAGAAAGGGTTGCATCAGAGAATTTCTATGGATCGGGAGAAGATGGGTACGTCAGAGCCTTTCAAATCAATTCAGGGGTAATCTCCAATATTTTATTTCCTTGGTCAGAAAGGAAGTATTCTATTTTCTCAATTAATGCGGCCACAAGCCATGAGAAAAACTCTAGGAAGTAATGCATAGTAGGTGTTGAGATTCAACAAGATGATGAGCTTAGTTGTAATATTCCAAATTTTTCCTTCAATAAATTGGAATATTATTTTTTGTTATTTTCACTTAGGAGTGAATAATTGGGTGAGAAGGCCCATTCATAATACAAACATGGATAAAATCCCTCTACTATGAAAAAGGATTAGCCTTGGAACTAGATTTCACACCCTCATGTGTGAAAGGAGACATTTGCAAAGAGGCTAGGTCAATTTTGGCCCAAGTCAAATAGCGCAGAGGTATGAGGTAGAAAGCATCCTATGGGACAGCGCGAAGAAAGAGGAGGGAATATCCCTTGAATAAGGAAACCCTAATAGAGTGGGACCCATGGATAGGGAGCTCTCATGTGTTTAAAAGGAGGAAAAGGCAGCCATTGTTTCATATGCATATGATTATTGATTTCTTGTCTGTTTAGACTATTGGCATTCTCCAACTGTTCAACTGAGTTGCTATGCTGCTTAGCACAAGGATTACCTACTTAGTAATAACTCTCCTTTCTCGAGAAGCCTGTTGGAGGAGTTATACATATTTTCCTCACATCTAGGCTTGAGGCCAAGCATCCTCCTCCAGGACAGCGTTATTGCTACAGTAGCATAATTTTGTGTTACAGGGTGCTACAGTGAGGGATCACAACACCTCTTCCATTACTTGTTTTTCAGAGGGAGAGTCTTTCTTTCCTTTGGAGGATCATTTTGGAAGCTATAAAAGCTTATTGCAGATCTTGGCACTTGGCCAAATCATTCTATTCCACCTACAGTGCGGTTACCCTCTTAGACTGCGTTATTTTCAGAGTGCACTTACAGTGAGGGATTGCAGTGTTGATTGGAGGGTGAGATCTCAAGTGTAATGATCAACCTTCCACTTAGGAGATCCATTGGAGGAGGTATACTTCAGATTGCTTATCATCTTCAGCCTTCTTTATTCAGTTCCAGATTTGAGTTGCAGCTGCTACCCAGCAACTCCGACATTTTTTCCATTTTGTATATTTCAGCTAATCCTTTGGAGGATTGATGTATTATTGTTTCTAAGGGATAGAGCCTTGCTCCCCTATTTTATTTGAGTTTTATATTATCATATTTTTGTATTGACACTATTTTGCAGCAGTTCTCCTTTATATACCGCGGTTTCATAGCCAAGGGTTTCACATATGTAGCAATGTTCTTCATTTCCTTGCACATGTGTTGTTGAGGCTTGCATTGCCTTTCTTGAGTGATTATTTCCTCAATACATTGTACTCTTTTACTGTTATAACAAATTTTTTTGGCTATTAAGATATTCATATGTTCATGGGTGTAAAATAACGTTGTCATTCCAGCTCTTGTGCATACATTGTTGCAGCCCCTTTCATTGGGCACTTTTTGAGGAAATCTAAGTGTGGGAGATCTATTTTACCCACTTAGAAGGATTTATTTGGAGCCTCCTATTGTATTTAGCACTTAGACACATTTTTCTAAGGGATCTAGGTCTTGGTTTCAATTCCTGTAGCGGCCATTATTGGAAAATGCGTTTTCCAGTCATTCCTTGCTAGCTATTCCAGATTTGGAATATTACAGTGGTATCAGAACAAATTTCTTGGCTAAACCTATGAGTCTTAGCCCAAGAAGATCATAATGATGAAAAATATGAGATTACTCTCATCAATATTTAGATCCAGAGAGAACCTCTCCAAGGAGGTCAAGAAGATTGAAGAAGGAGAAGATGAAGGACCATGCACTTCTTATTCTCATCGAGAAGAATACAAGCATGAAGGACACTTGGATTATCAAATTCTAAGTGATTACCTTGTTGAGTACAGATCTCAACCTAGAGCTTTCAAGGAGACTCTAGATTTCCCTCATTTCATCCAGTTGAAGGAAGAGAAGAGACCCTGCAGCAGAAGAGAAATCAAAGGCAGTAGATTTCTGTTGTCTACCTTTGATGGGTTATCTACAACAAGAACTTGGGTGATAAGGTTGGAGGAATTTTTCCTACTACATCCTGTAGCAAGGAAGGAAGCTATTGAAATCTCAGTGCTGCATTTGGAGGGTGAAGCCTATGTTTGGTGGTGCAGCCACTTGAGCCATGCAAGGGTGAAGAATTTTGCAGAGTTCACTCAAAGGTTGATCCAAACCTTTGATGGAGGAAGAAAAAAGGAGGAAAAGCTCACACCAGTTGAGGAGCTTTGTCCTAATGCTGTCACAATCATGGAGGAGCAGCCACATGCATCAATTGTTGGGGCAGCCAAGACTTTGGAGGAAGGAACTCTTGCAGCCCTACAAGAAGTTCCAAAATATCATCAAGGTATGAAAATATTTCCATAATCTATTGTTGCAGCAAATACTTTTGATAATTGTGGAGATTTACTTTTACATGACCAAGGGTAAAATCCCATTGCTACTATAGAGCATCTTGGTTGCACTGCGTTGTGCAACATGGAAACATTCAAGGAGGAAGCAAACCATCATTCTCATAAGCTATTGTTGGATTTTTCATCACACTTGAGGTCGAGGTTTGAAGACTTGAAGGAAGATAGTAGACATCTTGGAGTGAGAAACCCTTTCTCCTTTCAAAATGACACTTTCTCAATGAGCTCCTCTTAGCTCAAAGAGGAAATTCTACTTTCAGCATATCCAAGACCTCATTGGTTTTGGAAGACTATTGTTGAGAGGGAGGTCTCAACGAGAGATCTCATTACAGGTGCACTTCAACACACCATGGAGTGCAATGATTTTCTTCCTTTCTCATAGGAGTAGACAGAAGATGGAGGACATAATCGGATGGATAACATATCTCATGCTTGTGTTGGACTTTCCTTGAGCCATACACATCATGATGGGAGGTTTTTTCCTACCACCTATTTGGGTCCTTATAGGGTCTCATTGATCCTTGAGAAGATTGCATTTCAAGATCCATGAAGTGCAAATACAGAGATTTGGTTTGGGAGAATGGTAGCCCTCATGGGAGGAGTACCAAGATGAAGAGAAGGAGAAAGAATCCAAAAGTGATTGAGTGGATGTGGTTGATAAGCAAGGAGCTGGGAGGCTACTTGCAAATTTATGATATCCGGCAATAGGAGGCTTGGTTGCGCTGGTTACTCTTGAAAGAGTTTGGAAATCACTTGGCATACACTCTTCCTAAGAGGATGGAGGAGAGATGGCAAGATGCTTGCATCATCGAGAAGCATAGAGTATGGATGCATGGTGTTGATGTGATACTCATATCATTCATTTTGCCTTCATCACATGAGTTGTATGATGAGAGTATGGGGAGGCAACAAATTATTTTGTTACTTGGCTTATTCTTGGGCGAGCAAGAGTAGATTTTCTCTCATACTTGGCATGATGTTGCAGGAGGAGGAGATGGCATTATCTCCTTGGCTTTAGATGGTAGAGAGGTACTTCCACCTTGGGAGGAACTTCTTATGTATTATAGCATTATGGGAGATATCTTTGACAAGGAGCATGTCAAAGAACAAATCTTGGTAATGACAGGAGCTTATTTGCATGAGCTCACAGTGATATCACTTTGGAGTAGAGATTTATGGAGGGAGTGTCCCTAGGATCACTTCACTTTGGATGCACTTGGTGAACAAGGAGGAGGTGATGATGATAGAGTGGTGGATAGAGACATCTATCACTATGACATATTATTCTTGACTTGGATTTCCAAGCATGAGAAGGACTATCTTCTTGCAGCACATGGTTCATTCTTCTTCATAGCATGCCAAAACACTATGGAAAACTCACTCATGGATCCATGTACCATCTTACTTCCGGCATATGGTAAGAAGTTTTTTTTACACGTATTTACTTCCATACTCTTACCATTACTTTGTAGTGCATTGCTCCACAAGAGGGCAAGCTTTTCACATTGATCCATGTTCATAATTGGGCCAATTTGTATGATGGAGAAAACCATATTTTATATGGCCTTGGGAAAGTGTTTTCTTTCATGTATGATCAGTTGATATACTCATCCATTTTCTACATATCAGTAGATATCATGACATACATAAGCACCCATGTAATACAAAACAACTTTCCATGTAATTTTCTGAAGCAACAGTTTGGAAAACTGTGCTGTCACTATTGGGAAAGCTGTTGGTACCTACTTGCACCACAAGAAACCTTCAGAATTTTCTTCATTTTGTTTCTGATCATGACTTCATTTACTGATATGGATCTGATTTGTATTGGAGGCATGATTATGAGAGAGACACATGAGTTGGATGTGTCCTTGAGGGGAGAGAATTCCCACATTTTCTGCACTACATGTTCTAATGGGAGCATGGGAGGAGATATGGCCACCACAGCCACCTATTTGTTTTCTTTTGAGGTGGGCCATGAGTTTGATAGCCATCCATTGCATAGCCATGGGCAAGTATTTGATCATGTATTGTTGAGACATTCAGGCATTTACTTTTCATTGGTACATGTGATCAATTTTATATGTTACTTGCCATACTATTTTCTGAAGTTGCAGTGGATGAGACTGCGCTGTGTCCTTTTGAGACATTTTTTGTATCATGTACCATCATGTAAAACCTTCAGAAAACTTCTCATTAGGATGTTCTATGATGATCATGTCCTATCCATCATGGGTGAACACATTTTGGGCCAGCTTGTTCTTCAATGTTAGAGGAAAACTCTTTGGAGGATTGTTCTTCACTTTGCCATTTGAGGGCAATAATTTTGCAGCCCAGGATCAGCACATACTCTACACTTATCATAAGTGGAGAGAAGGACAGAATGGGGTAGGCTATGATGCTTACCATATTCATATTTTTAGCCCACCTTCATTTCTGGAGCTTGAGGTGGAAGGAGATTTTTAGGAGTTTCCATGTTGTGAGGTGACTCATTTTGTCTGGATGATTGCTTGGGGATGGAGGATCCATTTGGGGAAGATGTTTTCCCAAAAAAATTTAGTCTCCATGCCTTGGGAGCAACTTCTCAGTTCTATTCTTGCAGTTGCTGGAGGACAAGCAACATTTGGGAGGGGAGGGCTGTAATATTCCAAATTTTTCCTTCAATAAATTGGAATATTAATTTTTGTTATTTTCACTTAGGAGTGAATAATTGGGTGAGAAGGCCCATTCATAATAAAAACATGGATAAAATCCTTCTATTATGAAAATGGATCAGCCTTGGAACTAGATTTCACACCCTCATGTGTGAAAGGAGACATTTGCAAAGAGGCTAGGTCAAGTTTGACCATGTCAAACAGTGCAGAGGTATGAGGTGGAAAGCATCCTATGGGACAATGCAGAGAAAGAGGAGGGAATATTCCTTGAAGAAGGAAACCTAATAGAGTGGGACCCATGGAGAGGGAGCTCTCATGTGTTTTAAAGGAGGGCAAGACAGCCATTGTTTCATATGCATATGATTATTAATTTCTTGTCTGTTTAGACTATTGGCATTCTCTAGCTGTTCAGTTGAGTTGTTGTGCTGCTTAGCACAAGGATTACCTGCATAGGAATCCTTCTCCTTTCTTGAGAAGCCTCTTGAAGGAGTTGTACATATTTTCCTCACATCTGGGCTTGAGGCCAAGCATCCTCCTCCAGGACAACATTATTGCTACAGCAACATAATTCTGTGTTGCGGGGTGTTGCAGTGAGGGATCACAACACCTCTTCCATTACTTTTTTTTTAGAGGGAGAGTATTTCTTTCCTTTGGAGGATTATTTTGGAAGCTATAAAAGCTTATTGTAGATCTTGGCACTTGGCCAAATCATTCTATTCCACCTACAGCGCAGTTACCCTCTTATACTGCGTTATTTTCAGAGTGCACTTGCTGTGAGGGATTGCAGTGTTGATTGGAGGGTGAGATATCAAGTGTAAGGATCAACCTTCCACTTAGGAGATCCATTGGAGGAGGTCTAATTCAGATTTCTTATCATCTTCAGCCTTCTCTATTCATTTCCAGATTTGAGTTGCAGCTGCTACCCAACAACTCCGACATTTTTTCCATTTTGTATATTTCAGCTAATCCTTTGGAGGATTGATGTATTACTATTTCTAAGGGTTGGAGCCTTGCTCCCATATTGTATTTGAGCTGTATATTGTCATATTTGTGTATTGACACTATTTTTCGGCAGTTCTCCTTTATAGACTGCGCTGTCATAGCCAAGGGTTTCACATATGTAGCAGTGTTCTTCATTTCCTTGTACATGTGTTGTTGAGGCTTGCATTGCCTTTCTTGAGTGATTATTTCCTCAATACATTGTACTCTTTTACTGCTATAACAAAATTTGTTGGCTATTCAGATCTTCATATATTCATGGGTGTAAAATAACGTTGTAATTCCAGCTCTTGTGCATACATTGTTGCAGCCCCTTTCATCAGGCACTTTTTGAGGACATCTAAGTGTGGGAGATCTGTTTAACCCAATTAGAAGGATTTATTTGGAGCCCCCTCTTGGATTTAGCACATAGACACATTTTTCTAACGGATCCAAGTCTTGGTTCAATTCCTGTAGCAGCCATTACTGGAAAATGCATTTTCCATTCATGCCTTGCTAGTTGTTCCAGATTTGGAATATAACATTAGTGAAAAGAGTCGCCTTCACTAAGTGGGCCCGCAGGCTATTTTTGGTCCAAGTCTATTTTTAGACTATGTCTATTTTTAGACATGGTGATCATATTTCAAAAGTTGCAGGATGCTATTTGTGGATGGTTGATCAAGTTGGAAAAATAGATGAAATTCTATTTTTAGAATATTGGGTGAAGTCTATTTATAGATCGTCAATCTAAAAATAGAAGTGTTGATTATTATTAGCTCTTAATAATAATCCGACAATAAACAACAACTTATTCTCTTGGAGCACTTAATTTCAGTGCAGAGATTTGGAAAATTAGTGGGCTGAGGGAATTATGCAATTCCCAATGGCAACTGGTGGTTCATGCATGGAGGACTTAGTTAGAACTGAAGTGGAAAAGTTATGACAGAGTTGGAAGAGTAGTTCATGGAGTTGTATTCAGTTTAACTCAGTTAGAATCAGTTGAGCTAGTTGTATCTAGTCTAACTGAATGATACACTAGTGAGAGTGGAGTGAATTAATTAGTTAATTAATTCACAAATACTAAATCATTAATCAACTAAACAATAAAACAGTTAACTATAGTGCATGTCAGTTCCAATGGAGACCCAGTGGAGAGATAGGTGAAAGGGAAAGATGGACTATCTGTTGTGACTATAGTGATGCATTGATTGCATCACACACACATTGGAATTGCCAATGAGGATTGCGCAGTCAAGGTAAGAGTAATTTGAATTCATCCAGAGCTATTCTTCAGCAGGGATTGCGCAATGGAGGTAGGCTAGTAGGAAGGAAAAGATCGGTGCATGGATTTGCAGATTTTTCCTAATTTGTCTGTGACGATTGATTGTATTGAGAGCTTGATGTACTAAGCTTTGTATGAGATTGTTACATGATCTCCATGATACATAATATATGATAGTTGGGGTTTTCAGCTTCAGGCTTTCCTGTTAAACAACTATGTTATGTGCGATTGTTTTTATTTAAGCTTCACATGTGTTTGCAATTAATTTTCTGCAAGAGATTAACAGTGGAATGATTCTGTATTTTGCAAGAAGTTAAATATTGTGAGATCAGGGGAATATGGATGTATGCATGCTTAGTGTATACTAATTTATACACGGTATCAAAGCATTTTTAATTCTTGAAGATTGCAATTGTGAAGAATTGGTGAGTTTGTGCTGGTGGACAATTCGAATTTTCTACAGAAGATTATTGGTGCAGAAGTTGAGTATGCATTGAAATGTATTTCAATGGGTTGCGATTGGAGTATGCCCTTAATGGGAGCTCGAATTACATAGCCTGGAAGGATAGGATGGAGGCGGTGCTGGAGGATAATGGACTGAAGGTGTTCATCGATAGCGATGTTCCTAAGCCTGGATCTAGCGATGCTGCATTACTTGACGCATGGAAAAAGAAGACAACAAAGACAAGAAGAATTATGTTGGAAGGTGTGAAGGACCATATTGTTTCCAACCTTCATGGGAAAGCCACTCCATTCTTAATGTGGAAGGCTTTGACAGATTTGTTCCAAAGCAGAAGCGGCCAGAGGAAGTTGGTGCTTAAAGACAAGCTCAGAAAAATAAAAATGGAGAAGGGCGATAGTATTCCAAAATACCTCACGAAGTTTGTCCACTACAACAATGAACTGGGAAGTGTGGGGGTTACTGTTGATGATGAAGACTTGGTGAGCTTGGATCTCCTTGGGCTTCCAAAGATTTGGCATAGCTACGAATACTCTGTCAATGGACGGGAGAAACTACTGGGATGGGAGCGACTTTGGTCGGATCTTGTGCAGGAGGAGATAAGGCGGGGTACCAGGGATGGTTCTTCATCGAAGAATGAAGATGAAAAAAATTGCGCTTTGGCTACCAAAGAAAGGAAGGGGAAAGGGAAGAAATTTCCTTCAAAATCCGAAGTTGAAGGCAAGAAGTAGGATTTGTCCAAAGTGAAGTGTTTTCATTGTCACGAACATGGGTATTTCACCACTAACTCCCCACAGAAGAAGAAGAACAATAAGGCTGCTGGAGCTACAGCTGGAAATGCCTTAGCCTCACAATTTTAACTTTATTTCTCTTTGATCACATGCTTGGTCTCAAGCGCAATGGGATCAGTGTGGTATCTTGATAGTGGTGTGTCTTTCCATATGACGGGAGACAAGGAGTTGTTTAGTGACTTGGAGGAGAAGGACCTCCAGATGCATATAGAGATGGGCGACGATGGTCGGTACAGTGCGACTGGAATTGGGACCATTACCTTTGGGAGGGAGTCTGGTAATCCATTCTTGTTGAAGGATGTTATGCATGTTCCAGGTCTGAATAAGAACTTGGTCTCGGTCATAATGCTAGAAGACAAAGGTTATGATGTTGTTTTTCAATGAGGGAAAAGCCTTCCTTCGACATAAAACAACGGGTCAAACCAGGAATATAGGGGTTAGAATTAAGAATCTCTACAAGCTGGAGGTAGATGGATGCGCTGCAATGGTGGGCAAAGTAGAAGAAGTGCTGAGCTGGGATGAGGGTGAATTATGGCATAGGAGATTGGGCCATCCTCACCATGGCGCCTTGAAGATTTTGCAGCAGATTTATACTAGACTTCCCAAGGGTAATCTTGTGCAGTCAAATTAGTGTAAGGGATGTACTATGGGTAAGTTTGTGAAGACCACCTTTCATGAGAAGGATAACCGTGCTTTAGTGATCCTGGAGAGAATTCACACAGGCATGTGTGGACCTTTATCAGTTTCTTCAACAGCAAAACACAGGTATTATGTTATATTTGTTGATGAATATTCTCGTAGATTTTGGATCTTCTTCATGCAGAAGAAGAGTGAAACTCTCTCAAAGTTCTATGAGTTCAAAGAATTGGTGGAGAAGGAGTTGGGGAAGCAAGTGAAAGCTCTACGGAGCGATAATGGTTTTGAATACATCTTGGGCGAATTCAAAGAATTCTGTAGCAAAGAATGAATTCGAAGAGAACTCATAGCACATCATAACCCAGAGCAGAATGGGGTTGCAGAGAGAAAGAACAAAACGATCATGGGTGTTGCACGAGAAATGCTACATGACCAGGGCCTACTGATGCACTTGTGGGCGAAAGCATGCAACACTACGGTTTATGTGCAAAACCGTTGTCCTCATAGATTACTTGGCATGAGTACACCTAAAGAATTGTTCTGGAGGTAAATCCCCTATGCGGACAGAGTCGATCCCACTAGCCCTAGGGTGGGTCTAGCAAAAATTGAAACACGCAAAGCTATTGATTCCTAGTTACAAAATATAGAATCACGATAGATCGCTTACCGTGATTCCTTCTCTATTGTTGTCGAAGAAGAAGTGGCACTTCCGTTCCTACCTGGACAAGTCACGATCCATGAGCTCGCTGCACCCAGATACCTGTACACATGCAAAGAAGAGAGACAACATGCAATGTAATATTTCACACTTTATAATTGTCGATCAGTCAGAGAGGAAGGGATGAAATTGCATTATATAATGGAAAAAAAAAATCATGGAACCAATAGCAGAGTCATGTATATTAAGATACAAGAGAACGATTACAACCAGTGCTCTAACATCGTGATATTCCTTTGACAGGATTCCAGCGGGACGTGTCTCACAAAGCTCGTTAGGAATATGACAAAACTCTCTCTCTCACAGGGTTCTCCTTAGCTCTGCTCTTGATTATCACTCAACTATAATTTCCTTCCCAAAAGTTTAGCTAGCTTGCAAATGGAGAGGGAAGGCTTTTATAGAGGGAGGAAGGGATGTTGGGACCCCTATAATCATGGGATAGAGTCCAATCTCTTAGGAAGGTTCCATGAGAGGTGGAAAACCATTTCCTAAACAAGGAGATCCGGAGTCAAACAGCTCAACTTCTTTCTGATGATTCATTCTAAAGTTGTTAGAACCAAACTTCTGCCATTTATTTTTAAAAAATGTTCCCAAATAGGCTTGGCGCAGGTGAGACACAGGGACAGAGCGCCAAGTAGAGCGGGCCTAGTGTAATTTTTCCAGGTTGGTGCGAGTGATGAACTGGATAATCGCGCCAAGGCCAAAACATCTGTTTTTAGGGTTTTTCAGAGGAAATTTTCTTGAGGAGAATTCTTTCCCTTATGCAGAAGGATGCCATCAAGGTGTTTTTAGGAAATTTTACTATCCACAGGTCACGGGAATATTCCTCCAATGTACGGGACAAGGGATTGCAGGGACGATGACAAAATGCTGTGTAACAGATGCCCCCTAAAGCATGAGGTCTGAGAGAGAGGGAGGGGTGAAATGCTTTATGAGAACGCGTTCAACTGAAAACACTGTCGTTGGAAGACCTGCGAATATAAATACAATTTATATCTCTGATACATGATATGTGGTATGGGCGCAGCCATCCATAATAAAGTGTACAAAAACTAAGATCCAAGATATGGATGCAGCCATCCATTAAAATAAGTTTCAACAAGTAGACTCAGGTATGGTCGTAGCCATCCAATCGAAAGAGTCATGTAATAAGTCAAAATAATCCACAAAGAACCCGCAGCCTAGATTTCATCAGACAAAATCCAGGGTCTTGCGCTCCATCTTGACCCGAAAAAAGTACAAGTTTGAGCATGCGAATATGTGAGCTGAAGTCGAACATGACAGAACATCATCTGATTACTAGCCAATAATGAAAGCCATTAACAGACGTGAGAGAAACCACCAATAATAACGATGGCTCTCAAGGTACAAGAGGTACAATCCACAGAATTTGAACAATAAGCCGGCATCAAACATCTGTAGAATCATCCGATCGAAGGCCAATAATGAAAAACTTGCGTCGAATTCGAAGAACCTGCCATTGAGGCATGTAGGCTCCAAGGCACCTGAAGGGAGTCTCTAGATCAGCTTCCTGGATAATGAGCTGAAGTCGACAGGAAGTGACCTTGATCGAAGGTGGGCCATAATGTTTCCCACATCATCAACACGAGACAGAGGAACATGATGTTTGTGAATCAAGACCAACAGAGAATCAGAGGGAGGTCGAAAACTGCAGAGGCCAATTTCTCTTGAACATATCAACGGCACGACACTGGATTTGGCAGTATTTTATGTTAAGGGATCTGAGGTCATGGTGATATGGCAAAGAGCAGATGAGCGGTCAAAAGAGATTACCCAAACCCATTAAGGCAAGCAGATAATGAGATGAGATGTCCCCAACCCAACATGAATGCAGAAAAGAGCCATGTTCAAGAGCAACATACTGCAGACACAACTATAATATTGGTTCCATTTTCCCCCACCATTTATGGCAAGTATCCCAATTATTTTTGAAAACAAGCTTGAAGGGGGTAGCATATGCTTGCGATGTAAGTTTGTCCTTCGAACAAATCCAACCTAGTACATTTTACGAGCCCTAGGAAGGAGGAACTCGAGTAACGTCATTGCGACAGAGTCCAATGTCATCAGTTTTTAATGAGTCTAAAAAAGAAAGAACTCAGCATCTTTTCATGTTTAGAGAGTTTGAAGAGACAACGGAGTAGAAAACTCCAGCAGTCCCTTTTCGTAGGTAGTCCCATAGATCCGAAAAGGTAGAAAACTATGTCTGAGAGAACCTCCTAGTCGAGATAGGCTAGGGTATTCCTTTTTCGTAAATAATCTATCCCAGCCTGAAAAAGGGGTAAACGTATACTGGGTAGATGTCATTTTGCAGCCAATTTAACGAGCTCAAAACGACAAGCGACTCGGCAATATTTTCAGTTTTAGAGAGTCAGAAAAGAGCTGAAAGGTGACTTGAGTAGTGACTTTTTCATGTTTTTACCGAGTCCGGAAAAGTATAAAATACAACTTGTCTCTTTTTCAAAACCATGTGAAAAACCTGCTGCTGCACAAAACGATACGTGTAAAATATATTCGACGAAAATAATGCGAAAATATATCAAAAAACATGTTTAAAAACCCATTTAGGACTTTGAAAAGCTATAAAAGACAAATAGTGGTAAAAAATATTTACTTTTCACTTTTTACCTCTTTGCAGAGCAACAGTGACCCATTTCTGCTTAGATCTTTAGGTGACAAGTGTGATCAATCCAGTGGACCAAATTGAATTACGTCTGGTTTAGGTAGGAGCTGACTTCTTTGTCCATCTTTTAAGTTACATTTTAGTGTATTTTATCATTGTTTGAGGTCCTTTAAGGAAGGATTTTCAAATTTTATGGCTCCGCGGTTAGCGCGGGTTCCAGGCACGGCCCTGTTCCAATCCGCTCTGTCTTACACAGAAGTCACGCCAATTGGTGCGACTGTCAGCCAAATAGCCGCACCAACGGCGCAACACAAAATTCGGCTAAAATTTCTCAAAAATAAACCAATGAAATGTAATTTTGGTTACCCAGGGAGGTTTATAACGTTCCTATGATTGATTGATGTAGGTATCTAGAAAAAAGGATGGTTATTGAATGGAAAGAGAGATAACATAGAGAAGAAGATGAACTGGCAATGGGAAATGAGCATTGTATGAATGCTCTTCGAAATTGCAGGCTAAAAAAGTTCTTTCTGATGCCATGTCTCTGGGCTCAACCCAAATTTCTATAGTACCTCATCAGTATTTGGGATGAGGATGAGGATAAATTCAAACTTCAAGACCAGGAACTTGAGCTTGAAGTATCAGATGTATACTTCATCACTGGGCTATCATGCAAGGGTCCAGTCCCTATTCTAACCGGTACCAGGCCTTCAGGAGAAAACATGGCAATGGTCATGAACAGGGTGTGCCCAGGGGCACGCAGAGGAACAGGGAGCAGAAAAGTAGACATTCAGACCATCCCCGATCTAGCACTGAGAGTAGTGCTACACACCATTACGCAGGCTACGGGATCGCAAGCACCGCACGAGGCCACAAAGACGTAACTACTTCTTGCATTGGAGTGTATGAATCCAACTATCTTTGACTGGGCCACAACCATGACCATGAACATTAAACGGAAACTCACAAAATGAAAGAAGACCAAACTGAAACAGTTTAGATATGGGTCGATTCTAGTGTCGTTCTTCCTGGAACGATTACCTATTTTTCAGCACTAGGAGGCCATAGTCCCAGATCCACCACTTAGAGAGCCACGAATGGCTCGATGGGCGGCCTTGATGCCCAGGGTAGGGGGCGGCTAGTAGATGTCCTAGTGGCCTGAGTTCTTTGATTGGTGCCGACGATAGTTGATCATCGTGGAGGATTGGCCCTATGCCGTCACCGATTTTACCGGAGACCCAAACCTTTCGCTCCCAGAGGGAGAGGATTGGGACGAGGAGCTTGGTAATAATCATTTTTGTATTTTCATGAGTTTTATAATTTTTTGGTATACATGCATGTTCTAACAGCTAATCATATATGTATGCAGATGTTGGCCCAGAGAGGCCCGCCAGAATGTCACCAATAGCGAGGAGGACCCCTCTTGCTTATGACCCTCAAGGTGAGGGGGGCGACGGGGACGAGCTCATACAGAACCTAGAGGGGATCGCTCGCAGAGTTCTAGATTATGCTCATTTAGCTGATGTTCCCCTAGCTTATCAGAGGCACACCGTAGGGGTGCAGAGTCGTCTCCACCGCTTACTGAGGTGGTTGGTGCAGGCAGTGAAGTGCTACCATGAGCACCATGTCGGTTAGTCACCTAGGCTTTCTATTTGCATATTTTTGAGAGACATGTCGTCTCTGGATGTAACTAAAACAAACATATATATTTTTGGTTTTATATGATGCACATGTTGCAAACACTCGACATATGTATATATATATTTCCTACATGGATCTTGCTTTACATATGTGATGATGTTTTATATGTTATGAAAATGTCTAATACAATGTTATCTAATGTATCAGCTAAATAATATGCATAAGTAACGACCCAATGGAAAAGTTAAAAGTTCGCAAAAATGCATCAAACCAACATATTTTATTTTAACACAAGCTTAAAAGCACAAACGCAAACTATGCTTGAAAATGAGTTTTATGTTTTATGCAAGCTTAAAACAAAAATGTAAACTATGCTTAAAGATGGGTTTCATTTTTACACAAACTCTAAACACAAAGTAGAGTATGCTTGAAAAAACCAAATAAACCATGCTTGAAATGACAAGGAAAACTGGGCATGCCCCTAGCATGGTGACTCAATTCGAGGTGTACATGCCCCCCAAGCTTCAGTCCATATGAAAAATGGAGTGAAGGTTCAAATTATGAGTTCAAGTGAAATAATCGACTGGGATTTTATGAGATCTAATCAAAGACTCGAATTGAACAAGGAAAGTGTTTCATTGTTTTAACGAGGTTGACACATTAAAAGAACCATACTCGTGAGCTAATTCATTTTTTGACGAGGTTGACATAGAAAATGAACGATCCTCAAATCCGAATTCATTTTTTAACGAGGTTGACATAGTAAACAAACCATCCTTAGAATGACCTTGTTTCATTGTTTAAGGAGCTTGACACAAGACAAGGAACTCTACTCTGACAACCTTGTGTCATTTTTTAAGGAGCTTGACACAAGAAAACGAACCTTGCTTCGAAGACCTTGTTTCCTTTTTTAAGGAGCTTGGCACAAGAAAACGAACCTTGCTTTGACAAACCTTGTTTCATGGTTTAAGGAGCTTGACACAAGCAGATGAACCATGCTCCAGCAGACCTCATCATAATGAATAAGAAGTCATAGCTTCCAAGGGTTTCCCAGCACACGATGTACAATGACACTATCACTGAATATGGGCACAGGACAGGTAGCCACATAATTGACATGCGGCGGGGATGACACAACCGGCGGATAAAGATCCGGCAGGGATGATGATGGGATAGTTGCTATATAAGGACCAAATAACGCAAGCTGATCGATGTCATGATCCGACCTTGGTGCAGAAAACACATCACATGAAAGAGGGAGGAGACAAGCGCTCAAGTATAATCGCGGCCCAAGAGTAAATTAAATTCCAAGGGGCCAGGAACAACCATCACGTCCATATAGACATTTTTCCCTCCCAAAGTAACAGGCAACTTCGGAAGGATCCCTAATGGCTGACTAGTTCCTCTGTTAAACGCCAATAGATTCTGCGTAACAGGCACAAGCGGCGACGAACCGAAAGCTTTCCAAGTAGTTGAGGATAAAATACTAACAGATGTGCCTTCATCTATAATGGTGCTGGGTACGACCAGATGGGAGGAATGTACCGTGATTTCAAAGGGCACATAAGAAGGAAGGCGATAACCTGCGAATCGACCGCAATCGAAGGAAGCGACCAAACTACTTGAAGGGGCTACCATCGAACCAAGATGGTCTTCCCCTGGTGTAACGGGAGAAGAAGGAGAATCCTCTGCCACCCCCATCATGGAGGCAGAAGAAGTATCCTCCGGGACCTCCGTCATGGGAGGCAGGGGATTAGCTTCCAGAGGTACAGGGATGGGAGAATATTTCTCCAAGTCTGAGGAATCTGAAGAAACAAGAAGAACATGAGGGATGTGAGATCCACTCTCAACAGAAAAGACCTGGCGCACCACAGACGGGGCCAGCTCAACCGATCCCATGACCAATGGTTGGTGAGGGATGGATTCACGATGGTGAATTTCCAGGGGAGCGGGATCAAGCAAGGATGACTCTTGATTGATCGTTGAATCAATTGGTGAAGGATTCAAAGAAAGCTGTTTGTAACCAGCCGGAAGGCATGGTGCAGAAACAGTCGAGTTGTCCAAAACTCTCTTGGCTTCATCCATATATGGACAAAGGTGAATGGCATGATGCCCTTCACAAAACTTACAGGGATTGGTGAGCTTACCCTGAATCTTAGGAGCTTTACCAACACTAGCTAAAAACGTGCCCCCAACCTGACTCCCGGAAGCCAAAGGAAACGACGAATAACCCTTGGACCATACTTCAAGCACCTTGGGAATGCCAAGGCAATCTCGAAGAAGATGGTTTCCCTGGCACAACATGCAAGGGAACTTAACTTTCCACGGAGGGTTGGAAGGTTCATCGAGAGCAGGTATTTTAGAAGCAACAACTGCAGAATTAGCCTCTCGCTTATCTGACTTCTTCTTCTTAGTCTTCTTCTTCTTCTTATTAGCCACCTGGGTACTAGAATCTAAACTTTCACCAGGCAAAGTAGAAGATGAGGACGAAGAAACAGGTGAAGAAGGGGAGAGTTCCACCTTCGAATCAACATGGCATTGCTCAGGCGGAGGAGTGGATGGTACGGTAGCCGGAACACTTGAGACTACAGAGATTGAAAACAACCAAACATGCAACCCAACAGTTAACCCAGGGAGGGATAACATGGCCATATAAGGAGCACCAATATTTCCTAAAGCAGTAAAAGGACTAGGACTCCCTTCATAGGGGACTCCTTGATTGGAAAAATCTGGAAAAGTTGCCATCGGAAATGACCTTGAAAGAAAAAACTAAGGACAAAAATTCTAACCAGGAATATTTCGTGGGCGATTAATTTTTAAGACACTGAAACCAGACTCTGTTGTTTCATATTTTAAGAGTCGAGAAACAAGAAAAAGGTGACTCTATCGCTTTCAGGTTGGACACGAGCTTGAAAGGACAAGAGCTCGATGATCTTTTCAGTTAAAAGAGTTAGTAAAGATCAAAGTGACTGCTCTGGTAATCTAGGTAAATGGGTGTACCAGATATCCGTGAACTGCCATATACACCTTGGTAAAAATGAAAGCGAAATCAACCAATGACTTAATGTACGTGCATGTAATCTCCCCGAATTCTGTGTTCGGTGTATTACAGGTAAAAGGCGGTAGACTCGGCTTCCTATGGATAAAGGATTTGCAACCTAATGGGGTCTCCCTTTATATACACGATGGTACGGGGAGCACAAGTCCGTACTAGCATTGTCTGTAGCCAGATGGCGAGTGACAACTACTAGGCTTAAAGATGCCAAAACACGTCTCTACCTTAGACTACTAGATGTTCCATTAAGTTTCAATGCCGCCTTAGGTTAATTCAGTAAATTTTAAAGTTGATCTTCAATTTACGTTTCGATTTCAAGGCCCTATCGAATGTTGGATCTCATAAAACCTCTAGATGCAAACTACATGCCACAAAATATAATTTGTTCAATGAAGAGTTATCTGCGGGAGAGTTGAGAGCTTTCAAATGATAGCGAAACGAACACACAAAAACATCCACATGAAACTAGAAAATTTTTCTCTAGAATTATACAACACTAGTAATGCGAAAGAGTTTTCAATTTTCACTATGCCAATCAAAAATGCAAAAGATTTTTTTTTGTATTTTGCAATATATTAGAGAAAATGCACTAAATAATTGAAAAACTAATGAAAACATCAATTTGAGAATGATAGAGAGAGAGCTGAAACAAAACAAGTTCAGTCAACTCAAACAAGCACAATCAAGACTCAACCCGATGACGAAATCCCTCAAAGCGAAGAAGAATCTTGAAAGAGACTCAAACAAACCATGTGATCTAGGCTTGGAGCAACAAAAAGTGAAACTGAATGAAAGAGAGGACAGTCACTCAATAAACGAAATGACTTAATTGGATTCAGTAAGATGAATGCAAAGAAGCAGAAAAAAAGTTGACCAGGAAAGCAGAGACCCAAAACTCCCATGTGAGGCTCAGCACACTGAAGCACCTAGAAGCCCTAGGGATAAAATTAAAAACTGATAGAAAAGGGAAAACAACCAGAGGAAAAGGGCTAAACACAGTAAAAAATGACTTCAAAGCACTCAAACAATCAGAAAAAACAAACCAGGACCAAAACTCAAGCTTAGAAAGTCCAAAAACAGGCAAATCCTAAAACCTGCCAAGGTTGGCACGCCTGTCTGGTTGTAATATGCACCAAACAAGGGATGGTGTGGGTGCCTAACTAGAAACTAGTGCCCTTCGGCATGACTGTCAGAGGGATAACCGCACCAATCAGGTTTACCCTAGAAATTATGAAAATGAACGAACAGAGGCTAGATCTGGTATTCTGGGGGCTGAATAGGGTTTTAACACCAAGGAAGGTGAACCAAAAAAGTAGAATAATCAAACAAAAATCCAAAACAAAACCCAATGGAGGAAGGTATAACTCCCACTAATCCCCAGTGGAGTCACCAAATTGTTGTGGAAGTAAATCCCCTCTGCGGACAGAGGCGATCCCACTAGCCCTAGAGTGGGTCTAGCAACAATCGAAACACGCAAAGCTATTGATTCATAGTTACAAAAGATAGAATCGTGATAGATCGCTTACCGTGATTTCTTCGTTGCTGTTGTTGAAGAAGAAGTGGCGCTTCCGTTCCTAGCTGGACAGGTCATGATCCGTGAGCTTGCTGCAACCAGATACCTATACACATGCAAAGAACAGAGACAACATGCAACATAATATTTCACACTTTATAACTATCGATCAGTTAGATAGGAATGAATGAAATTTCATTATATAATGGACAAACACAATCATGGAACCAATAGTAGAGTCGTGTATATTAATATACAAGAGAACGATTACAACCGGTGCTCTGACATCATCATCTTCCTTCGACAAGATTCCAGCGGGACGTGTCTCACAAAGCTCGTCAAGGATATGACAAAACTCTCTCTCTGACAGGGTTCTCCTTAGCTCTACTCTTGATTGTCACTCAGCTATAATTTCCTTCCCAAAAGTTCAGCTAGCTTGCAAATGGAGAGGGCAGGATTTTATAGAGGGAAGAAGGGAAGTTGGGACCCCTATAATCATGGGATAGAGTCCAATCTCTTAGGAAGGTTCCATGAGAGGTGGAAAACCATTTCCTAAACAAGGAGATCCAGAGTCAAACAACCCAACTTCTTTCTGATGATTCATTCTGAAGTTTTTAGAGCCAAACTTCTACCATTTATTTTTAAAAAACATTCCCAAATAGGCTTGGCGCAGGTGAGACATAGGGACAGAGCGCCAACTGGCATGGGCCTAGTGTAACTTTTCTAGGTTGGCACGAGTGATGAACTGGATAATTGCGCCAAGGCCAAAAAATCTATTTTTAGGGTTTTTCAGAGGAAATGTTCTTGAGGAGAATTCTTGCCCTTATGCAGAAGGATGCCATCAAGGTGTTTTCAGGACATTTTACTGTCCACAGGTCACGGGAATAGTCCTCCAATGTACGGGACGAGGGATTGCAGGGACGGTGACAAAATGTTGTGTAACAAGAAGCTTTTATTGGTAAGAAGCCTGATATTTCTCATTTGAACATTTTTGGCTCATCTGTTTACATTCATGTGAAAAAGGATGCCAGGAAGAAGCTGGAGCAGACTGCAGAAGTTGGGATATTTGTAGGGTACACAGAAAAACCCCATAATTATCGTGTGTATTTTCCAGGCATTCGTATGACTGTGGTGCGACGGGATATAAAATTCAATGAGGTGAAAGCCATGAAGTAGTCGCTTGAGAGGGAGCTACACTTGCATGCAGAGGAAGAACTTCTTGTTCCCAAAGATGAGCCTCTAGATGTGGATCAACCACAGGAGGAGATTCATGGAGTGGAGGAGTCCACTCATGCAGAACCAAACATCAGACAAGGCAGAAAGCATACCACAAAAGATGAGAGAATGAAGGTTGATGCGGCACAAAATGTAGGAGTCCCTACATCACAGCGCAGACAGAGACAGTCACCTGACTGTTATACTGAATACATGGCTCTTATGAGCAAGTGTATTGTGACAAAGCCATCTTCTTTTGAATAAGCAGTGCAGGAGCCCGCATGGGTAGATGCCATGGTTGAGGAGTATGAATCCATTGTCAGAAACAATGCTTGGGAGATTGTTCCAAGAACTGTGGGAAAATCAGTTGTAGGATCAAGATGGATCTACAAGGTAAAGCAAGTTGTTGATGGGAGTGTCAAGAAGTATAAGGCAAGATTTGTTGCCTAGGGCTTCTCACAGATCGAGGGGACTGACTATGAAGAAACCTTTGCACTTGTCACACGATATTCTTCCATATGGACAATCCTTTCTCTCTAAGGACAGATGGGTTGGCACATTCATCATATGGATGTGAAGACTGTGTTCCTTAATGGGATCATTGAGGAAGAGGTGTACATTGAGCAGCCTGAAGGATTTTAGATCTTCAACAGTGAGTCGCATGTGTGTAGGCTCAAAAGAGCATTGTATGGGCTGAAAAAAGCACCACGTGCTTGGTACACTCATATCAACAGCTATTTCACTGGACTTGGCTTCACTAAGAGTGAGGAGGATGCAAACCTGTACCAAATTGTGGTGGAGGGTAAGATTTTAATCATTGTTCTTTATGTTGATGATTTAATACTAACGAGTGATGAGCAGTTGATACCCTCATGCAAGGCAGATCTTGCAAAGGATTTTGAGATGAAGGATTTGGGCCTCCTTCATTATTTCCTTGGATTGGAAATATGGAAGTGAGAAGGTGAACTGTTTGTGTCTCAAAGCAGGTATGCTTGGGAGATACTTGGTAAGTTTCACATGGAGGACTGAAAGCCTATTGATACTCCTCTTCCAGGAAATTGGAGGAAAGAGGATGCTACATCAGCAGAGGTAGTGGATGCCACTGTTTATCGACAGTTGGTGGGTTCGCTCATGTATTTAGTTAATACAAGACCGAACATATGCTATGCAGTGAACCAGTTTTCACAAGCGATGGTTAAGCCTACCAAGTTCTTTTGGAAGGCAGGCAAGCATGTACTGAGGTATCTCGGGGGCACATCTAAGTATGGTTTATGGTATAGACAAATGGATGAGGTGAAGTTGCATGGATTCACGGATGCATTGGGCAGGAAGCCCAACAGACAGAAAAAGCACATCAGGAGGGATTTTCAGTATCCAATCTATGGAAGTTTCTTGATACAACAGGAAACAAAGATCTGTGGAACTCAATTCAGTGGAAGCAGAATACATGGCAGCGAGTCAAGTTGCATGTGAGGCTATCTGGATGAGGAAGATCCTGGTTGGTTTGTTCGGTTTACATTTAGATCCCACAGTGATACATTGTGATAATCAGAGTTGCATTAAACTCTTGGTTAATCCTGTGTTTCATGATAGATCTAAACATATTCATATCCGGTATCATCATATCAGAGATTGTGTGGAGCAGAAGATCATGTTGCTTTAGTACATTCCTACGGAGGATCAGGATGCAGATATTCTGACGAAGGCACTCACCAGGAGAAAATTCGAATACCATAGAGGCAGGATCAGGGTGAAAGATAATCCCTATCTTGTTTAGAGGGAGTGTTGATATTCAACAAGATGATGAGCTTAGTGAAAAGAGTCGCCTTCACTAAGTGGGCCTGCAGGCTATTTTTGGTGCAAGTCTATTTTTAGACTATGTCTATTTTTAGACATGGTGATCATATTTCAGAAGTTGCAGGATGCTATTTGTAGGATGGTTGATCAAGTCGAAAATAGATGAAATTCTATTTTTAGAATATTGGGCGAAGTCTATTTATAGATCGTCGATCTAAAAATAGAAGTGTCGATTATTATTAGCTCTTAATAATAATCCGACAATAAACAACAACTTATTCTCTTGGAGCACTTAATTTCAATGCACAGATTTGGAAAATCAGTTGGCTGAGGGAATTACGCAAATCCCAAGGGAAATTGGTGGTTCATGCATGGAGGACTCAATTAGAACTGAAGTGTCAAAGTTATGACAGAGTTGGAAGAGTAGTTCATGGAGTTGTATTCAGTTTAACTCAGTTAGACTCAGTTGAGCTAGTTTTATCTAGTCTAACTAAATGATAAACTAGTGAGAGTGGAGTGAATTAATTAGTTAATTAATTCACAAATAATAACTCATTAATCAATTGAACAATACAACAGTTGACTACAGTGCATGTTAGTTTTAGTGGAGACCCAGTGGAGAGATAGTTGAAAGGGCAAGATGGACTATCTATTGTGACTATAGTGATGCATTGATTGAATCACACACACATTGGAATTGCCAATGAGGATTGCACAGTCAAGGCAAGAGTTATTTGAATTCATTCAGAGCTATTCTTCAGCAAGGATTGCGCAGTGGAGGCAGGCTAGCAGGAGGGCAAACATCGGTGCATGGATTTGCAGATTTGTCCTGATTAGTGTGTGACGATTGATTGTACTGAGAGCTTGATGTACTAAAATTTGTATGAGATTGTTACATGATCTCCATGATACATAATATATGATAGTTGGGGTTTTCAGCTTCAGGATTTCCCATTAAACAACTGTGTTATGTGCGATTTTTTTATTTATGCTTCACATGTGTTTGCAGTTAATTTTCCGCAAAAGATTAACAGTGGAATGATTCTGTATTTTGCAAGAAGTTAAATATTGTGAGATCATGGGAATCTGGATGTATGCATGCTTAGTGTATACTAATTTCTACATTAGGGGTTACCTGATAGTATAAACTTTAGTCGACCACTCAAAAGTGGTCCTCTCCCCTATAGTGGTAGCCCATTAAGCCAAAGCATATATTGGCCATGAATTAGGGGCAGACGAGGTCATGAATTTGGGCTTCTGTATCCATGAATGACTCAGGTTCGGGAGGGAACTTGGCTTCACGATTTTTGGGAGTTGTAGGGGAGGGTTTCTACATTTCAAGGGTGCATAATAGAATCACACTTGGATAATGGGGAGTGGGAATACCCAGAGATTCATGGTTGTGGTCGAAAGTGACATCTGGGCCAGATTCTGGAGGGGCAGAGGTCTGGGCAGTGTCTTGTGCAGGTGCTTGGCTGATGGGGATGCATTGAGGAAATGTGAGCGAGAGATAGAATAATGAGCCGAGAGGGTCTCGAAAATAGAAAAAAAGGGGATGCAACAGTAGGATCATGGGGACATGACGTCATTGGGGTTGTGATACGTGGTAGGATGTAAGTTGGAAAGGTGTAAGGTTGACGGGGGGTGGGGGGTGGGGGGTGGTTGGAAGTCCCTCATTTTTATTTCGCATTTGCCTTGGTCCTAGCTGACTAGAGATGATCTTTGATTAGGGGTCGAGTAGAGGGTGGTCCCCATTGCATCTGAGGGGTTGGATGGAAGCAGACAAGGGTAGCTCGGAGCCGTCAGAACCAGTCCTTTCTCACCACGTTTTCTTTGACCGTTCAATGTTGGGGCTTCACTGGTTGTAGCCACAATGATCAAGTGATGCTCCAGTGTGTGGATGTGTGGCGATATTTTGCATAGTAGCTAGGGTGTTAACCCCTTTAGCCATTGCCTTTGACGCTGCTTTAGCCTCCCGAGTGCGCTTCCCTATTACATGAGTTCAAGCCATGCATGCTCGAACCTTTCAACCTTTTAATTTTAAAAATGCATGTGAACCCCTATTTTCTGTGTGATTAGCATGATGGGTAGCATGGTAGGTGACAACACATAGAATAAATGGTTTTCATACAATATATCTGTTTTTATGTTCATTAGAATATAGGATAAAAACTTTTATTTAAGAACTTTAAAAAGATTTCATAGTATAGAACTAGAATAGAGCTTTCATTACAATTCAATAGATTAAGAATTCAATTGCTTTCTAGTTCAAAATTTATTTCTTTCCATAGATTAAATTTTATTGAAGTTTTTTTTCCCTTACAAAGTGTTGTGTGTGCTGATTTTAGATATCATTTCATAGATAGAACTTTATTTGAAGCTCTACATCTCCTTTCAAATGGATTATTTTTTTTTTTAAATCAAAAGTTAAATCCATGGCATATACAGTGCAAGTGTACTTCCCAAGAATACAAACCCTAGATTGATATTTAATGCAACTAATTTAATAGACAATTAAATTACTCAATGCCAAGAAGTAGAAATAACCACCCCTGAATGGGGTAACAAGGACACTATGCCAAATCTCTAACACCACACATCTGTTACCATCCTTGTGGCTTTGAAGGTATACGAGAACTGCAATATCTTTTCATGGGAATTTATGTGGCCATCAAAATCACATTCTCCACATTATGAACAGTGTCACGACAAGTACAAAGAAGGATAGGATTTTAAATAGAGATTATTCAAGAGCTCTTTATCAACTTATCATTGTATCCTCAAAATATTTTATAGTTTGGATCTCCCTCAATATAACATTATTTCCCTCATCGTGGACAAACATTGGATAAATATCCTTCTGCATTAGCTTTCCCTTAATATATTTGGCCTTCTCTGGATTGAATTAATAGAATTTGATGCTCAAAATCATACTAACACTTGGATTGGTCCCCTCCTCCTTTGATTTTCCCTTTCTAGTTGACCCTTGCCAACTCTATCATTCAACAACTACACCCCTCTTCCTTTTCCCATTTCAACTATATCCCTTATCAAATTCCTTCAACTAGATCACCCACCCATGGCTTGCAATAGCACTGGGATTTGATGACACCGTGGTGATCGCAATCCTGCTTTGAATCACACCCAAATTAATGCTAAATATTTAGTTTTTTTTCGAGAGCTGTAAATCCACTAGAGGTTTAGGATGAGATTGAAACTACAAAAGGAGAGACTCATGCAAAATTAAATTTCCTTGTGAATGATGAAGTAAATTCCAATTTTAGTTAATCGATCCTAGAAATGGTAAAGACTCGTAGCCACAATACAACATATATTTTCAAATTGTTGACATCTATATACTAACAAGTGAAAACAATCATGGGAAATGTTTTAGTTGAGTGGAATGAGACACATAATGAAATCCTACTATGCTTAGATGCTTTTCAATTCTAGATACAACATGGGCATGACATAGTAGAAGCAATTGCTTAGAAGCTTCATGACCTAGAATTGGTAGAGGATGTCTCATTCACTCCTTGACATATACTTTTTTTGTTTTTTCTAAGTTACTACAACGTATTTATGTTTCAGTGCATCTCTAGACATATAAATAATATATATGCCAAGTATAATCAATTATGATACATTTAGACATATATAATCTATCTCTAACTCTCTAAACAAAAAACTTAACATATTGCATATTTATAACTTAATTTATTACAACTTGTCTAATTTTCCAAACAACACATACGTAGTATATAACAATATTTATTTTTACACTAAGTAATAAACTATTGATAACTATCTTTAAAAAAAAAAGACAAAATTGAAATAAACTTATTTTATTTATGAGAGATATTGAAAAAAAAAATATGATTAAATAATATCTTTCAAGTTAGAAAAAGAATTACATTTCTTCTCAACAACAAGAAATATAAACTTTGTTAATTTACATTAATAAAAATAAATGAAAATCATGCAAAACCCTAAAGTACCACACGTTTTGATTCATTTTCACTTGAAAAGTTAGATACCACACATTTTGATTCACTTTCACTTGAAAAGTTAGATAACGACAATGAATTTTCAATTGACCTTTATCCGCGAATCGTCGATTTAAAAGGTTGTGACAACAATGTGTTTATGTTTTCTTTTTTAAAGAAAGTAATGGCTATGAGAAGGATGGTTACCAAGTTGGTTGAAATTTCTAGACATTTTATTTATTTCCCTTGAAATGATGTTTATCATGATCCCCGATCGGGGTGCCAAGTGGGGAATTGGAGAGGAGAGGTTGCACAAGACTATGTGTACCACGTGGCTGTTTGATGAGGGCATGCAGACAAATGGGTAGGTACTACCACCTGCGCTACATAATGACTGACGTGAATGATGGTGGTTTCCAACTCACGATGTCAGAGCGGTATGGGAAACAACACCAACATGTTAAGGGAGTTATGAAGGGTGGTGAGAGGAAAGGTGCTATCTCATTCCAACAATTTGTGGTGGAGGATAGAGCAGACAGAGCTACCGCGGGGGAGCAAGTCGGGACATCGGGTTCGCATTCATTCACCTGGTATGTTCTTAGCCTATACACCATGCTTGTTTCTACGAATGGAGATGGTTCTAAGGTCTTCAGCTTGGTTCATATTCCTGTGTTTGATAACTCTATTATATTCTGGGGGTTTTATTTATCATCTGGTTTCTGCAATGGTAGTCCTCAGGATTGGGTATATTATTATAATTGTCTTCTTGTTTTGTTTTTCAGTATTCAGTTCTATTATGCAAACCTCCTATGCATGGGCACTCTGGGCTCAAAAGCCTTGTCGAGATGTATTCTGGTAGTTTTAAGGGGTATAGGCTCTGTTGGTTCTCCAATTATGCATGTATTTCTTTTTGTTCAGCTTGGTCTCATATATACTCTACATGTCTTTCTTTCTTTTCCCCCTGTACCATGCACTCGACCATCTTCTCTATATGCAACCTTAACAGTTTGGCTAGCCAATCATATTAAATTTATTGCATGGCTTCGAATGACCCTTCTGTCGACAACACTCGGTTGAATTCTTTATCCAGAGTTTCACCCACTCAGTACTTTTGTAATATGGGGGGCTTCGATTCCATTTATTGTGATGGTCATCCTACTATTTTTGGTCATCAGGGTTTTCCAACTGTTTTTCCTCTGGGGTTGTGGGGTTTCATTTCAGTTTCTAGAGGTTTCATCCTTGTTTCAAAGGGGCTCATTCCTGTTTCAAGGGGTCTCTATCCTACTTTGCGGAAGTTTTGGTTGCTTCGCTGATTTTTTCATATTCTACCGTGGGGAAAGGTTTGGGTTCTCAGGGAGTTCCCTTCTCTTCAGGGGAGTCTCTGCCCTTCGCCTATTAATATGCAGTAGGAGAATGGAAACATTCTTGCCATGCATTTTCTGTCGCGAGTGGAAAAGAAACTTCTTCTTGCCACCCTTATAAACCGTTGGATGATGGGAAGGAGGAATGATGACATGTATTGGCATGATAAATACGAGGATGTTACTCCTGACAGTCAAGATCTATTTCATTGTTGTTTCACTAAACCAATTATTGAAATTTTGTTGCAATATATAGGGATATTTAATTTCTATATAGGTGTTTCTTTAGCACTGGTCACGAACTTGCCCCGACACTGTCAGTCAATCCAACGGTCTATACTCCACCTGCAAGACATAATGGTTAAATGCCAAGAAACAAAAAAGGAAGCCAAGGATAAAGGAAAATAGAAACAAAGTAATCCCAAAGCAGACCCCAGTGAGAGGGGAAGGAATTCGGGCAAAGAGATAACGGAAATTTTTTTTGATGCCTATTCCACAAGCATTCCACCTCAAGTTAAAACACTTATCTCAGGTTGGGAGCGAGACTGAAACACCAAGGAGGAAGGGGAAGTACAAGAGGAAGGAATGGAATTTCTAAAGGACCCCAGAAACATGAGGAGTAGACTATTATTATTTCAGTATTCTATTCATACCTACAGGACACTAAAATGTATATTGGCTAAGGAAATTATCAGAATTCAGGAAATCAGAGGAGACCCAAAAAAAATTTCCATTCTAACTGAGATAAGGAGGAGACATTCAAGAAATCCGCCTTATGTAACACCACCACAATGTTCGTGTGGGTCGCATGGATCGACAATTGCAAAGCATGCATGAAGTAGATATGCTTGGTTCTAGTGTTAAGGACCCGATACCGATCGAGTCTTCCGATGATTGAGTTCCTTACTTTTTTGTTTTTTTGACATGCATACTTCGGGTAGCATTTAATTTCTAAAGTTATTATATGTAAGAGAGAGTAAATTGAACATATCAAACAGTATTTGGTTAAAAAAAATTTCAGTATTAGTTGGCATATAACTCTTTAAGGTGACCAACAAACCTAGTTTTTGTGGACATGTTAAGGCCATCCAATATTATTATTTATAACAATTTTTTTTTTTATTAATAAAAATAAGAAAAAATTGCTAAACTTCGGGTTGTCCGCATCTCTACAAAAGAGATCCAGAATTCGGCAACACATACTAGACGCCCTTGCAAGGGAAGCAAGTTCCAGATTTTCACCTCCAGGATGCACTATTATGCCACATGGGACACCGTTTGAATTGAATAATCTCTCTAAAGGCACAAGTCCCCTAGGAATCATATTCCCCTTCAACTGTAGAATTTTGTATCCTGCAACTGTCTCTTCCTATCTTGAACGTGGTATATATACCATGGATTCCTCCCCTTGATCAATGATTGAATTTGAAAATTCTCCAACAACCTCCATGAAGCGCTTTATTTGTTCTTCTTCCTCAAACACTTGCCAATGCTTGACATTTTATGGGACTGAGGGCCTATACCTGGCTTCAATTTCGTATCTCACAAGAGGATTCTAGGGGGGTCAGAAGTTACTAACGGCCACAGATATAGAGTCATCCATCTGGATCTTTTACTGGAGCATGAACTGGATGTTAAAATCCAAAAAGAAATTATCTATTAGATCCCATGCCTAGTTTTTGTAGGCTCTGACCCTCGTGTGTTTAGTTTGGCATTGATTTCTCACCTGTTTCATCACCAATTATGAATCTCCAAACACTGCCAAAAATTCAATATTAAGGATCATGTCTGCTTGTAGACCTAAGAGCAGAGCTTCATATTCAACCATGTTATTGGTGGCCTTGAATTCCAATTTGAAAGATAGAGGGATCAATAATCCTTTTGGTGATACTAGCAATACTCCAGCCCCATTACCTTCCTTAGAATATGCCTCGTCGAAATGCAATGTCGATATTTCACCACCTTTTACTTTTTGATTGACCTGAAGCAAGGGAAGGGTCTATGTTTCTTCTAGGATGAAGTCATATTTTTCTAGTAATAGGAAGGAGAACTCGCTTTCCCTTCCATACAGGGGATCATTAGTGGAACCATCAACTTTGGAGACCATATTTAAAAACCTTGATTCCCTATAGAGCCTCCTTTCCTCCTCTCCAAACACCGGGATAGTTGCATATGTTAGGTCCAACTTTATAGATCCTCAAACCTTGGATACCCATGACTTGGATAAGAGCATTTAAAATCTAGCAGGGATATATTCCACCACAATATCCATTACTAAACTCTTTGCGAGAATCTAAGCCAGGTTTATCACCAGATCTGTGATCAACCCCAAGCAGTTTACCCTCTTGGAGTCAAAGGAGTAAAGGCCCTTATAAGGGTTAGTGATTTGTAGCCCCAGTTTTTCAATGAAGGATAAGGGAATTAAGTTATGAGAAGCCCTTGAATCAAGCATATAGTTATGAAACATAAGGTTGCGCACTACTATAATCATATAAAAATTTGGAGTGGAGGGATCTTGTCCTTCTACATGGGGTATGAAAATTACCATGGGCCTTTCTTCTTGAAGATTCGGACTATTGTGCAAAGGGACCATGGTAGGGGGACACATAAACTGAGACATGTGAGCTTTATAAATTGGTTGTATCAAAAATTCGCTCAATGGGACATGGATTTTTACTTTTTCATGTTTTTTTTGGAGATTGAAGACCACTGGACTTTTATCGGCAGAAAAAGCTTCGACATGCTCCATGTCTTTATCACGAAGGGGCTTGTATGGTAAGGGTAATTTTTCAACATTAGAGATTTTAGGATTGTGAAGGGATGGGATCAGGGATATACTCTCCTTGGTTGGCATATGGTCTGATGGTTTCTTCCCCTTTTCGACCTCATTGGGAGAGCCTTAAGAAACTGCATCTTCATTTTGGTCTTGCATTCAGGATCTCTTCCTAGAAGACCTCAGGTCATACTTATTGTGTTATAGTACCTGCATAAAATCAACAAAATACCTACAATAACTGTCGATTTCACCATCATATGGAGGGGGATCTAGATCCTCCTCTCCCCCTCTTGGTGTATTGCAGCTGCATCTTCTTTTTCAAAATAAGTAGAGAGTTGGATCTCTTGTCCTGCCAAGACTTCTTATGCTTGTTCTTTTCGGTCTTCTTCTAGATACATTGGGGGATAAATGTGATATTTCTCCTTCCTTTATCTTTGTAGTAATCAAAGTGGTGGTTTTTGATATTAAGGGTTGAAACCTCGGTTGGGAACTAGCTGATTTTGGCAAGGAGGATTCTTACTTTCTAGCTCTAGGTTCACTAGCTTATTGGGCAAGCTTCTGATCAATTTATTCATCTCGTCAAGTTTTTTTTCTTGAGTTTCTCTATCCTAACTTGATGAGCTAGCCTCTTCTTTTCCCCTTCTTCTGTCTCCATGATTTGTTATCCCTTTCAATTTTTTGGCAGAGGCGAAGTTGGCCTCAACTTTGAGGGCATCTATTTGAACTTGGTCCAGTCTCCTAGACTTCCTTTTCTTTAGTGTGAATATGAAATTTGGTTCAAAATCCCCAATAAAAACCACTTTAGCTGCTACTTGGGGAGGATTGATCTCTATTGGGAGGCTATTGTACATCTTATTAAATCTCTTAATAAAATCTGGAACATCCTCATTATGCTTCTTCTTCATGGCATTGAACTCTGTGAGGGTATATGCATGATCCTTCTTTGCCCCCCACTTTTGTGTGAAATAAATCTCCATTTCTTCCCAAGTGGTACTAGAAGCATTAGGTAAATATTTGAACCATTTCTGGGCCTCGCCATCCAAGGATTGAACAAAGAGCCTATGCACTATGTTGAGGTGTTCAGCATTCAAGTTCTCAACAAAAGCACAAAAGGTTTCTATGTTCCTTTGTGTCGAAATGTTATCCTCACTAGTGAAGCTTGGTAAAATATTTATATAGTGTGGCATATCATTTAAGAGTTGTGGTAAGGCCAATGGGGCATATTTGTTTAAAATAAAACTAGGGACATCTGTATTGGGCACGGGTGGATGAGGTAAGTTCACTGTGTGGACTTAAAAGGGGGTTATCTGAGGTGTAATTGGAAGAACCTGAGTAGGTAGGTTATTCACATTGTATGTGGGTTTGTTTATAAGGATGTATTTAACTCTTCTATTTCATGCGATGGATGGAATATAAAGGAAGGTGTACAGAAAAAAAAAATTATTCGTTTTTTATTCTGGAAATGAATGGATCACGTATGGAATCTCTCTCTGGAGGATTATTTAGAATTCAAGCGGAAAGATCTAGACAATTTATCACCTCTCTTTGAGAGCTAGAAGAGGATGCTTCAAGAGAAAAAGGGGTGGATCTAATAGTTTTGGGGTCTTTTCTTTCTAGATCCTCCTAAAAATAATCTTCTCTGGGTTGGATACACAAGAATTTATTTGCTGAGAAGTATCCGACCAGGTATGTGGCCTCATGAATGCTAGGATTGCTTGAATCAAAGATTAGATAGTGGAGTTTCCAAGGTGAGAAATTCAAAACCCACAACCTTTCATGCTCACTTGATTGAAGGGTGTATACTTGTCGTATCCCAAGGAAATATCTTCTTATTTTTTCCTCGACAACGACACCAGAAGACGTTGTAACTCCTAGAGACAGTCCCTAGGTTCATTAGGATACCAGTGCCTAGGCTATCTTATTAGGGTCTTGCATTAGACATGACACGACCCAACCCTCAATATTAAGAATTTTTATGAGAATATTGGTTCAAAACCTTCCCTAATCAAACACATATAACAATTTATATACTCATGAATCGCAATATACGATGAAGTTCATATCACAATCAACCATGACAGTTCACATATGTGCACAAAAATCTTTAGTTCTTGTATAACATAAGAGAAAAGGGAGATGAGAATTCAAAATATTGGGCTTAGGAGTATTAAGAATTCAACATGTCCAAAACTAGAGTGAAAAGGCAAAAGGGAGGAAAAGTGAAGTGAAAATATTTATGGAGTGCTTTTAAAGAATTCAACTTTTCTCAATTCAAAGAGTGTTTATCATCATTTATGAATCAGAAGAATTCATGAACACAAAATGAAATTTACAGTATCTACAGTTACATAATATATATGAAGTAGAACATAAAGGAATTCACACACATACATGAGAATGGATACATACTATATGTACAGATGAGCCAAAATCACCGTGACTATGTATTAAATAATTCTTGAAATGATACATTCATAGACCCAAAAAGTGTTGCAAGCTTCTTTAGGAAATATAAAAAGTCTCTTGGAAAAAATTTGAATCTTTTTTCAGTCACATATCACTTGTTCATATAGGGCCTTCCTTGAGAACCCGTTAACAAAATATTATTTTCTTGGTTTGTTACAATTTGTGATCATATCAAAGTTGGGTGTGCCTCGTGGCACAGTTGGATCTAACTGAAAATTAAACACACAGTGTGACGAAAATTAAAAGACTTCATAAAAACTGAAAGTAAAAACATTGAAAGAAATGATCCTGGAAATATTCAATCATGATGATAAGTAGGTAGGGGGTGTGAAGCAGTATTGATGATTTGCACTGTAGAAAAATAAGCATACTAATCCCACTTCTGCCACCCTATCATAGATGATGGCATGACCTCTGAATAGAGCGAGTATGTCAGTCAGAGGTTGTTTCAACCGGAGTATTCTAGCTTGGAGTGAAAGAAATTCTTTATCGAACCCAACAACTGGAATTCGTGCTTGATATAATTTACTACCATTTGGCCTTTCAGCGTGGATGTTCTCTCATGAGTGGAGTATGACCTACTATTGGTTGCCACTAACCTCTAATCATATTGATCCTACAACATCAATTCTCCCCTTTAACCCTGGCAGTTGGGTAAACCTTCTCTGAAGACCTTGTTCAATGCAGTTTCGAAAGCTTTGACCTCTTCAATCACCCCGTTCAGGCATCCTTCGGCTTTGCTCCTGCCTTCTTCCTTGTGTATGAATCTCGATATCTCCATCACTGTGATAACCCTGTCCACAATGTCCAGAGGTATAGGCTCAGCACCGGGTCTTTAATTTATAAATTGAATATACTATCTCATGGCCTCATAGTTCCTCAGTCCTTCGTCTCTACTTGATAGCAGGGTGAACTCGTATTCTTTGATGGCCACCTTCTGTTCATTCAAAAACACTAAATATTACCAGTTCTTTTTCAACTCATTAATGATATTGTTGTGGTAGATTGGATCTCTCTTTCCTTCTAAGTCAACCTCTCTTAAGAAACCTCCAAATACTTCTGGTACTTCTTGAGTTCTCCTTTTTTCAGTTGAAGTTCGGTCACGGCTTTAGTGAGTTTTTCTGTGGGGTTTTGTGGATCCTCAGGCACAAACATTGTACATGTGTGCGATTCAATCACCTTTTGCAGTTCTACCATATGCTCTTGAAGCACTATATTCTCATCGTTTCTTTTGATGAGCTCTTGGGACAAAAAAAAAATTCTTTGCTTCCACTTGGGCAAGCTCCTTAGTTTGCACGTGTTCACTATCTGGAATTTTTAACTTATGCCTTAACTATTGGATCTCTTTATGATAACCCTTGATTATAGCTTCCACTGTCTCTTTATCATTCGTGTCTGCCCCTAGTTTTATGATCAAATCCTTATAGTATTTAACCTATAAGTGGAGAGCTCTCAAGTTCTCCTTTTCCTATTTTACTCTTATAGTAGCCTTTTCCAACATCTTCTTAGCCTTTTACTCACAAGTATCTCCTCCACCTCGCTATCTTCAGTTGAGTCAACATTCCTTTTAGTTGGTTTGTCTTTAGTTGTCGACGTTTCGGGCTCCATCTCTGTGTCTAAAGGCTAGGAATCAAATTTAGCTCTCCATTCTGTTTCCAGTATGTATTCATGCATATAGGTTGAAGCTTTTATCTCTTCCCTCCTTTGGGAAATGATACCCTTAGGATCATAATGCCAAACATTCCCTTGTTGAAATTCCATTTTCCTGAGAAGATTGTCAACTATTCTAAAATCATGTCTAGAATTAATGATAAATGACCCTATAGTGTTCCCCATTTTAAAAATATATCCTTTCTTTGCTAGGAAAAGGTGGAGGAGGTATGTGTTTAATATTTTTCTAATAAATTCTAATGTGAAAATTTGCATCGACGTGAATACTGGCAGGTGATAGGGAGGGAGGTCATAACCGTAAATTCTGATTTATGTGTGATCTTTGAACAAGTACCAGTCTCCCACACATGTGTCTTCACTAGGTTGAAGGAGCCTTTTTTGTGTTGGGAAAATAGTTCACCATTAATTATTTCATACGCAATGGACATAAATTCTGATATTAACTTGGAGTAGTCGTTAGTCTCTGGTCTCTTTTGGACCGAAGAGTTCCAGTCAAAAATAGAATTGACTTGTTTTCTATAGGTAATCTTATTCAATCCCAGGCACTCAAATTTTTCAACGTGTGTGTACAGGAACAAGTAGAAGAGTAATGATTAGTACCGAAAAATGTGTGTAGTGGTGACATGATGAAATTGAAACCTCATGTTGTCTGGAATATATGACGAGATGTCAAACAAATAATTGGGTTGTACCATTAGATCCAAAAACCCTAGCACAACTTTAGTGGCTACACTGGCATAATCTTCCCCAAGAAAACATGAAATTGAAAACAGGATGGGCTGAAAAGGTTTGATACATGAATAAATTAGGAATTTTTTCGCTGCAAGTAAGACCGGTGAACTAGGGGAAAGGATTATTTGTAGCAAAGATTGCTTTTGCTTTGGGGAGAGGCTAGAAAAATGATAAGAAAGGGTTGCATCAGAGAATTTATGTGGATCGGGAGAAGATGGGTAGGTCAAAGCCTTTCAAATCAATTCAAGGGTAATCTCCAGTATTTTATTTCCTTGGTAAGAAAGGAAGCATTCTATTTTCTCAATTTATGCAGCCACAAGCCATGAGACAAACTCTAGGAAGTAATGCATAGTAGGGGTTACCTGATAGTATAAACCTAATTCAACCACTTGGAAGTGGTCCTCTCTCCTATAGTGGTAGCCCATTAAGACAAAGCACAGATTTGGCCATAAATTAGGGGCAGACGAGGTCATGAATTTGGGCTTCTGTATCCATGAATGACTCAGGGTCAGGAGCGATTTTTGGGAGTCGCAGGGGAGGGTTTCTCCATTTTAAGAGTGCATAATAGAATCACACATGGATAATGGGGAGTTGGAATACCTGGAGATTTGTGGTTGTGGTCGAAAGTGACATCTGGGCCAAATTCTGGAGGGGCAGAGTTCTGGGCAGTGTCTTGTGTAGGCACTTGGCTGATGGGGATGCTTCAAGGAATTGTGAGCGAGAGATAGAATAATGAGCCAAGAAGGTCACGAAAATAGAAAAAAAGGGGATGCAATGGTAGGATCATGGGGACATGACGTTATCAAGGTTGTAATATGTGGTAGGATGTAAGTTGGATAGGTGTAAGGTTCACGGTGGGTGGGGGGGGTGGAAGTCCCTCATTTTTATTTTGTATTTTCCTTGTTCCTGGCTGACTGGAGATGATCTTTGATTAGGGGTCGAGAAGAGGGTGGTCCCCATTGCATCCAACGGGTTGGATGGAAGCAGACGAGGGTAGCTTGGAGCCATCAGAACCAGTCCTTTCTCACCATGTTTTCTTTGACCGTTCAATGTTGGGGCTTCACTGGTTGTAAACCCCGTGCCCTTTTCCCTGCCAAAATGATCACGTGACGCTCTAGTGTGTGGATGTGCAGCGATATTTCACATAGTAGCTAGGGTGTTAACCCCCCTGAGCCATTGCCTTTGGTGTTGCTTTAGCCTCTCGAGTGAGCTTCCCTATTACATGAGTTCAAGCCATGCATGCTCAAAGATTTCAATCTTTTAATTTTAAAAATTCATGCGAACCCCTATTTCCTGTGTGATTAGCATGATGGGTAGCATGGTAGGTGACAACACATAGAATAAATGGTTTTCATACAATATATATGTTTTTATGTTCATTAGAATATAGGATAAAAATTTATATTTAAGAAATTTAAAAATATTTCATAGTATAGAACTAGAATTGAGTTGTCATTACAATTCAATAGATTAATAATTCAATTGCTTTCTAGTTCAAAATTTATTTCTTTCCATAGATTAAATTTTATTGAAGTTTTTTTTCCCTTACAAAGTGTTGTGCATGCTGATTTTAGATATCATTTCATAGATAGAACTTTATTTGAAGCTCTACATCTCCTTTCAAATAGATTATTTTTCTTTTAAATCAAAAGTTAAATCCATGGCATATACAGTGCAAGTGTACTTCCCAAGAATACAAACCCTAGATTGATATTTAATGCAACTAATTTAAGAGACAATTAAATTACCCAACGCCAAGAAGTAGAAATAACCACCCCCGAATGGGGTAACAAGGACACTATGCCAAACCTCTAACACCACACATTTGTTACCATCCTTGTGGCTTTGAAGGTATACGAGAATTGCAATATCTTTTCATGGGAATATATGTGGCCATCAAAATCACATTCTCCGCATTATGAACAGTGTCACGACAAGTACAAAGAAGGATAGGATTTTAAATAGAGAGTATTCGAGAGCTATTTATCATCTTATCATTGTATCCTCAAAATATCTTATAGTTTGGATCTCCCTCAATATAACATTATTTCCCTCATCATGGACAAGCATTGGATAAATCTCCTTCTGCATTAGTTTTCCCTTAATATATTTGGCCTTCTCTGGATTGAATTAATAGAATTTGATGCTCAAAATCATACTAACGCTTGGATTGGTCCCTTCCTCCTTTGATTTTACCTTTCTAGTTGACCCTTGCCAACTATATCATTCAACCACTACACCCCTCTTTCTTTTCCCATTTCAACTATATCTCTTATCAAATTCCTTCAAATAGATTACCCACCCATGGCTTGCAATAGAATTGGGAGTTGATGACACCGTGGTGATCACAATCCTGCTATGAATCACACCCAAATCAATGCTAAATATATTTTATTTTCGAGAGCTGTAAATCCACTAGAGGTTTAGGATGAGATTGAAACTACAAAAGGAGAGACTCATGCAAAATCAAATTTCCTTGTGAATGATGAAGTAGATTCCAATTTTAGTTAATGGATCCTAGAAATGGTAAAAACTCGCAGCCACAATACAACATATATTTTCAAACCGTTGACATATATCTACTAACAAGTGAAAACACTCATGGGAAACGTTTTAGTTGAGTGGAATGAGACACATAATGAAATCCTACTATGCTTAGATGCTTTTCAATTCTAGATACAACATGTGAATGACAAAGTAGAAGCAATTGCTTAGAAGCTTCATGGCCTAGAATTGGTAGAGGATGTCTCATTCACTCCTTTACATATACTTTTTTTGTTTTTTATGTTTTTTCTAAGTTACTACAATGTATTTATGTTTCAGTGCGTCTCTAGATATATAAATAATATATATGCCAAGTATAATCAATTATGATACGTTTAGAAATACATAATCTATCTCTAACTCTCTAAACAAAAAACTTAACATATTACATATTTATAACTTAATTTATTACAACTTGTCTAATTTTCCAAACAACACATAAGTAGTATATAACAATATTTATTTTTAGACTAAATAATAAACTATTAATAGCTAGCTTTTAAAAAAAAGAAAAAATTGAAATAAACTTATTTTATTTATGAGAGATATTGAAAAAAAAAATTATGATTAAATAACATATTTCAAGTTAGCAAAAGAATTACATTTCTTCTCAACAACAAGAAATATAAACTTTGTTAATTTAAATTAATAAAAATAAATAAAAATCATGTAAAAACCCTAAAGTACCACACATTTTGATTCATTTTCACTTGAAAAGTTAGATACCACACATTTTGATTCACTTTCACTTGAAAAGTTAGATAACAACAATGACTTTTCAATTGACCTTTATCTTCCAACCATCGATTTAAAAGGTTGTGACAACAATGTGTTTATGTTTATTTTTTTAAAGAAATTCATGCCTATGAGAAGGATGGTTACCAGTTTGGTTGAAATTTCTAGACATTTTATTTATTTCCCTTGAAATGATGTTTATCATGATCCCCAATCGGGGTGCCAAGTGAGGAATTGGATATGAGAGGTTGCATAAGACCGTGTGTACCACACGGCTGTTTGATAAGGGCATGTAGACAAATAGGTAGGTACTACCACCTATGCTACATAATGACTGACGTGAATGATGGTGGTTGCCAACTCACGATGTCAGAGCGGTATGGGAAACAACACCAACATGTTAAGGGAGTTACGAAGGGTGGTTAGGGGAAAGGTGATATCTCATTTCAACAGTTTATGGTGGAGGATAAAGCAGACAGAGCTGCTGTGTGGGAGAAATTTTGGACATCGGGTTCGCATTCCTTCACCTGGTATGTTCTTAGCCTATACACCATGCTTGTTTCTACGAATGGATATGGTTCTAAGGTCTTCATCTTGGTTCATATTCTTGTGTTTGATAGCTCTATTATATTCTGGGGGTTTTATTTATCGTCTGGTTTCTACAATGGTAGTCCTCAGGATTGGGTATATCATTATAATTGTCTTCTGGTTCTGTTTTTTGGTATTTAGTTCTATTATGCAAACCTCGTATGCATGGGCACTCTGGGCTCGAAAGCCTCATCGAGATGTATGCTGGTAGTTGTAAGGGGTATAGGCTCTGTTGGTTCTCCAATTATGCATGTGTTGCTTTTTGTTCAGCTTGGTCTCATATGGACTCTGCATGTCTTACTTTCTTTTCCCCCCATACCGTGCACTCGACCATCTTCTCTATATGGAACCCTAACAATTTGGCTAAACAATCATATGAAATTTATTGCATGGCTTCGAATGACCCTTTTGTCGGCAACAATCGGTTGAATTTTTTATCCAGAGTTTCACCCAGTCAGTATATGTAGATCCAATACAAATAAGCGACATTTTCATAATGTAAATCATATTAATTTCTCTATTCCATTTCTTACACTTAACAGAAATTCAATGAACAAACATCATCTTTTTTTTTTCATTTTTAGAGAAACATAGAAGAGAGCTCCTCTAATTATGAGATAAATGGAAGCGTTAGTATATGTAGATCCAATACAAATAAGCGACATTTTCATAATATAAATCATATTAATTTCTCTATTCCATTTCTTACACTTAACAGAAATTCAATGAACAAACATCATCTTTTTTTTTCATTTTTAGAGAAACATAGAAGAGAGCTCCTCTAAACAAAAGAGCCGAAGTCTTATTGTGCGATCAATGGAGGTGTAGTTAAAATGCATAAGAGAAGAATGGACTAGGTGTAACTATAAGGGTAAATATCTCCAAAATGTGAGACTCACATACGTCTAATAATAAATTGTAGTGTATAAATTTTTGGTTGACTATGATTTATATTGAACTTAAGAGATTAAAATTATAATATTATAATAAGTCCAACCGTCGATTTAAAAGACAATGACAACATTGTGTTTATGATATATTTTCTTTTAAGTCATGCCTATGACAAGGACGGTTGAAATTTCTAGAAATTTTCTCTATTTTCCTGGAAATGATGCTTATCACGAGTTTGAAGCGAATTGTTGCGTTACAGTATTACTCACAAAATTTAATTCAAATACCAAATAAAAATTAAACTTATAAATTACAGTTAAGTTATATCACAGTCAACAACAATGAAAATAGTAAAATAACATCTTAAACATGAGCGCATGAGCGCATGAGCCTGAAAGAGCATTGGTGCATGTGCATTGGTGCATTAACTTCTGTCATTGAAAGAGCATGTTTATGGACGTGACTATAGAGAAATTGAAGTGAATATCACCGTGGTTTTCTGAGAATATTTTACCAGAAATTGTTGGCCAATATGGTTTTGGAGAGAACAATAAAGATGTTTTATATCACAGTGGTTTCTTGAAGATAATGTACAAGAATTCCCTGAAATTATGAAGCACTTCACAATGTTTCAATTTTATGAAATCAATGTTTTGAATGTTGTTTACTATGTAGAGTTTAGAATTATTCGCTATTATGATTTTCTACAAATCGAGAAATTACAATAGTAGTCCTGGTAGAGCGCTTGAAGTGAAAGAAACGGAGAATAAAAGACATGTTTCTCTTTGAATGATTGATTTGTTTATGAGAATTATTTTGTTACCCGGTCTATGATAAATTTCTAGCAAGTGATATATTGGATTCTTAATCAAGAATATGTTATTATCAAAAGAAATTATCTATATATATATATATATATATATATATATATATATATATATATCAAATAACAAGCCAGTAAAATTGTTAAATAAATATGTTCAATTCCAGCTGTAACCCTTGTGGAGTTCTTGGGACAGAGCAAGATTCAGTTAACTGTTCTCCTGGATATCAAAAATAAAAAATAAATAAATTTAGTATGAATTTTTTAAAGAAAGAAACTTAATTTTATTATGAAAAATAAAATATATACATGTATGTCCAGCATGTGTTAGTACATGTAGATACACTTGAAATAAGCGACAGTTTCCTCATGTAAATCCTATTAATTTCTCTTTTCCATTTCTTCTATCTTAGACTTCACTGAAATTAAATGAACAAACACAGTTGGTTTTCCTTACTGATTCTGAAAGTAAAAGTCATTTTTCTTTTCCAATCTCTATCAGTGTGAACACAGTTTGGACGACGATCATCTTTTTTTTCATTTTTAGAGAAACATAGAAGAGAGCTCCTCTAATTATGCAATAAATGGAGGCGTACAAAAGAGACGAAGTCTTATTATGCGATAAATGGAGGCGTAGCTAAAAAGCAGAAGAGAAGAATGGACTAGGTGTAATTATAAGGGCATATATTCTAGAAATATCTTAAAATCTGAGACTCGCAGACGTCTAACAAATTCTTACTTCTTACTAGGCGATCACCGGCGAGGCATAATTACAAGTTCTTATTATTACAAACAGAAGAAAAAGGGCGTTGTTGATCTCCATGGCGCTGTACACTGTACACCATATGATACAAAGCACTGCCGGATGATATTGCTAATAGGTTAAGGGTGAATCCCTGGCTCCTCAGTGATAAGAATTCACGATGAAATTTCCACGACTACGATCCCAATTTGTTTTCATCGACCGTGGTTACTACCTTCGATAGGTGACCCCATCAACCGAAAAGACTACCGAGCAAGTATCCAATTGTTTTTAATTGGAGTAGCCTCCAATTAAATTAAGCCACCAATTAAATGTTAAAAATGATGTTTGAAAGACTTTTCAATAGGTGGTGGTTGTCACGTGATACGACTAAAATCAATTGAATCTTCACAAAAAGTTTAACATTGTTATATTCAATTCACAAGAAGTATATTTTAAATCAATTTTATATTATGCATTTTAAACCTTCATTTTTTTTCTTTCAAAAATGAAAAATCAAAATTTTAAACCTTCATTTTTTTTCTTTCAAAAATGAAAAATCAAAATTTTGATTCTTGCATATGTTTTATAGTCACATCTAGGTTTTCTTTTCACTATTGAACAAATATATCAAATAGATAAATAACAATAATTTAATTATTTTTTAGATAAAATTTTAGTATTTAATTTTTTTTATTGTAAAAAAATCTTTTATATATATATATATATATATATATATATATATATATACACACAAAAAAAATGCAATTTAATATTTTTTATATTAATTTATTATTAGGTATTAAGATGGTAAAGATTTTCCTCTATAACTAGAAAACCATGAATGCATTATTGAGAAACTAAGTAATATTAGGAATTGATGTCATTTCAAACTAGGAAAGAACTTATATGATTTATCTTCCTCACTTAATAGAGATATATGTAAAGAAATTGTGAAGGACGTTGAAAGAGTACCTCTAGCATAAACTTTAATTTAACCTAAAAAGCCATTGTCATGCTCCTATAGTCACCCATATCGGAGGCTGACTTAGTGCACCGAGATGGCCCATAACTATAGTTTTGTGGTGCATCTAACTCATTTCATCTCACCGATTTTCTCAATCTCAAACTATGTGATTATATACTACACCTCACTTTTTTGTATTTCACGGTCATTGAAATTCATAAGTTTAACACTTATTGAAGTATGTAGATAATAATTCCATATAATTATGCTTTAACATAACCAATATGCAAATGATATGAATGAAAGTAATCTTATAGAATCAACAACCTAACTAGCCTAACAATTGTCAAATATTCAAATGTGTTACAATCAAGTGAACTCTAGTCTCGTATAAGAATTTAAATTATAAGAGCACACAATTCATACAAACCTATCACCAAATTTCCTATTTCATTTACAATCATCGATCGCAACTTTGCCATAGATCAAAATTGTTTCACTTGATAGAATAATAGTAAGTACTCTCGTGTGCATGCAATGTATGAAGAGTTAAATTAACTGAAGGAAAGCAAGTTAAGTCTAATTAAGTCTAATATTAGAAGTCAAGTGATTCAAAGTTAAAAAGGTAATTCCTTGTCAAGAAAAGCTAAGTGAAGGAAAAGAAAAATGTTTATTTATGTTAAAGTGAAGTTCGAAAAGTTTAGTTAAAGCGTCAAGTCGTAGTTTGCATGAAGAAAATAAAGTTAGAGTTTGCATGATTCCATATTTAGAAAGTTTAGTACTTATATACTCATGGTTGTGTCATTATAATGTGAAGTAAGAAGAGAGAATAACAACAAATCGGTGGATGTATATGAGAGAATAATTAATGAATAGAACTTATTTATTCAAGAAGAAGTTTGTGTAGTTATTTGTCTTGTGTTTGCCTATTTATCTTTGCATCTAAATAACAACTGGTGTTAGAGAAAGGTTTAGCAAGGTTTCAAAGAACCAAACAAGTTAAGAAGGTCATGAGATACTTCGACTAAGAGCATTAACTATTGTGAGTAGTCTGCAAATCGAAGTTTGCATCCATTGGTCCATAAGTAGAAGCTAGAGCTCGTTGATAATTTGTAAACCCAACTACTAAAATATTAGGGTGAGTAGCCTATAGATCCACCACCATATCAAGAGGAAATAACCAACACCACTGACCAAATAAGGAGTCTCCACCGTAAGTTGTAGCCATGAGCCTCCATAAGAATATGCATAGAAGAGCATATGCAATCATCAATAAGAGCTCTTTCTTTTTGGTATTTTATGGTTAAATATACTTGTTTATATGTGGCTTATATCATTGTTATATCCTTGATATTTCTATTGAGTTTTATGTCAGTGATAATGTATGGGTCTCATCATTTTTGGTTAATCATTGAATGTATAACGACTATATGGCTTAACAGATGGTAATGTAGTTATTATGATGAGGCATTAATGCTTCTTAGTGATTCTCAGATAATTGTGTGACCCTTGTGCTCAGGTCTATTTTTTTAACTTGTAGAATGCATATTTGTGACATGTTTGACGAAATGGTTGTCATGGCTAGTAGGGGTCCACTCAAGTCCTTGTTCAAGTATTTACATTTTTATCATTGTTTTGATGTTAATTTTAATTTCTGGAAGTTTCATGGAGTTCTAGACAATGGCCTGAGTCCTGGCCCTGAAAAAGTGGCTCAGAATTCGGAGTCGTTGGCACGGAACTACCTGGAAATGTCCCTAGTCGCAGGCATTCGTTGTTGTGGGACTGACTGGAGGTTCTAAGTCGCATGCATGCCAATTTCAAGGGAGAGATTAAGGCTTTGATGTAGAAAATTTTCATTTTCTCTCAAGGGTTAGTCACTTGGATGGGTTGGATGGCTCCTAGTTGTTTTGTTGCAAGTGCAGAAACTTAGGTTGGTTTTGTTATGTTGGTTCCACTTCCTTAACTGATATATATGGAGTTGAATCATATCATAGTAACTTTTCAGCACATGTTTGCCCCGGTTGGCCGATAACTTGGGTAGATGTGAGAGGAGGGTGTTATAGAGTAGCATCATAGCATGGTTCCGTTCTCCTTGGGTGATGTCTGGTTTCCATTCCACTTGGATGAATATGTTTTCGTATCTACATGTTGGTTGCATATAGGTCCTTGTACTTGTGATCTATGTGCTTGTTGTTTATGCATGGTATTGGTCATGATTGTAGTGGTGTCGTCATGTGAAAGTTGATGGTGTCATTGCTGAATGTATTTGTTGTGTTTATGTCGGTTGTACATCGATTATGTGTATCAGTGTTTATATGTTGTTATGCATACTTTGACTAGATGATGGTCATTGTGCATGAAGTCATGGTATGTGGTCAACATAGTCATGCATTGATAAATGGATAATGGTTGAAAAGATGTTGATATGTTGATATGATTATGTTTATATATGTGTGTGTGTGTGTGTATTGCGCTAATATGATTGGTCTTGCAGATGAGATATCCTCTTCGAGCTATATTAAGGTACACTAGTTTTCTTATGATTTGGTTTAACTAACATAATATACCTTGCAGGAAGAAGAGATCAAAGATGACTAACAAGATGGTAGACTACAAAGATTCTCCCTATGACTCAGATGAGTAGCGTGGTGTTGGGAACACTTCTGACTTAGCAGACACATTGAGGAGTTTGAAGGAGGAAATAAGGATTTCAAAAGAAGATAATGACAAAATCATGTAGGCATAGGAGAAATAAGGAGAAGTCAATGCAATAATTCTTCAGAGTTTGTCAAAATTGCAGAGACAGGGACCACTTCGAATCAACTATGGATAGGAGGATATGACTAATGGGGCATGTGGAAGTAGACCCCATAGTGGGTACAGGTCAGATAAAGATGACACGATTAGGGATGTCAGGTTCTTGGATACTCTAGAAAGGAGGGGTGATGGACACATGTACTATTCTCATTCTGGTTCTGAAAGGTATCATGGTCATCATCGTTATAATCCTTAAAGGAGGAGTGATAGGGGATATTTTCCGAATGAGTTCAAGAAAGAAAAGCCACCTACATTCGATGGGGAAATGAATAAATCACATGTTGCAAAAGCATGGTTGATTGGAATGAATAAATTCTTGATATTGCACGATTACTTAGAGAACATGAAGGCTAGGATATCTACATTCAGTCTTAAAGGTAAAGCAGATATTTGGTGTGAAGATGTAAAGAACATTAGAGATATTTATAAGGAATTGACTTGGAGTGAATTCGAGAGACTATTTAGGAAGCAGTATCTATTGAAGATGTACTATGATGACAAGGAAAAATAGTTTTATGAGCTAAATATGGACTCTATTATCGATGAGGAGTAAACTAGAAGATTTCTGGAGTTGTTGAGATATGTGCCTTACCTCGAGGAGAAGGCCAAGATTCAACGATTCATAAATGGGTTGTCGATAACATTCAAAGATAGGATTGAGTTTGATGAGCCTAGATCATTGGAGGAGGCCATCCAGAAGCTAAAGCATTGTTATGAGCAATCAAAGCATAGATCTGAGACTAACCAGACTGGAAAGGTAATGCAACGAATAAATGGAAATGGGATAAGAAGCGAGCAAGGCCTCGAGACACAGGTAAAAAAGAGAATGCAACACCGCATAAGAAGTTCAATGCATCTAACAAAGGGTAGGGATTTTAGTTTGAGGAGCAGAACAAGGGTCTAGGTTGGAAGCCTATACAATGTTGAACCTATGGCAGAGATCATCACATGAGAGATTGTACACATCATCAAGGTGGTAGACTGCAGATTTACAGTGCTCAGGAAGCACAGACAGTGGGGGATGTTGGACAAAGTGTTCCTCAGATCTATGCAGCATTGGATAAATGACAGGCAGATCATAATGCATCTATTATCAAGATGGACGGTGAGCTTTGTGATCAAGTTGTTTCTATTTTGATTGGCCCAGGATCTAATTACAATTATTTTAATCCTGACCTGGTGGATAAGTGTGGTTTGAATAAATAAGCACATGCATAGTCTTGGTTAGTGTAGTTGGATACAGGTACAAAGAAGTGAGTTCATCATTGGCTAAGAGCTTATGCATTTGAGTTGAATGGTATGTCTACATCAACACATTTGAATTTATTTTCATTAAGTTCGTATAACATACTTTTGGGTATGGACTGGTTGTATCTCCATAGGACCAAAGTGGACTGCTATGACAAAGGTATTGAGTGCTTGGATGATAATGGAGAACAAAGAGTCTTGCAAGGTAAGAAGAAGGAAACATCAGTTAGAATGGTGACAACTATGCAGACGAAGTGTAGTCGCAGGAACGTGTGTGTTATTTGCAATACATATTTCTAGTGACAAAGATAAGGACTCCATAGTTGGTAGAGCTAAAGTTGCAGTTGAAGGAAATGTTGGACAAGGGATACATTAGGAAAAGTGTATCACCATGGGGCACACCTGTATAGTTTGTGAATAAGAAGGATTGTACTCTCAAGTTGTGCATTCATTACATGCAATTGAACAAGGTGACCATTAAGAATAAGTATTAGTTGTCGAGGATTGGTGATTTTTTTGATCAATTGAAGGGAACAACAATGTTCTTGAAGATTGATATGATATTAAGATATCATTTGAGATTAGACTATTGACTAGTAACATTTATCCTAAGGGTTGTAGGACTAGGGTTCATATATCAACTTGTATTCTATGGTTTGAAACCCTTCTTGTCTCCTTCAAGGGGGTTTCTTGAGGTCTTCAAGAATACTTCCTTTTGCTAACCAGATGGATTGTTTCTTTCACACATGTATGGAAACGTACTTTACAAATCATATTGTAATAGATTCATAAGATGATATTATGGGTATTGAATACACCTTATTTGGAGACATCATTTTTATTGTAGGGGTTGGTACCTTTCTATTTTATATGGTTCGTGATGTGAAGACTACTCACCTTCTAGTAAAGATTCATACTAAGTCTAACAAGGCTATGGATGTTTTCTTACAAAGGGAGACCCATCTCTACTTAGATCATTGGATTCTTTGTTTGTTCATGCTAATTGTTTTCTCATCTTTCCTTCCCCAAGGGGTTGAGACTATTTTATTCATTTATTTTACATGGCCCAGTGAAAGAAGAAGAATGGAGATTGTCTCCACATCTTTTCCATTTCGCTAAGTTACAAATAAAATGAGTCCAATTCTATATGCAATAGACTAATAGCCTATTGATACACCTTTAGTGATTTATGAATAGCTCTCACCTATCACTATAGATCAATGAAATGACATCTAATAGATATAGCCTAAAAGAGTTTTATTTTATACCCAAGACACCAGTATAATGGAGTAGTTGTGAAGGCAACGATATCCATTGGGGATTTCCATTTTTTCAGCAACATACAAGAAAAATCTTGGTGTTGGAGGAAGAGATAAAGGATCTTTTCCAGAAACACAATATCATCACTCTCCTAGCGCCATTTCTGTTAACTCATTAGAATGCAGGTAATGCATAAGGATTCATCAGTATCTATGAAATTTTCTCTCTTTCCAATAACAAAATAGGTTCATCCTAATAATATAAAATATGGTTCATTAATATGCATGGTTCGTTTTTTTTTTATGATCCTATTTCTCTAAGGGATATCTATTTTTTTAATTTTGTTTGGTATAAGATATGGTGATACCTTTAAATATGAGGTAATTTTGGGTAAAATTAGAAGTGGAACAAAAAGTTGTGGTTTGAATTTCCTTTGTAGTAGTAGGCTACATGCAATTTCTATCGAAAGGTTTTATTGTGGCCCAACATGGAATAATCTTTGGATGAAAAGGTTCATTATGGGTGGTATGTTTTTTAGCTCTTCAACTCATTGGATTCTTTGTCTGTTCATGGTATTTGTTGTTCTCAACTTAGAATCCCTGAATCACCCTGAAAGGTCATGACAATGTAACTTTTGGAGGCATTGATGGACAACCCCCGCCCCCCAAAAAAAAGTCATTAGAACAAAACTTTTAGAAGCTTTTGTTAAATGATTGCCTCCAAATGTTCAATCCCCCACCTCCAAAAAAATCGCGCGAAGATATATTTCAGAAATCATGAAGATCAGTAATTAATAAGCCCTCGAACCGATGGTCCTTGAACTTGCAAGAGCAAGGGAATTGTGAACTTGCAAGAGCAGGGGAATAGATTGCAGGGATGTTATGCAGGCGAGAAAGCTAACCCTAGCTGAGGCAACCCACCCATCACAGGTGAAGGTGTGGCTATATCCTAACTCATAATCCCTATCCCTGGTCTTAATGCTTTCAGAATCATCACCTTCTATATTCTTTGAAGTCTCTGTCTTCTACAGCAACCCAAATCCCGTCTCCCACATCAGAGGCGTGTTTTTTGCGCCTTACAAAGCCTCGACCGGCCAACAGGCCAAAAAAGTCACGGGAGATGTTTTTTTTATATCCGAAATGCCCAATCATGTTGGATCCCGCACGGTTCTGAGGGGATGACTGGTGCGACAGAGCTCCACTTCAAATCAAAGTTCAAGTTTGGGTTTTAGCTGTGCGGGTATCGAGGTGAGGGCTTACAAAGGCTCTGAGGATTTGACAAAACTTGGGATTGTGGAATTGGTACACAGATATTCGGTGAAGACCGTGGTGTCTCAGCTTTTGAAGGGAAAATATGGGTCATGGCTGCCAAGCTCAAGGACGAGCAAGGGACTTTGAAATTGAAGGGCAAGGGTTTTGAACCTAGGAATCTAGTATGTATTAGTTTGATTAAGTGTTGTGTCGTTGATTGCAATGTTTTCGTTTAGTCAATTTAGCTTTCGCTTCAACATATGTTGTTGGGGCAGGACAACAAGGTTAGGGTTTAACCGCTTCAACATATGTTGTTGGGGCAGGACAATGGGGTCATGGTTTGTCCAGCTTCTATTGCTTGTCTGGCATCTCCAAAAACCTACATTGGGGCAGGACAATGGGGTCAAGGTTTGGCCATATTCTATTGCTTGTCTGGCATCTCCAAAAATCCTTGAAGATTTCTTGGTAGTATTTATATGCTCGGCCATCTTCTATTGCTTGTCTGGCATCTCCAAAATCCTTGGGATCCATTCCAATTACTAAATTGGCTGGGGTTTAACCACCATGAGCTATATTAATGTAAGATATTTGTTGCTAGGGTTTCACTACTGCCTCTGTGGATTCCTTAATCGGCCCATATCCTTTTCCAATCCCACTCATTATTCCCCTAACCCCTAAATGCGCTTAAATCCCCTAACCCCTAAGCCCCCAATACCTATCCCCTTAACCACTAACTCATTATTCCCCTAACCCCTAAACCCTAAACCTCTAACCCCTAAGCCCCTATTCCTCTAACCCCTAAGCCCCTAATCCCTAATCCCTTAGCCACTAACTCATTATTCCCTAACCCTTATAACAATCCTTAAAACTCGTTGGGATTAGCCATTCCAAACGAAAGAGGGTCTAGTTGGGACCTACTATCGAGTTAATTCCCCCTTGTTGGCAAGATGGAATTTTTTCCCTGTCAACAACCTTATAGTCCTTAATCCATATAACATATAACCTATATTATTGTTAATTCATATGAACTTTAATCCTAAGCCCTAATTCCTCTAAAACTTATAAGACCCAATCCTTATAACCCTTGCCACACTTAATACCTAAAGATTACAACCCTTATCCTCTAAAAGAATTTACCTCTCTAACATGTAATACATATAATCATTGACACCTGACCACTATACTCCTTAACACATATAAACCATAACCATAATACTATAACCATTATATCTCTTTACATTTTACCATCATAAACCCTAAATTTTATAGCCTTTAATCCCTATCTCTTTTTAAACCCTAAAACCCCTAATATAACCTTATAACCCATATTTCAAATAATCCCTAATATTTACAAACTTAGTCCTTATAATCCTTGCATTAAAACCCCTAACCTTATAATCCATATTTCCAACAATGCTTAGCCTTCACAACCCTTGGTCCTTATAATCCTTGCATTATAACACCAAAACCTTATCCTTGTAACTACAACCATCACTTAGTGACTATAAGCACCTTATCTTAAGCACAATGTACAAACTTGATCACCACTTTCATAGGAATTATCTTAGTCCAAGTTGACCATTGACATTGGCATGGACTTGTAATTCCCCTAGTCATACTTGATTGGTGATCATTGTAGTACCATGGGTTTATTAAACCACAGATGAGATGACCACGTAGGGAACTCGACATTGGTGTAGGATTATCCGTTGTTGTTGTAGGTGTTGGAACTTCATCGCTAGTGCAAAAATGATTGCATGGTGACACAAAACTAATGCAATTGCATTGGAGTATGTATCAACATGCCATGCCATGCACAATGCCTGACTAAGTAAACACTTAGGTGCATAATAAAGATCTCAATCATAACTACATGTTTATTAAACACCCATGTTCACTTTGTGAATATGGAGGTTAGGGGTGATATCATAGAGCCATTTAATACACCAGTAAACTTCCCTATAGTGAGAAAAATTTGACGACACAGATAGTCATGATTCTCATTCATCCAAAACCACAATGAAATTTTGACAATACGGATTGACCTAGAACTTGGCAAAACTTGTAAAAGCATTGTTCCACTATGAATGAGCTTTGGATCATAGTAGAACTCTGCCCGTGCCTAAAATTTCTACCAAATCATTACCAAACTATTAGCTTATTTTGTGACACTAGATAAATTTTAAAGAACTACCTAATATTATAGCAAACTTCTTTCTAATTGCTGATATATGATGATAAAAAGAGCTAAAATTATTATTGATTTAAAACTTTACTTTCTTTTTTTTTACTATTTAAGTTGATACGTGAAGTGGTATGGCAAAGGTATAGATATTGTTTCTGAATAAGCCATAGATTGTGGTAGACTCTGTATATCTAAATTTTCTACCAAATTATTACCATCTTTATTAGTGGAAAATCTATATACTTCAAAAACATGAGTTATTTTAATAATTGACCTTTGACTAACCACATGATCTTTATATTACCACTTCATTCTCTTGATTCATATTTATATTAGTGTTTTAAAATATCAACTTAATATAAATTGCTTGAGTGACTTAGTCCCTTGATACATATTGACTTAGTCCAAACTTTCTTCCGTATTCTGATTCTCAAAAGGGTGATTGGTATGCGAAACTGCTGCGAAATCTATGGCAAGAACGAAGAAAATAATAGATGGGGTTTTAGATTGGGGTCCCTTGGCTAGGCCAACAACGCTTATTGCCTCTATGATGGCGAAGGAATTCAGTTCCTGGTCCTTCTCTCAGCTTCTCGCAGGATCGCAGATCGAAACCCCGCAGGGCGAAGAACGAACCCTAAAGCCCTCATCACCCTTAGATCTTTGGAAAATGAAGGCTATTTGTAAAATTCTAGATTCTGTAAAGTTCTTAAGTGGTCAGTGCAGAGCTCCTAAGACATTATGAGAACATGGGTGCCGAAAATTCATGAAACTACGTTTAAACCCAGAGCTTTTCCAACCCATAATTGGAAGAAAAAGAACCAAAATCACTACAGGCAGCTTTACATTTCTAGAATTGTTTTCTAATTTATACATGTTTTGGTCTTCGAGGAACAACTCAAACTCAACAAGGCTCGAAGTAATTACAACAAAGTTTATCATGTCAATCATTCCTCTCAACCACCTAATATACACCCAATTGACAGTTGTTTCATAAGTTTGTCTACATATAGCCAGTAATTGTGGGTTGCAGAAGTTAGGTCCCAATTTGATAATTGTGGAGGAGGGTGGTTAGTGTTCAATAAACTCAAACTTGCTTGATAAGTTTCCCTTGCCTATGTGGAACTTTTGGGGTAGCCAGTCTGGAATCAATAGGGCTCCATCTGATTTTATAATCCAATAATTATTTAGGTAATTTCCACATTCACAAACCTCTCTGAACTGTAGACAGAGGCCGAGAGGCAAATTCCATGTTCTTGATCTATAGGGTGTATTAGAGCTCCATGATTGACTATTTGGACATGTTCTCCTCTGGTTTGAGTCATCCCTAAGTTATTTCATAAGTTTGTCTAGATATAGCCAGTAATTGTGGGCTGCAGAAGTTAGGTCCCAATTTGATAATTGTGGAGCAGGGTGGTTAGTGTTCAATAAACTCAAACTTGCTTGATAACTTCCCCTTGCCTATGTGGAACTTTTGGGGTAGCCAGTCTGGAATCAGTAGGGCTCCATCTGATTTTATAATCCAATAATTCTTTAGGTAATTTCCATATTCACAAACCTCTCTCAACTGTAGGCAGAGGCCGAGAGGAAAATTCGATGTTCTCGATCTATAGGGCGTATTAGAGCACCATTATTGACTATTTAGAAATTTTCTCCTCTGGTTTGAGTCATCCCTAAGTCATTTGAATGGCATCCCTATTGTTTCTTGAGAAAACTGACAGTGTGTGATTGATTATCTGGGTTCTAATCATATTGTTGTATCTGGCTGAGCAATTGGGAAGTTTTATTTTCTTACTAGACTGGACGTTAGTTCAGACTCCAAGAGAGAACTCAAACCAGGATATTATATAGAATTTTCCATTTCTAGGCCTGATCGACAATAGGAAAGTTATATGTATTGCAGTTGGCGCCATTTTGATATATTCACCTTTACATGGTATATATATGAACAAACTTTGCATATTTTGTGTCTATTGGTTTTGAATTATGGTTTTAAATCTTTAAAATAGTTTTTTTTCATTAAAAAATATTTTTTTTAAACCGGTTCATTGAGATCTAACCAGTCCCAGTTTGATTGGTTTTGGTTTGAAACCCGGTTTATTAGGTGGATCGTTCTGGCCACCAGTTCCAGTTTTTAATACTATGCATCTAAGACCTAAAATAGATCAAGTCAATCTTCATGGTTTGTTCTTTCTCTCTGATATAATGGATGATGACCATCTTAGTCTTGGCATGAAACACAAAAGACTTTATAAATGGGTGTGAGATCAAGTAGCTTAGCGTCATATTTGTGCACATACTTAAAACCATGTTCCTGACTTCCAATGAATAGCTATTGAGGAAAGCCATAAATCATGATATCATGCCACCAAAAATACAGTTTGAATCCGATCAAATAGTGATAAGATAAATAAGAATTCTGCCAATCTACTGTGTAGTGTTGCATTCAATAGCTTTGAGTCTTTAAGAATCGATAACTTCATATCCATTTCAATAGGAGTTGTTGCAGATTTATCATCAGCAATGTCAAATATGTTTCAAATTTCAATATCTTCCTTACATACTTAGCTTGGAAAATCTAAATACATTGGAGCTATCATTTCAAAAGCTTTATGTAGGAAGCTCATC